>OX456985.1:189015189-189590189 GCA_949752695.1 Melanostoma scalare | reverse complement strand
TCTTCATACTTGAAAAGATTTTGCAAAACTAAAAAGTCAACACCAGAGCCATGATCTTTCAAAAGTCTGTGCAACCATTTGCTGTAGGCCTGTAGCAGATGATGTTGACAAAGTGGGAAGAAGCAAGCTTGATGTCGTAGCAAAAAAAACAACATCATCATTAATATAATTTTCATTGGAAGCATAGTTTTACTCCACCATACATTTCTTTATTCAAACATAAAATAATTCTTCACAGCTTTTCAGTCTTCTTGATTATCAGTTGTGGGCATTTGCACAGTTCCAATTACTGAAATAAAACAAATTTTCAATATCCTCGAAGACTATCAATATTTTTTTTTTGTGTTTGCGTTTCCTTACCTTTATCCAAATGAGTCCAACCAAGCTTAACATTTGCATTGTGGTTCTTCTCAGTAATCAACAGCTCAATTGGATGATAATACTCCAACAGACTTTCAGCGTTCAACTTTGGATCTTCAGGTAAGAAAGTTTCTAGCACCTTGTGGAACGTCTTAGATGAACCAAGTTTCATCATTTTTCTAGGAATCATCACAGTAAAACCACAATCAAACAAGTCATTAAAACAAGTAATAAAAATTCCTTACTTCAAAGCATCGCCAACTTCCTTGCTGCCGTAAAAATCACAGTTCTGCAGAGGTTCCTTGGGGTATTGTCCACTGATGGTACACATCTTTTTGTAGAACTGGTAGCCTAATACTTCCGAATCGAATTTCCTGAAAGCAATTCATGTTTTTCGTATAAATGATGGAGCGAAACACACGAAATCTTTTCAAGTGTATGCTTACGTTGCTTGTCTATTTTTATGCAGCTCCAAGTAGAATGTGTGTGGAAAGTCAAAGGTATCAGAAACCCGATCCTCTGGTGGTCCAACTCCCACATACTTGTCCATCAACGCCCAGTAGTGCCTATTGAGATCAGTCATAGTTGTAGCACCGGAAAACAGATCAGCCATTACTCGTGTGTGCACATAGTACAACGGAATGTTGATCATAGTGTGAATACTCTGAATAAAACGTGTTATTTTAGATGAGTGCGAAAGAATGATCATTTCAGCAAAATACTTACCAATCTGAAAAGTCTATTCATTAAAACATCATCAGTGAACTTAGTGTCAGCGACTAATCCTAAAGCAGTCAAATGTTTTGGTGTTGATGCTGACAGTATGACAGCTTCTCCAACAGGGTACTCCAAATCGTGAGCGTAGTAGTAATAAGCAGGGAGATCGCCCTTCTCTTTGGCATAGTAAATCTCACCCATATAGCCATGTGCTTGAAGGAACTTCCTAAAGTCCATTTTCTGGCAATATTCCATATAGACGTTGGGAGAGTAGGTAAATAGTGATGCCTTACAATCTCCTTTGTCTTCATTTGACTTCATTCTAAACCTCTTGGCCCAGAAATCATCAGGAATGGGATCGAATCCTAAGGACTGATAGAATTGATCAGCAGTCTTGTAAAGCTTCAAAGTATCAAAATTATTTTCTTTCAAAATTGAGTTGTGTGGGAGATCCTTTAGTGGGAACTCGTCATCGATAATGCTATTATCGGTCCAGGCTTGGGCAAGCACTTGTTGGAAAATATGATCGGGGATAAGTCCATCAGGACTAACAACTACATCACCATATTTCTTGTTCAATTTGTATCGAATGAAGCCATGCATTTGATTGTAGAATGGTTGAATTTTAGTCATAACTTCTTCCATTTCCTTAATATCGAAGTCCCCCATCCAGTAATCATAGTCGGAGAGTCCTAAAAAAATTTTTTTTATTGAGAGTCTTTTCACTTTTTTTTTTTTTTTTTGATTATATAGGGTGAAGGTGAATATTACCTTTGCAAGCACGTCGACCTGAAAGATCTTTTGTGCTGTTCCCTTAGGTTAAAAGACACGTAGTGTATGGGTTAGTTCATTCGAAGCTGAGGTCATGTAAGAACCTAAGAATCTTCGTGGAAGAGGTGTTTCTGATATCAAGGGGACTGGGGAACCCTTTATTGAATATTTTAAGCCTGGATCTAGCTAAGGCAGGGCATTCACATAAAATGTGTTCAGCTGTTTCTATGTCTTCAAGACAGAGACGACAGGTGTCATCTTGGCTGATGCCCATGTTTTTAAGATGATACTAGAGAGAGCAGTGTCCAGTGTAGAAGTCCGTAAGTAACTTTGCGTCACGTTTGCTCATGTCAAGAATTTCTTTCATACGTTTGTGGGATAAGTCAATGAATAGTTTTGACTGACGATGGCCATTTGAGTTGTTCCAGGTGCTGAACATGTTCTGTCGTTCCCAGGTAGCTAATTCGTTTTTAAGGCTACTGATTGGGAGACCACAGTAGGGTTCAGGGCCTTTGAATTGGGACTGAGAGCCAAGTCTAGCAAGGCGGTCAGCCTCTTTGTTACCCGGTACACCTTCATGACCAGGCACCCATGAGAGAGTTATTTTATTGTGAGAAGCTAGTTGAAATAAACATGTCAGGCAGTTCCAAACTAGTTTGGACTCGATTTTTGTCGAGGACAGAGCCTTTAGTGCTGCCTGACTGTCAGAGCAGATTAGGATGCTTGATCTTCGGAGGTTTCTTCTAATGCATTCCCTAATACAGAATTCTATAGCCATTACCTCTGCCTGAAAGATAGTAGTTGTGTTACCAAGGGATGTAGATGATTTAAAGTTGGGACCGTAAATCCCTGCACCTACACCGTTGTTTGTTTTTGAACCGTCAGTATACCAGAAGTCTTTTGACTACTTTGACTTTTTTTTTTATATTTTCTATACTAATGAAATTTTACGGAGCCAATAATTGCCAATAAAAAACCTCTCGCTTATGAAAAATATAAATGAGAAATAACTTCTATTGCTGTCTCCAGCCACTTGGTGCCATAACGAGAGGTTAATAAAGCTAGGGAAGATGAGGACTACGGGTTTAAGAGTTGTTTTCGCTACCCCTCAAAAATATGAGTTGTCTATATCTTAAGTTTGAGGGCTTAAATCTCGAGATATTTAAGACGACAAGGGCATTTCATGTCTACATAATGACACACAAATGAAAATATGTGCTTCTTAGTTGGAGCTAAGGTTTGCTTGAAACTCTTCGATGAATAATCAGAATGGTTCGAAATATTCTTCACATATGGGGAAAAAATTTTTTTTATTGGTATAGGACTGGAGCACTTAGGAATCTTCTTTTGCCATTACTTAAGCCTTAAACGTTTAAGCGCTTGGCAACAATGATGGGCGCAAGGCAACGCCTACAGGTTTTTACATGCTTTTTTTCCTACTGGATAGGAATCATATAGCAGTTTTCTTATCAACGTTGGGGAACAAACGTTTAGTCTGTCTGCATCCATTGCAGGCAGGCTATCAAAGGTTGTACTCTCGATAGATCCAACCGTTGATTTAAGCCCTCACTGACAACTCCAACAGGCCAAAAGCTGGTTTGGGTACGGGTCCCAAGAAAGCTGTGTGAAATCCTTGAATTGCAAACTCATCGGCTGTCTTGTTTCGAGTTATGCCATGATAGGCTGGAACCCAACTCAAGCTCGTATACGGATGCTTATGTGCCTAATGCGCCTCCAAATAAGCAAAAGTGCCAAGTTCATCATCGGTTTCGGAATCTCCCGTGAAGATACGATAACAATCCTCTACTGAAATAGATTCTAAAGTGAACCAATTCCAAGCCGACGGAAAATTGTCAGGATATTTTTGACACAATTTGAGTTTTTGGAACATGTCAGCTAGCAGCTACAGTATATGTATTGAACGTGGGCCGAGAGATATGCTGCTTGCAAGCTTCTCAAAACTCCAGTACGAATTGTACCAGAGAATGTATCGCATTAAATGGGAAATGGTCTTTACAGAGTACAAGGAGAGAAAAGTGCAGTAGAGTGTCGAGAGCAGCACCTTTGGAGTTCTAAATTCATATCGTAATTTTGAGAACGAAGCAAATATGTGTTAAGTGAGAGTTTGTTCCATCAAACAACTTTCTCATGGGAGAGGATTGGTTTTATCATTTTCGTATATATCCAAAGGACTACTTTCCCAGGTCTTTTCAAAGACTGCCTTACTTTTTCAGAAGAATTACAAAGTACTAGTTTTTGAATCGGCATATTTGGACTAAAAAAATCTAATACTCTTATTTAAGATTACTCCAATATGTTTGACATCGTTTGAGAAGGAAAGTTAAGGGGCGCCTTTGAGCGGAAGTTTAGTCAAATCAGTCAATTTTCTGCATCTAGTGAAGAGAACATCATCGGTTTCTAGAGTTTCTAAACACCCCAAGTGGCAATTAATCTTGAAAACAGTCTGGAGGTAGGATAAGATCGAGAGCACCAAACGCTTATCTATTGTTTTGGCATTCAATTATATCGTTCAGTTCAATTGCTGATTATTTCGCCATCGTTTGATTGGCATTTTGCTTTTTTGTGGATAAAAAAATTCGTTACGAGTTTTTACATACCTTTAGCCTCTTTTTAACCACAAAAAAAAAAATACCAATCTGGCGAAATAATCAAAATCGAAATAAACAAAAGCGAAGTAAAAACGAAACAATAGAAAATAAAAACGAAACGAGTCAAATGTAAAGTAATCAAAGGCCAAATGATCTTTAAACGAAACGAATGCAAAGCGAAACAACAGAAAAAACCAAATAAAAATGCCGAAACGTACCATACAATGGTAACGCAACAAGATTAAAAATACCAAAACTTGTTAACTTATTAACTTTAAACGAATGAGAGCGGTCAGATACAACCCCTGTATGATTTTATAATTAGAAGGTTTAATTAAATGAAAAGAGAAATTGGACGACAAAAATTCTGGTATCACATCGCTGACACACCATGTCGAATTACATGAGCATAGAAATAAGCTATAGCTAACAAAACTTCAGCATATCTGTTTGTGTGTTTAACTAGGCAGCAAATAATACAAGATGGGTTTCAAATGTTTCTAAGAGGACAGTCAAAGTAGATCTCGTACACGATTTTTTCTAATCTATTGTGTTTCACATTCTGCTTTAAGCCAAAT
Organism: Melanostoma scalare; assembly: GCA_949752695.1. NCBI lineage: Eukaryota > Metazoa > Arthropoda > Insecta > Diptera > Syrphidae > Melanostoma > Melanostoma scalare. The sequence continues at coordinate 189,585,154 of OX456985.1, read as the reverse complement.
CAGTGTATTCTTTTTGCCCGTCCCCATTTCTTAGGATCAAATCTTTAAAAAACACAGACAATATAATCTCTGCTTACTGAGACTTAATTCAAAACCACCATTTGTAGAACTCAAGTGTTGTACTGCAACGCAAACTTACCTGTCAAATTGGCAGCATGCTTTAAGACATTAACCATACTTATAAGGTTGTTAACAGCCCAGAACGCATTTTTGTCCCTCCATGAAGTCCAATAGTGCAACAACTCTTTTGGATTATCACTCTTAACAATAATGTTTTGAATATCCGGATAATATGCCAAAGTGTTTTCCTTATCTTCGAAGCCGGGAACATCTTTATCGGAAGCGAAATTCTCTAACATCATTACTTTAGTTAAGATATCCAGGTATTCATCAGATCCAACTATTGCTTCTTCGGCAAATTCTGATATCAATTGGAAAATGTACTTTAGCTCTTCATCCTTAAAGTTTTTAAAGTCAAATTTCTTAGAGGCTTCTACAAGCTTAACAAAGGTATCTGCAGTGTCTAACTCATTGTCCAATGCTTCCAACCTCTCCCCAAAGTCTTTGTCGGAGGCAGAGAACGTAGAATTTGCCATGGTATTAAGATATTGGAATGCTTTTTCCGAAAATTCTGCGGCAAACTTTCTAGCTTCTTCTTCATCAGTGTTTAATGGAGCTGCGCTGCACAACTGAATGGGTTTTATTGAGCACATAAAAAATATCTATACAATTGATTTTAATAATTTTTCTTACCCCAATGAAAACAGCTGCTAGTGCCACTAGACAAATAAGTCTAGACTTCATGTTTAAAAAATTACTTTCTAGAATAACAAATTAAAACGTTTCTGACAACCGCTCAGAGAACACTACAAAAACAGTAGCAAAACTATAGCCTTTTTATATACTGGAGACCAGAATACTTGTGAAAGTAAAGGTGAGATAGTATGTGAACCCGATCACCTTATTAATCAAATTTAGCGATATAATTTGTACTATATTTAAATTACGTAAGTGTGAGGCTCCATTCTGAGACTTAAAGTGATTAAGGTATAAAAACAAGACCCCTGATATAGACTTTCGTTTCAACAGCTGGCATGTTTGCTGCTGCTCTCACGTAATAAAACTATGGTTTCAGCTTGTGCGAATTTTGAGACTTTCATTGCGATAACCCTGAGGTAGAGTATGTCTTCTTTTCAATCGTTACATTTTTATTATTTATTCAGTCAACTCAAGCACTTGATCCCTTGCTTTGATACAATGTTGTTTTTTAAAATCTTGACAACAAACCAAAACCAGGTTTATTTTCGCAACTAGCTATACTCGGACAACTATAATCGAAGTTGGCAGAAGAAAAATAAACATATTTTTCGAGTCTCTTGTGGAAAACATTATAGTTTATCATGTTTTGAGATCGCTGTCAAAAGATCAGCTGATTTGAAAACATTTCTAGAGCTTCTCAACATTTCATTCTTATCGCAACGCAATGACAGAGTATAGAAAAGAAATAAAGTGAACATAAAATGGCATGGGTTTGATTGGATGGAAGTGTAGTTGAATGGTGGTGATGTAGCATTGAGAAGCCTCCCTAAACGATTTGTAGTTTTGGATGCATTTTAGGATGTCGTTCAGTGGCAGATTTGAGTCCAGTTCGATTCATCATAGCATAGCATCACCTACATATGTATCAGATGAGATTATAACCATTTCTATCTTGTAAGTAATTCATTGTGACTCGGAAGGATGTAAATTAACGAAGAGAACGCAGATCTGTAAGTCCAAAGTAAGAATTCTGTTAGAATGACTCTGTCAGCGATTTTTTGATTAGCCGTTCGAATTCGCGAAAGAAAAGGAAGGCCAATGAAAAAATTAAGGTTCCGGAGTTTCCACAACTTCTTCGCACCACCCTACTCTCCTACAGATGACCATTTGCCGTTGTCAGTTTTTAGAAAGATTCGGTGAATTGGTTTTTTTTTTTCTATTATACTGGTTTAAGTTAAGAAGTATGTTCGCTGGATTCCGGTGACAACCGATTTCGACCAGCTCTTCGCCGCCATTTCATTCTCATTTATGTCAAGGATCTAGAACTCAAAACAAAGTTACAGTTCTCTTTATAATGAGCAATTTTTGCTGTCTATGAGAATGTCTTTGGTTTAATTGGTCAAACCTCACTTACCAAAATTTATCGCAGCGTCACAAATACATCTGCTTGGAACACGTTTTAAAAGTGGGAACCTTATTGAACTCTCATATTGAAAATATAAAAATGTTCTTGACATATACAGTTGACGAAATTTATGTTACGTGCCCTGGGTTGAAATCAATGGAAAATGTGGTGTAATCCGCCTGTTTGAGTAGTTAAGAAAAGAGAAAAGTGGAAGATCTATATCGAAAGCTAACCTTTAAATTGAAAAGACAAGACGACTGACTTATACCACGTTTTATTTTAGAATGACAATTGGGCTATTTTATTCTTGTTTGACATTTATCTTTTTGATGTTTACATGACATTTTGCAGGTTGGTGAGGTGACCACTTATTTATTCAAGGTGGCCACTTTCTTATGCCGATTGAGTACTTCTCAACATTCCGCCTACCTCGTCCAGTTATTGCGACGAAACATCTGGCCGCCCACCGTGTTCATCCGCAGAGTCGTTGTCGATTGGAAGCACGACTAGTTTTGAAATAGCTCGTTTTAGTATTGATGACTGAGTGCGGATTGTCGCGACCCGCACCAGATCGTCCTCTCCAGTATGCAATTCTAAAACCCGGCCCAATAGCCATTGGGTTGGTGGTGCACGTTCATCTCTCACCAGGACCAGGTCGCCTACCTTAATGTTGAGCTTTGATTTTTGCCACTTGCATCTCACTTGTAGGTCGTGCAAATATTCACAACTCCATCGCTTCCAGAAATCCTGCTGCATCTGCTGGAGCTGTTTCCAACGGGACAGTCTACCCGTCTTAATATCGAGCAAATCCGGTTCCGGTGCTGCAGTTATGGGACCGCCTACCAAGAAATGCCCAGGGGTCAATGCAGCAAAATCTGCGGGATCATCAGAAAGGGCTGATATTGGCCGCGAATTTAGGACAGCTTCAATTTGCTTGAGGACTGTGTAAAACTCCTCGAAAGTCAATGTTGCTTCCCCGATGGTCCGCTTCAAATGATGCTTCATACTCTTGACTCCAGCTTCCCAAATGCCCCCAAAGTTTGGAGAGCCTGGTGGAATGAAGTGCCGTGATACACCATGGCAAGACACAGCTCGTGCCCCGGTTTCCAACTGCTTTCGGTGGGCCATAAGGTCTTCTTTCAAAACTGCGTTAGCGCCAGCAAATGTCGTTGCACAGTCGCTATAGATACTATAGCTATACCCTCGTTGAGAGAAAAATCTTCGTAAGGCTGCAAGGAATGTCTCGGTTGTCATGTCACTCACGAGTTCAAGATGAATAGCTCGAGTGCTCAGACAGACAAAAAGAGCGACCCATCCCTTGTAACAACGATGACCTCGGCCTTTTGTTGTACGAATCGCATATGGTCCAGCATAGTCTAGTCCCGAATGCTTAAACGGAGCAGCAGCTGTGCACCGAGGTGTGGGAAGTATTCCCATAATTTGTGTTGTTGGTTGTGGGCTATGACGACAACATGTCAAGCATCGACGGATGAACTTTTGAACTGAGGAGCGACAGTCAATAATCCAGTAACGCCTTCGAAGAAAGTTGATTGTTGTTTGCTTGCCACCGTGCAGAGTGTCGTTATGACCTTGATTAATAATCAACTAGGTAAGTCGACTTTCCTTAGGCAAAATGATGGGAAACCGTTCAGACATCGTCAATAGGGCATTTTTTAATCTGCCATTCAATCGTATGATGCCATTATCGTCTATCATTGGATTAAGTTTCATGAGTTTGCTCTTTGAACTGACAGGTTTACCTTGAAGTAGGCAAGAAATTTCATTAGTAAAATGTATTCTTTGAACATACCTTATCCAAAACTGTAAAGCATTTTGTCGCTCCGACGCTGTGCACCAGGATGATGTAGCATGTGGTTGGTTTAATTTGATTGCAATAAAACGACAGCACCAGCAAGTTACAGCGATCAAAGTATTGATATCGGAGTATTTGTAGAGAAGACCAAGCGCACCCACATCCTCGGTTAGTTTGGAAGGGCCATGAGAGGCATGAAGTGTTGTTATCTCATGCACCTCACTGTAGACACAATTTTGTTCAGGCCATTCGCTTTCATCTTTCTGTAGCCATGTTGGGCCAGACCACAAGGATTCAAGATTTTTTAACTGCGACGGGTATACTCCACGAGAGGCTACGTCAGCCGGATTGGTTTTAGTGGGCACATACCTCCAGCAAACAGTTTTCAGCTGTTGGATTTTGGTGATTCGATTCGCCACACATTGCTTATGTTTTCCTGGACTTGATCGAATCCAGCTAAGAGTTGTCTTCGAGTCCGACCAGCAATAGGTTTCTATGGATGGCAGCTGTAAGGTATCCAGAACTTTGGACGCAACTTTTGACGCAAGAAGTGCTCCATTTAGTTCCAAGCATGGAACGGTAATTTGCTTCAAAGGTGCCACTTTAGTTTTCGCCATAAGAATTGACACTTTGTGTTCACCTTCAATTGTTTTCACTCGTAGGTATGCGACAGCGGCATAATCAGAGGTAGAGGGGTCCAAAAAAACATGCAGTTGGTAGTTTGAGACACTTGGAGACGAGAATATCCACCTACAGACCTTGATGTCTTCTAGTGAGGGGAGCTCTTCTCGAAATTGTACCCAGTTCTTCTGATATGGTTCTGGAAGTGGATCATCCCATGATATACCAGATAGCCAAAGTTGTTGTGACAGAATTTTGCCAGTAATTACGACTGGAGCCAGTAGACAAGTTGGATCATAGATTTTGGCCACATCGGAAAGCTGTTGACGTTTTGTGATTGCTGTCGAAACTTTTGTGACGTTCACTTTGAACCAATAGATCCCCAGCGCCTTGGTTTCACGATCCGAATTAAGATCACAACACTGTTCGATCAATTTGTCGTCCACACTAATTCCTTTCAGAAACTCGGTAGAATTTGAGTTCCATTTTCGGAGTCGGAATCCTCCTCGTTGGAGTAAAGTCTGTAGTTCCAACTGTAGTTGTTGGGCAGCCTTAACCAAGTCGGCACCGTGGAGACAATCATCCATGTAGAAAGAATCACGAAGTACTTTAGCAGCTTGAGGAAAGTCAGCTTCTTCATCATCGGCCAAAGTGTGAAGAACTTTGATCGTCAAATACGGAGAGCAGTTTAAACCATAAGTGACAGTTAGCAACCTATAGACAGCTGGCCGTCCTTCTTCATCTTTCCATATGATTCTCTGCATGTCAGCATCATCTCGATTCACGAGTATCTGTCTATAACACTTTTCAATGTCTGCCATAAACCCAATTCGGTAAGTACGCCATTTCAAGATAACAGCAGATAATTCACTCTGCAGTTTGGGGCCTACATGGAGACAATCGTTTAGAGTGTTACCCGATTTATATTTCCTGGATGCGTTGAAGACAATTCGCAGTTTTGTTGTAGAGCTTGACTCCTTATATACGCCGTGATGTGGAATGTAGCAACTCTGTTGAAGTGAAACCTCTTCATGATGAACACGTTCCATTTGTTCGAGTTGCAGATATTCGGACATAAATTCATCGTACATTGCTCTCATTTTTGGGTCCTTCTCTAGGCGATTTACTTGGTGATAAAAAAGCTTGTAGGCATCTCCTTTAGAATCTGCCAAAGTTTTTCGGTCGATGGAATCTTTAAACGGGTACTTGATGACGTAGCGTCCGGATCTGGTCCGTTGTACTGTTTGCTTAAAGAATTCTTCGCAGTAGAGCTCGTCTTTAGTCATCTTAGGAGAAGAATCGATGTCTTCGTTCTCGATAAATTTCCACATAGACTGAACTAGATTTGCAAGCTCCGTCTGTGAAAACGCACAAAAATTCGTAGCCAGCGTTCTAGTTGTAGGATCGGGCAAGCGTCCGAAGATTACCCAGCCTAAGTGGGTATGTTGTGCAACAGGTGCACCAGCAAATGAGCGCAAAACTTCACCACACAGGAGAGAGCTATAAACGTCAGCACCCAATATTACATCTATGGAGCCAGGTTCGCAAAAGTTTGGGTCAGCCAGATCCAGATCCAAAAACTCACCAAAAAGTTTGGTGTCAAGACGAAGAGTGGGCATCAGTGGACCCAAACGTGGTAAAATTAATGCTCTGCAGTAAATGTTGAAGTCTGTTTCTCTAAGAGAGCTCAAAGAGATATCAACCAGACCTGTTGACTTACCAACACTTGCTCCTCCTACACCAGTCACCGGCATAAAGAGCCGTGTTCTCCGAAGTTGAAGTTGTTGCACCGCATACTCACTGATAAACGTAGCTTGTGATCCGATATCCAAAAGAGCTCGAAGTTTAAGTTTGTGCCCAGTGGCAGATCGCACTCCAACTTGTGCTGTGGCCAACAGAACCGGTTCTAGTTGTACCAGTGTGTCGTCATCGGATTTTTCATAGCGCGCATTTAAAGGGGGAGCGGGATTACCAGTATAGTTTGTTCGCAAATGGTTTGTGTTGACTTGAGGTTCTTGCGGTTGGATACTATTGTGAAGCATTGTATGATGTTTTTGGTGACATATTAAGCACGAGTATTCCGATGGACATCGCTGTTGTGCGTGATCAGGTCTTAAGCAATTTTTGCACAGTTTTGCTTTCAGAACGAACATCAGTCTCTGTGCTGCGTTATCTTTTCTGGAATCAGAACAAAACATAAGAACATGCTTACCAGAACACTTAGGACATCGATTGACATTTGCTTAGAGACTGCGAACTGGCTGTGCCTTTATTACTCTTTGTGGACTATATTCTTTTTGCTTTGGTCGAGGACATGCAGCCATAGCATCTAGACCTTGAAGTTTGTTTTCTAGAAACTTTTCCAGCTGTAAGTAAGTCGGAACGGTGTTTGGATTTTCCAGTGACGTCTCCCATTCTTTTATTGTGACAGGGTCCAATTTTTGAGTGACATGTAGAATCAGCCAGTCGTCCCAATGGTCTGTTGGCCGGCCTAGTTGCTGTAGAGCTCGAACGGCTTCAGTGATTCCGTCGAGAACCTGACGTAAGACTTCTGGTGATTCGTTGGCCATATGGTTGGCAAATCTACAATGTCATGAAGGTATTGCTTTATCAGCTTTCGCTTGTTGTCATAGCGCCCTGTTAGGATGTCCCATGCAATCTGAAAATTATCTCCGTTGACCCGAATGTTTTTGAGCACACTGGTAGCACTACCACGTAGGCTACAGTTAAGATAATGTAGTCGTTGTACATCGGACAGCATTTTATCGTTGATAACACAGCTAGTGAACATGTCTTTAAAATTCAGCCACTCGCTAAACGACCCATCGAAAGTGGGTAGTTGCAAAGGTGGTAACGTCGAGTTGATAGTGCTGATACCTCCGTTTACCACAAGACGAGTCGGAGTTGAGTGAGACATTGTTTCATTAGCAGTTGTGGATAGCTCATCAATGTTGTCGTTGAGGTCTCCAAGGGCCTCACAGTAGGCAGATTCAATGTCGGCGAAGCGGTCATCGGACAGAAGTCTTTGGAGATCTTTCTCGTTGATATGTGTTGGCTCCAATGATGCAATGATGTCATGAGCCTCATTGTATTTGACCCAGTAGTCTTCTAGCAGATTTCTCCTGCCCCCAAGATAACCTTTCGTCTGCTTTGCCTTCCCTGCCTTCTGTGTGTTAGCTGAGAAGTTCAAAATTAGTTTCGCGATAGATTCTTCTGTGGCCAGTGCCATTATTCTCAAAAATAAAAAGTCTTTAAGTTAAATAAGATAATTTATTGATTAAAGGCGAAGGATTAAAAGTTCCCCGCAAGGGATGCCAATGTTTGAATAGTTAAGAAAAGAGAAAAGTGGAAGATCTATATCGAAAGCTAACCTTTAAATTGAAAAAACAAGACGACTGACTTATACCACGTTTTATTTTAGAATGACAATTGGGCTATTTTATTCTTGTTTGACATTTATCTTTTTGATGTTTACATGACATTTTGCAGGTTGGTGAGGTGACCACTTATTTGTTCAAGGTGGCCACTTTCTTATGCCGATTGAGTACTTCTCAACACCGCCTGAACGCCCATATCAGTGCAATTCAGATTAAATGGCTATATGAACATAGATGGTGCGGAATATTTTCCTCCATTTCCTCATTCATACAGCTTCTGCTAGTCATTCGCTTAAGGCTACCTTAGCTTTGCGGCATGTCTTCCAATAAGACAGTATCCTGTATCTAGTATCTATGCTTAATATCTAGCTTGTGCCAGATTTGTTTCGTTGCGTAACACGTTAAATCGCTTGATCATTTCAGATTAGCTTTCTTGTAAGCGTCCTGCTTGAGCAAGAGTTTGTATGTAGCGATTGGTATTCCGATGCTCTCCGTTTTCGGTGAGAAGTGCAAAAGTGTTCCGTTTCTGGCCAGTTCATCTGCTTTGCTGTTTCCTGGAATGTCTCTATGTCCCGGCACCCAGCACAGGTGAAGGTTATACTACTCTGACATCGGTTTGAACTCTGGAATTTGTTAGGCGAATGCTTTCCCCATTCCACCTTGAACGATCGTGTGATTTTCTGTTGATTCAACCTTCATAAAGTGGTTTAGAAAAATCGTTTTAATATTGACACAGCACAGGTAGGATTGGCATATTGAATTTCTCCCAGCCAGAAGTGAAAGGAACATATTGTTTTCTTTTCGATCTGAGCGACAATGTGAGCCAAGCCTATTGCATTGATCATTGATCATTAATTTAACAATTTCGTCCAGTTTTTTTTTTTCTTTTTTTAACTATAGGTTACCTACTATCGTCTTAAAATTCTACCCATACGTTAAGTGCTTTTAGTTAGAAATTAGGATCCTCACTTTGAAAAGATTTGTATATAAGACGTTTACGAGGGTGGATTGAAAAGTTTCCGGCCTGACCAAGAAAAACAACGTGTTTAAGATTTTTTTTTTTTATTTCTCAACATAATCTCCTCCAAGGCTGATACATTTCTCATAGCGGTGTTCTAGTCTGTTTCCTGCGTCTATTGACCAGTGTCTGCGTAGTATTGACCAGTGATAGTTTTACCCTTTTCAAGGTAATCAATGGATGGATTGATTGCAGTTGTGACCTCAACAGGGCGTCCTGAGCGAGGCTCATCGGAGGTGCTCACACGACCCTTTTTAAACTCGGAAACCCACTGCTTAATGAATATGATGGGGATGTCCCCAGTGTTGAGTCCATCTCTTCTTTGATCTCACCAACTTTTAGCTTGGTGTGAATTTATGTAACTTCAAATGTCTAGATTGACCGGACTATTAGCTTTATGGTCCACAAACAGTATAGTTTATGTACCCTGGTGCTTTGTAGCAACAGGCAGTTGAGGACTGTAATAAAAAGCAAAGGACTTAAAACGCCTGTCCTGTGATTTGGTGATATGCTTGAAGATTTAAAAATGAATGCATGAAAAGAGTAAAGTTGCAGGTTATGGCGTGACCAATGAAAATAAGGACTCATTGATCGTCACGCCATAGCCACATCATCATATATTATCACAATAAAAGCTGTTTGCAGTTTTCCTTCTATTTGATTGATTGATTGATGAGGTGACGTTTACGCACGTTCTCCACCTAAAAACAATTTTTTTAAAATAATAATTATAATGAATTTAAAGAAACTATACATATTTACATTAGATAAAGTGACTCATAAAACAAAGAAAAGTGTTTTTTTTTTTTTGGAAAACAGACTTGAAAGTTTCGTTTTTGTGTAAAATAGCTTAGTAGAGATTCTTAATTTTCACATTAATTTGTTGGCCTGACCGTCCGCTTTGTAGTTTTTTTATTTCAAACTACAAAATGGGAAAATTTTTTGTTGCAATTTGAAAACAAAATTATTCAAATTCAAATGTTCTCGCGGTTTAATTTAGCTGTCAAATCCGTTTAGTGTGGTAGAGAGAGACAGAGATAGTCCGATTCAGTGTTCAGCTCCGCAGCTCCAATCAAAACGCAAATGGCCGCCAAAAGTGCAGGCACGGTCGTGTGGTTTCTAGAAAAATAAATTATTTCTGTGTAAATTTATTAGATTTCGGTCTTAAATTATTAATTTCTTTTCAATTAATTGTGAAAGTGTATAAGCGAAACCAAATTCAGTTGGTTGAAAGGCTAATTTGCTTATTTATGTCGAAGATGTGTGAAATTGCAGCATTCTGTTTTTTTCTTCGTTGGTGCAGTGCAAGTCCTTCATTCTATTTTAAAATTTAAATATTAACAACATAAATGTCGTGGTTTTTGTCCAGCAAGTGATCGATTTAAGTTCCTAACTGATCTGTTGTGTGTTTATACGTAAATTTAGTCATTTTTTTCTTTTATTGAAGCTTAATTGGAGTTTTGAATGTCATTCGCGTGATGTGTTTATGAAGAGAAAAAAGAAAATAAATATCAGGGGCTGTTTGTTTTAAATCGTGCATCTATCCAACTTCGTATATTTGTTTTAAAATCTGAGCCAATATAAATCAGTGGTTTCATTTGCCTTGCGGTTTTGCTTCTAAAGTTCTAAAAAAAAACCATTTTTTTTTAATTCAACAAGCAGTATAGTTTTGTTGTTTGAATGTGTGTTTTTATTTTTCAGTAAATACTTTGGGGTTGTTTTTTGATGGTGAGTATCTACCCATTTAATTGCCTTACTTTCTTACTTCTTTTTCTCTTACAACATTAACTTCAACAATAGGTTAAATTAAATGCACCATCAGTTGTTTAAATAGACGTATCTGATAAAAACGAGATCGCTCTGTTTGACTAGATTGGGCATTGATATCACTTATGGTTCAAACTCGTGGTATTTTCATAGGCATTTTGTTAGGACAGCTTAAGCCACAAAATATTTGATAATGACAACCTTATACTTTCGTATTTATGTGGGCACAACTGCTCTGGGTGAACCTGGGCCTCAACCTACGTCTTTCGATAAAAACTTTTTCGGGAGAGCTCCCTCCTGCTTTGCACTCTAAGGCCGAGGCCACGCAGTCAGCGATAAGCGAGCGAGCGAGCGACTGAACGACATGAAAAAATTAAAACAAATGAAATTGCATTGAACTGGCCATGCATTGAGCGAGCGATGAGCGATTTTTTTAAGCGACTGAACGACGTCGCTCTGTCACCAAACTTGTTCTAATTTTTAGTTTATCGCTTAGCGTCAAGAGCAACAGATGTATATATGAACATATATATAGAGATGAATATAAACGTAGTGCTCTTGACAACGGCATTTTAACAACTAATCGGTAAAGAAATGTCGCTCACGAAAAGGCCACTCGTCGCTCGACTTTGTCGCTTAATCGCTGATCGTTCAATCGCTCGCTCGCTTATCGCTGACTGCGTGGCCTTAGCCTAAGGCCGAGGCCACGCAGTCAGCGATAAGCGAGCGACCGAGCGACTGAACGACATGAAAAAATTAAAACAAATGAAATTGCATTGAACTGGCCATGCATTGAGCGAGCGATGAGCGATTTTTTTAAGCGACCACCAAACTTGTTCTAATTTTTAGTTTATCGCTTAGCGTCAAGAGCAACAGATGTTTGGTGGACAACAAATATAAACGTAGTGCTCTTGACAACGGCATTTTAACAACTAATCGCTAAAGAAATTTCGCTCACGAAAAGGCCACTCGTCGCTCGACTTTGTCGCTTAATCGCTGATCGTTCAATCGCTCGCTCGCTTATCGCTGATTGCGTGGCCTTAGCCTAAAGTCGGTTGAAGTATTCTTCAACTTGATTGGGCAACCTAAAAGATGGTCTTCTCTTTCCAGGATTTCGCTGCGATGTGCAATAATACCTGAATCCGTCAAACCGGGTCTATGCGATGCGTATGATCAGCGTGAGTTCTCGAGCACGAGTTTTGCAGGGATTCCAGAACCAGATATGACTCTGTAGGTAGATAGATAGATAAATAGATAAATTCTTTATTTTCTAAAAAAAATGCTTGACAATAATTTGATACTCAAGAATATTGACATGGCTTTACAGCCCTTTGCCCAGAAATGACATTTAATTTTTTGTAAAATAAAGAAAAAGATACTGTCATACGCGACCTTGAAATCGATTAAAAGATTATGTTTATCGATATCATTATTTATTAATTATTCCAAGATCTGCCATAATGCAAGGATTTGGTCGACTGTGGGCTTTTCTAGTCTCATTTTATAATCTACAAACAAAACAAGTACTTAATTATTAATTATAATATCAATTAATTCAGCCGTATAATATCTGAACTCTCACGGGCAACTATCTACAAACTAAACAACTGTTCTCTTATCTGTTGTCTCAAACTGCGCTGGTGATGCAATCAAAATGTTATCGTCTGAAATTATACCTACTATTTGTTTTTATTCTATCAAATGGCACTTTTATTGATAATTTTTAATTTTATTTTTGACAGGAAAACAGATCCACTTTGAACTGCTTTTCAGAAGAAGTCATTGCTATTATCTGTTAGCTTCCATTAGAACTGATGTGTAAAAAGTAATTAATCGTAGACTGTATCAACTAAAAATATAATTGATTAATGTGTGAACTGCTGCTTCTTTATTAAATTTTAAATTGATTTTGAAAAAAGAAAAAGGTTTTCGGAGCGGATGGAGATGTAAGAGAATTCTCTACGTGTAGGACTCAATGATTCTTTCAAGACTGAAACAGAGAGTCTGTTGCAGGCCCGTCGAGAGGAAATACGGGCCCGAGGACACTAAGAGACGGCCTCTTTACCTGTCTTATAAAAGTAGCTTTTGAATAGGCAAATGACAACTTCTCTATTCTTTTAAAATTAACATTGACTTAACGTCTGCCAAAGCTACATAACAATACAAAAAGTCATGAATAGATTATGTTAAGCCCCTTAAAGATCTAGGCGCCTTCAGAAACTGTAGAACAATATTGCACGTATTGCGCACTGTCTTTCGTGCATTTAGTTAATTTTTAGAGCCACAGCTGGTTTGTCTGATGGTAGGCTCGAATAGGTGCTTTTATAAATTTACTTTGCTTGTCCATCGAAATATAACAATTTTTTTTTTTTTTTTTTTCACTTACGATAATGATTAAAATTCATCAACCTTGAACATCATTTACGTTGACAAGCCATCATTCAGCATGATTCACGGTTCATGAATCGCCACATTTGCCGTGCGCGCATTTTGACAGATGAGACAAAATTTCATCAAACAAATTTGCTTTAAGCCCTTCGGAGTCCTAAACGATGAGGATGGCGCTGATGATGATGTGCCATAGCTTATCACAATTTTCTTTCCGTCTCGTCTCCTTCGTTAAACATCATTAAATTTTTTTCTCTCTTCTGCTTCTCATACTCCATTTCAGAGGGCGAGTAATAAGTTGAGGGAATAAATTCATGTGCTCTAGAGAACTTACTTGTGCCTTTCAAGAAAAAAAACTCCCTTCATTTGCAAAATGCAAAAAGAAAATGTGCTTAAGCTAAGTGTACACGATTGGTAGGCCTGACAATCATTGTCAGATCTGCAAACGTCTGACAATGTGGGCAAATGAGCTGACAATGAGGGTGAAAATGGAATTTGTGTGTACACGGTTTGCAGAAATCTACAAATATCTGCAAGTTGATTGCCAGCTATTTGGCTGACAATGTCGACAAACTAAATTGGGCAAATAGCTGGCAATAGATTTGCAGATATTTGTAGATTTCTGCAAACCGTGTACACACAACTTCATTTGTGGATCTGCAAATTCATTTTCAGTTCATTGTCACATATAGCATCTGTCAAAAAAAATTTAAAGCTAAAAGCGAAAAGAACATGCAATATATGAACATGAACATGTGTAGATTTTGTTTTTAATCGTTTAATATTCAACTAAAAGTGAAATATCAAAAAACAATATAAATGGATAAAAACGTTGCAATCGCAACTATTTTGACGGCGGGTGGAATTGCGAGCAGAGGAACCAGAACTGTACCGAAATTTATTGCGAATGGATTACAAGCAATTTGATAACCTTTTAGCTTTGGTGGCTCCACATATACAAAAAAAAGATACGAATATGCAATGGAAAACAACATTATTTGAGAACTTCTCCAAGGTTTTTTCTTATGTCGTTTTCATGAAGTTTTCATAGATCTACAGAAAAAATAAGTTTTCATTCGGTCCGAATGGAAAGCTAGCGTTAAGATTAGATTTCCGAGAATAGAATACAAATACGAGTACTACAAACTATTTCTCTTTGTTTTATTTCGATTTTACGTTAACCGCCCAGCGGATTAAATACAAATTTAGCTAATTTTTTGATGCACCGCAGTCTGAATTCATAGCAAAACTTTTTCGCCTCTGTGAGCTCACCTGGAGCATTATAAATTTGATTACGCCGGTGTCATAAATACTCGTCGTCTGAGATCTTCTGATACCGATTGCAAATCTGAATGAATACTACTTGCAGCTTCGTCTAGAAAACATTGGTATGAATATTGATTCAATACCGAAAATAAATTCACTTACCAGTGATTTCTGGTATCAAAAAAGAGTTAACAATCTTCTCTGAGTCGGAAACATTCGAGAACTTCTTTTGTTCATCTGTTTCACAAAGGAATATTTTGAATTTGGTTTCTCCTTTTTTGGTTTGGTTGGCTTAGCATTTTGTTTTGCATTTGTTTCTCTATGTCTAGGAAATCTATCCGCTTGGCTCGGTTTTTTTATGAACAAGACGTTTGGATATTACCTAATCCTCAACAAACGGCTTCGTATCCTGATTATGTTTTGTTGTTTCAGCCATCTGGAATAATCGCACTAGATTCATGTGGAAATTGTCGTTCTGCAGAAAGATCATAAGTGACATACAGAAAGGAATATAATGATGTTATGCATGTCATCCATTTCACTGGTTATCTCATCTTTTTTATATGAGTTAGCATCCATAACTAAAAAAAATGTTCACGTAATTGACACATTTTCTATAAAAACAAAAATCACCTTTAAATTTTCGATGAGTTTTGTAGTTGACAATCCAATTGTAGAGACAATTCAAGTGTTTTTTTTTCTGTAATCCTTCTCAGATTTGTCTGCCAATGAATAAATTTGAAAATGTTCCTCAAACTGGCTCTGCAAATTTATTTATTGCCAGACATTTGCAGAAGTGTCAGAAAATGAACAAAATTTTTGTACACACGATTGCCACATTTGCAAATTAATTTGTCTTCAAAATGATTGATGAACAAATTTTTCTGCAAAAAAATTTGGTGTGTACACGGTTGTCAGCTTGCGTGTACACAATTGCCAGATATTTGCAAATTAATTAGCAGATATTTGTCTACAAATTAGCAGCCAAATAGTTTTTCTGCAAATTCATTTGGTGTGTACACGATTGTCAGCCATTCGAGACAAATTTTTCACTGACAGATCTGACAATATTTGCATTCCAATTTACCTCCATCACCACAGCCGTTCGTTAAGTCGTCGTCCTTCTTACGCCGCCGCGCCGCCGCGCCGTCCTTATACAGACCGTTTCGGGTGCGGAATTTCCATCTTCGTAAATTCTATCGAATTAAGTGTGGATAGCAAAAAGGAGTCATATAAACGATTACGTTGGTTGATCCCCAGGGAGATTCTTCCACCCGTGTGCAAAGTGTGTATAGTTCTCGAGTGGTTGTTTTTGACTAAGGAAGATGCCACTTGGTGTGTATTTCTTCCCCTTGTTTTGTAGTCTCAGATATTATGACCACTTCCAAATCTTGAAAGTTTTTACTTGCTAAGAGATATTTCACCAGGACGATAGTTGAATCGATTAAAAAAATTAAAAGAAGAGCACTTTCATTTTTTTTTAGGATTTTTGGTTTGTAAGACTTTTATAAAAAATAAATAAATAAAAAACAACACAAGTTATCGGAGAGCACCTGTGTGGAACGAAGTCCCTTACCTTTTAGGATACAATCTTCCATTAAAGTCATCCGATTTTTATGTCTTCGCATTTGACTTTGTGTCTGAGGCTGCTGGAGAACGGTTTCGTGTGGTTTTCTTCGTGAAAAAGTCTTCAACGAAATTCTGACCATAAATTGAGTACAATCATCAGAATCCACCCTTTCTGATTCAGTCAAAATGTATATTCCAATTTTTTTTATTTATAGTTCACTCTCAATTTTTTGTATTGAAGCAATAGTTTTCAGAGTAAAACTAGTTTTTTTTCCATTGATTATTACTTTTAAATAATGTTTAGGACATTAATGTGTCAAATAAATGAAAAAACATCTTTTTGCCTCAATTTCGCAGCAAAGAAAAGATAGAAATTTATGTAAGAAATTTATTATGAATGCTTTGTAATTAAATTATATCTGTCTATGAAAGTTTATACTTGGTAGAAATAAAATAATAATAATAATAATAATAATAAGAGTTGTATGCTGCGTACAGGGCAGATCTTCATATGACAATTGGAATAGGAAGAAAAGCAACAACTCGAGCAAAATCAACTGTCCGAATTTCTTTTAGAGGAAGCATTGCACTTCAGTTATCGTCATTATAAGATTATTCAACATGATAAGGATTTCTGTTGAAGAAGTAATCTGTTGTGAAAAGAACAATGTCAAAGCTAATTTGTACCAAGTGTAAGGCAGGAAATGTTGTGTTCAGGGAATAGTTAATAACTACTTCCTTTTTTCTTCTTTTTTTTCTTTATTATTAAAAACTATCGTTTGATGTACTTTTCATTGTTTTTGAAGCAACAAAATGTATGTATGGTATCCACTTGGTAACGAGCGATAGGAAAACGATATCAGGGTTTTGAATTGAAAACTGCGTTTGGAAAAGTAAAAATGCTTTCGGGAGGCAAAAGGCTGAAACCGAATCGTCTGGGACACCCTTTATAGTGAGAGAAATTTCCTGATTTTACGACGTGTCACATACGTGGTAATCCTTCGACCTCAAAATCTAAGAATTTTTTATTTTGGACCGCAGATTTTGACATTATTACAGCTCTTGTCCTAGTAAGAAAGTTTGCTCCAAATGAACTTGAGCTTACAGCTCTTCTGCCAGTACCTATATACTTCATACCGAAAATTAGTAAGCGAACCTATTCACTCGCCAAGAACATGCTTAAAACGTTGAAAAGAATGGTTGAGATTAACATACGTTTAACCTCACTCCGTGGTATCCGTGACGTGATGGTTAGCATGTCCACCTGCTAACCCAGAGGATCGAGGTTCGAATCTCAGCAGAGGCAAAAATGTTTTTTCACAGGTATCGCCTTTCGCGAGGAATTGGCAAGTCCTCCGTAAGTAAATTCATTGCCATGAAAAGCTCTTTCTGAATTAGCCGTTCGGAACCGGCAGAAAATTGTAGGTCCCCTCCATTCCCTCACAAGGCATGGTTTTGAGAAATGCACTAGGTCCAGGCTCCAGGGGCTCCTCGCTTTGTTGCGCCACCCTATTTATTTATTTTATTTATTTAAACCTCACTCCTAATACACCCTCTGTCCAAGATGCTACATGCTTACCGAAAGGGACAATTTTGCTAGACCGCACTTCAAAATCTTGTTAGCAGGATTAAATGCTCGCTTGACAGGGAAGAATTTGCGGTAGGCATTTTCATCGATATTCAAGGTGCTTTTGACAATGCTAGCTTCGATGGTAAGTGCACTGCTGCCAGAAAACATGGTGTGGACGAGTCATTAGTGTTGCGGATTAAAGCACTGATGTGAATAGAATCGTGATCGCTGAGGAAGAGTGTGGACGCAATATGTTACAACAGGAGTGAATATGGGATGTCCACAAGGTGGCGTTTTATATCTTCTTATGTGGTGCATGTTGATCGACTCTCTCCTTGAAGCGTCAACATCCCCTTTTCAAACGATGTCAGACATCTCGAAGTAATTCCAAACAGCAAGCTTAGTAGGTAATGGGACGGTTGAGCCTGGGAATTCTGAGCGAGACAGAGAGAGGAATAGTCTAGAGTGAGACAGAGTATGTTGTGAGCGTTGTAAAACGTGTGTGTCGGTTGGTTTTAGTTTTTTTGAAAATTTGAATAGCTGACTCCGTCTCGCTTGCTCGAAATTTGTAGTGTCAGTTTGAATAATTAAATTTTTTTGGTTGTTTTGAATAAAATTTTTTTTTACTTACGATGGCGTGAGAGTAAAGAAAAAATGAAAAGTAATGTTGTGTGTAGTGCGAACAATAGACACGATCTGTTGATAGATCTTAGAACGGGGGTGAGAGACTTTGGTAGTTTGTTGATATGTACTTACTTTGAGATATAGTTAATAGGTAGGACTGAGATTGGGATATAAGAAAAGAAAAAAAAGACAATAAAGGCAAAGGTGGTTTCTATTGAGTATTTGTTATGGTTTTTTTGTTTTAGATTTGCTGGCACTCGGAAGTGGTTGATTTTTTTATAAGTTTGGAATCTGTGCGCCGGTAGGTGAGGGTAGTAGGAATGTTTTTTTTTTGGTTTTGGCTGTACGCTAGAGAATTTGGTCACGTCCGATATTTGGTTGGGCATAGATAGTCCATGAGCATGTTGTTTTACACTTTTACAGCTAAGCATGAAAGGTCGTTGGTGCATGTGGTTGTTTTACTCTATACCGTAGGGTAAGGATGTGAGTTGTGAGATGTGACCCATGTTCGAATAGCGATCGCTTTGCGACAAGATCCATGATCAATGTTGAAATCGAGTATCTGTGTAGCATAGAAAGGTAAAATAAACCAATACTCATTGTAAGGAAAGATGATGATGCTAATACAAAGGCAAAGGTATATTTTGTTGTGAATATCGTCGGATTGATATGACAGGCAGAAACGAGGTGAAACAAACGAATAGATTTTTTGTATTAGATTTCACTGGCGGTTGGTGATGGCTGGATTTTTTTGTTGCAATTTGGTCTCATTCGATATTTTTGTGTGTACATTTTACACCTTAGCATGGTAGGTCTTTGGTCTCTATGCCAAAGAGTATGGATGGTTTTTTATTGAAAGGAATTAATATAAGGTTATCGGCGTTGAACAAAGGATAATAAAAGCGTCTAGAGGCACGTGGACAATTGGTAAAGAAAAAATTGAAACTGTGTGTATTTTGAACAATACATACGATCCGTTGATAGATCTTAGAACGAGGATGAGAGATTTTGGTAATTTGTTAATACTTGACGATAGAGAATTTTATCACGTTCGATATTTGTTTGGGCATAGATTGGGCATGAGCATGAAATTTTACAGATTAGTATGAAAGGTCATTGGCATGTTTTATTATATGCTATAGAGTAAGGATGGTGATTTCTTGAAAGGAATTATTATAAGGTTGTCAGGGGTTGAACAATCCCCGTCCCCCGTCCCCCCGAAAAAAGTGGATGTTTGTAAAGTTAACTTGAGGACGGATTCAATTTTGTGTGTGAGGTTTGACCTCTTGTTCTTTTATTCGTTTATGAATAGATATAACATTTGCAGTCCTACCGAATGAACATTGCTTACGTAAAACAAGCTGCAATTGCATAGTAATAAGAATCTATTTATGATGTGGATGACATAAAAAAATTACTTAAACTAAAAGCTGAAAATTTTGTATTCATTTTCTTACTTTCCTTCGTAATTAATTTCAAATAATAAATGTCGCGAACGACTTTGAAACCAAAATAAAGTGGTTCAATTTAAAAGGAAGTAAAATTGACTTTCTTATTAAAAGTGTTCCATTGCAAGCAGAACCAACACAGTGCAAGAGGTCTGAATGAAAAATTAGATTACGTTTTGATTAAAAAGGTTTTGCATATGAACAAGGTAGTGGGGTAGATCAATTTTTTAAAACCTGTCCAAAGTTAGGGTTTGAAAATGTTTCGGATATGGTTACCACAATATTTCATAGTAACTCGGAAGGAATAAGGTAATTTTTGATTAAAAGCTACTACGCAGTATTAGAGCTGTTTAAAGCAAGTGAAATTGTGTCATTCAATTTAAAGCAAAGTAAAGGTGTTTCATTTATGATCACTTAGATTAATGGGAGCGATTTGACGATACCTTTTTGCCATAAAAAAATTTCAATAAATTAAGTAATAAAATATGTTTAGAAGACTTATAATCATGCTCTTTAGGTATGGATCCACTTTAACTGTAATGATGTTCAAAGATTATATGGTTCTCTGCCTTAAGAACGCAAGAAGTTATTATAAGGGTGTCGGTCTGAACAAATGGAAATAATAGCGCTTAGAGGCACATTTACAGTTGGCAGGTTGAAGATACTTACGATGGCATGAGAGTAAAGAAAAAATGAAAAGTAATGTTGTGTGTAGTGCGAACAATACACAGGATCTGTTGATAGATCTTAGAACGGGGGTGTGAGACTTTGGTAGTTTGTTGATATGTACTTACTTTAAGATATAGGAATAGGTAGGACTGAGGTTGGGATATGAGAAAAGAAAATAGAGACAATAATCGGATTTAATATTCTCAAATTTTAATCCGTTCTTATGTTGTAATAAACTCATCATAACATTTGTTTTGCCCCAATTAGAGGGGCCCGTTATTAATCCTCTAATACTTTTTGGCAACCTAAACTATAAAAGAGTTTAACTACAGTCACGATCAACAGTCGTACTGCATCTGTTCGAAGGTATACAGTGCTTAAACTGATACAGTTAAAAGCAGTTCAATACAGCTTATAACTATTTACATTCTATAATTCAACTACTACACTATGATGCAAATAAATGAAGATTTAACAAAAGATCCCTCGTAATAATGGTCGTTATAGAAACGCTTTGTCTGTTTCCTAAAACTATAAAAGAGATTAACTACAGTCACGATCAACAGTCGTACTGCATCTGTTCGAAGGTATACAGTGCTTAAACTGATACAGTTAAAAGCAGTTCAATACAGCTTATAACTATTTACATTCTATAATTCAACTACTACACTATGATGCAAATAAATGAAGATTTAACAAAAGATCCCTCGTAATAATGGTCGTTATAGAAACGCTTTGTCTGTTTCCTAAAACTATAAAAGAGATTAACTACAGTCACGATCAACAGTCGTACTGCATCTGTTCGAAGGTATACAGTGCTCAAACTGATACAGTTAAAAGCAGATCATCACAGTTTATAACTATTTACATTCTATAATTCAACATCTACACTATGATGCAAATAAATGAAGATTTATCAAAAGAGCTTATTAAGACTACTGATGCTCTACGAAAAAAGTATAAAGCTCTGAGAGAGGGGAAAGAAGCGCTCGAACTTCAACTTGAAGAAACTTTCAAACCTGTTACGAAACCTCTTAAAGATATAATAGAACACACAAAAGGAAAACATTCGAAAAAACCCCAACAACAGCATCATTTTGAGTCTCCGCACAAGAAAATAAAACTGAATTATGAAAATGAAAATGGTGATGATGAAGATGATGATGACGATGACTATGACGATGAGGATGTTAATGATGAATTTAGAACACCCAATATTAAGAACACTAGTACTTCACTCATGAATGAATCAACCCCTAAAACGTCCAAGCCATCGTCAGTTATTTAAGAACGCTAAATGTTGAGTAATGATTTATTTGATGCTGCTTCGTAAGATTTTCAAAATGCTTATTAAAAAATTCTTTTCCATCAACTGTCTGGAGATTCTTCGGAATTCGGAGATTTCAGAAAATTTCAGCTTGATATTTTCCTTCTCTAGAAAATCCGCAATATTTTTGTTTTTATCCTCTTCAGATAAACATATACTTGGCCACCCTGAAGCTTCTTGCTTTATTTTGAGGTAGTTATTCATTATTGAGGTAAATAATCCCTCAGAACCTGTCTGATGATGAGGACGAGGACTTGAAACTGATAGGGGGATCACCTCTCAAAAACCCAGCTCACAGCTCTGAAGGTGCATGAAGATGTATGAGATGTTTCTATAAAGAATTATCTTGACGAATCATACGAACTACATACACATTGTATTCAATTTGAAGTGGAGAAATTATAGAAATACTTTTTTTTTTTTGTAAAGGCCATTGACAGCTAAAAACTGAAATTATTACTAGAGACGAATCCGATATAAATCTTCGAGCAAATCCAACAATAATGTCCAACATAAATATCAAGTTCATTTTCGATGAGATCCTGGATTTTATGAAAACACATCAACATGAGCTGCTGGAGGAACATCATGAAAATCTGACAGGATGCTTATCCTTCTTGAAGATGTATAGAAACGTATCCTCTACCACATCGAAACATGGATGTCATTTGTTAACTGCCCTTGGTCAAAGAATTTATGCCAAGACGGCCCTGATACTTGTGCATGTTATTTGATTGAAAATAGAATGCTCAAAGTAAAGAAGTTAATGTTGTTGTACGAATGATTAAAATAAATAGATTAAAAATGAAAGAATCTTTGAAATGTATTATTTCAAATCCAGCTTGCCGTCAAAATACAACTGCCCAAGCGCTTCTCTCTTGACCATTAATTTAGTCATTATTTGACATGATGGGTAGGTATCTGTGCATCTGAAAATGAGAATTATCAATATCTTCTCACAGTAATACATACATTTTCCAAGTTTACATAGACATTTAATTCGGTAACTGGCAGAAATTTCTGAATTCTAACAACTTTCCTTGTTAAAGGTCAAATGATCACAAAAAATTAGCGCCGGCTATGAGGATGGATTGTTTTGAACCTTTGAACAAACCTTTTGGATTATTATTTTGCTGCTGGTGATGTGGATACAAATATACCCGTGACATAGACTCCATCAACGTCTTCTGTAATTCCACTTCATCAACCAATGAAAGACATACCACAAATACAACAACATCAACCTCAACTAGTGACCTTCGATCATGCCTACTCATATGCATACTACGAGCCAGGTGATGTCAAATTTCATACAAACATTCCTAACAAGGACAGGCTTTTACCAATACTGTCAACTCCTTCTTCATCAGAGAGTGTATGGAGGAATTCCATTCCAACTCTGCAGCAACAACAACCTCAGCGAGTGAACATCGACCATGCCTACTCATATGCATACTACGAGGTAGGTGATGTCAAATTTCATACAAACATTCCTTACTACAAGGACAGGCTTTTGCCAATACTGCCAGTTCCTGGTCCATCAAAGAGTGTACCGAGGAATTCCTTTCCACCACGGTCAGCAAAGAGCTTCCATTCGAAAACACTTTATACAGTTGATTCATCTGAAGATCGAAATGAATACATCACCAGATATGGCCCCACTGAAAATCATTACGAAGAAGTCGATGAACAAAAAACTCGCAAAGTCTTATCACACAATCTAATAGGTCCAGTTAATACTGATGCTGTCGAAGAAGAGCGACGACGTGTCCAGGTTAATCATTTTCGAGTACTTGACGAATTAAACTTGTCATTAGAAGCACTGATCATGCCACTAATATCACCCTAGTCAAGAGAAATGAGGCAACAAATATGGTAGAAAACTAAAAAGAAACTATACTGTTATGACAATAGCTGAAACCGAATAATTAAAAAGGCTAAAGAAAATTTGTGTTAAGTTTTTTATTTCAAAAAGTTTTTAATGGGGTAATATGTGAGCTTCCTGTGGTATTTGTGGTATGTCGTCTTTGAATCCAAGCTCAATAGCTCGGATATTTAAAGCTTAAATAATATGCGCGATGGTCTGCGCACTCCCCAATGTACTCCTCTCTCCTTTCCTCGCATACACAAAAAGTATCTCCTTGCTTAAGCTTTTGACACAAAACTAAACAAAATAAGCTTTATATTTTTTCGTAGAGCATCAGTAGTCTTGATAAGCTCTTTTGATAAATCTTCATTTATTTGCATCATAGTGTAGTAGTTGAATTATAGAATGTAAATAGTTATAAACTGTGATGATCTGCTTTTAACTGTATCAGTTTGAGCACTGTATACCTTCGAACAGATGCAGTACGACTGTTGATCGTGACTGTAGTTAATCTCTTTTATAGTTTTAGGAAACAGACAAAGCGTTTCTATAACGACCATTATTACGAGGGATCTTTTGTTAAATCTTCATTTATTTGCATCATAGTGTAGTAGTTGAATTATAGAATGTAAATAGTTATAAGCTGTATTGAACTGCTTTTAACTGTATCAGTTTAAGCACTGTATACCTTCGAACAGATGCAGTACGACTGTTGATCGTGACTGTAGTTAAACTCTTTTATAGTTTAGGTTGCCAAAAAGTATTAGAGGATTAATAACGGGCCCCTCTAATTGGGGCAAAACAAATGTTATGATGAGTTTATTACAACATAAGAACGGATTAAAATTTGAGAATATTAAATCCGATTATTGTCTCTATTTTCTTTTCTCATATCCCAACCTCAGTCCTACCTATTCCTATATCTTAAAGTAAGTACATATCAACAAACTACCAAAGTCTCACACCCCCGTTCTAAGATCTATCAACAGATCCTGTGTATTGTTCGCACTACACACAACATTACTTTTCATTTTTTCTTTACTCTCATGCCATCGTAAGTATCTTCAACCTGCCAACTGTAAATGTGCCTCTAAGCGCTATTATTTCCATTTGTTCAGACCGACACCCTTATAATAACTTCTTGCGTTCTTAAGGCAGAGAACCATATAATCTTTGAACATCATTACAGTTAAAGTGGATCCATACCTAAAGAGCATGATTATAAGTCTTCTAAACATATTTTATTACTTAATTTATTGAAATTTTTTTATGGCAAAAAGGTATCGTCAAATCGCTCCCATTAATCTAAGTGATCATAAATGAAACACCTTTACTTTGCTTTAAATTGAATGACACAATTTCACTTGCTTTAAACAGCTCTAATACTGCGTAGTAGCTTTTAATCAAAAATTACCTTATTCCTTCCGAGTTACTATGAAATATTGTGGTAACCATATCCGAAACATTTTCAAACCCTAACTTTGGACAGGTTTTAAAAAATTGATCTACCCCACTACCTTGTTCATATGCAAAACCTTTTTAATCAAAACGTAATCTAATTTTTCATTCAGACCTCTTGCACTGTGTTGGTTCTGCTTGCAATGGAACACTTTTAATAAGAAAGTCAATTTTACTTCCTTTTAAATTGAACCACTTTATTTTGGTTTCAAAGTCGTTCGCGACATTTATTATTTGAAATTAATTACGAAGGAAAGTAAGAAAATGAATACAAAATTTTCAGCTTTTAGTTTAAGTAATTTTTTTATGTCATCCACATCATAAATAGATTCTTATTACTATGCAATTGCAGCTTGTTTTACGTAAGCAATGTTCATTCGGTAGGACTGCAAATGTTATATCTATTCATAAACGAATAAAAGAACAAGAGGTCAAACCTCACACACAAAATTGAATCCGTCCTCAAGTTAACTTTACAAACATCCACTTTTTTCGGGGGGACGGGGGACGGGGATTGTTCAACCCCTGACAACCTTATAATAATTCCTTTCAAGAAATCACCATCCTTACTCTATAGCATATAATAAAACATGCCAATGACCTTTCATACTAATCTGTAAAATTTCATGCTCATGCCCAATCTATGCCCAAACAAATATCGAACGTGATAAAATTCTCTATCGTCAAGTATTAACAAATTACCAAAATCTCTCATCCTCGTTCTAAGATCTATCAACGGATCGTATGTATTGTTCAAAATACACACAGTTTCAATTTTTTCTTTACCAATTGTCCACGTGCCTCTAGACGCTTTTATTATCCTTTGTTCAACGCCGATAACCTTATATTAATTCCTTTCAATAAAAAACCATCCATACTCTTTGGCATAGAGACCAAAGACCTACCATGCTAAGGTGTAAAATGTACACACAAAAATATCGAATGAGACCAAATTGCAACAAAAAAATCCAGCCATCACCAACCGCCAGTGAAATCTAATACAAAAAATCTATTCGTTTGTTTCACCTCGTTTCTGCCTGTCATATCAATCCGACGATATTCACAACAAAATATACCTTTGCCTTTGTATTAGCATCATCATCTTTCCTTACAATGAGTATTGGTTTATTTTACCTTTCTATGCTACACAGATACTCGATTTCAACATTGATCATGGATCTTGTCGCAAAGCGATCGCTATTCGAACATGGGTCACATCTCACAACTCACATCCTTACCCTACGGTATAGAGTAAAACAACCACATGCACCAACGACCTTTCATGCTTAGCTGTAAAAGTGTAAAACAACATGCTCATGGACTATCTATGCCCAACCAAATATCGGACGTGACCAAATTCTCTAGCGTACAGCCAAAACCAAAAAAAAAACATTCCTACTACCCTCACCTACCGGCGCACAGATTCCAAACTTATAAAAAAATCAACCACTTCCGAGTGCCAGCAAATCTAAAACAAAAAAACCATAACAAATACTCAATAGAAACCACCTTTGCCTTTATTGTCTTTTTTTTCTTTTCTTATATCCCAATCTCAGTCCTACCTATTAACTATATCTCAAAGTAAGTACATATCAACAAACTACCAAAGTCTCTCACCCCCGTTCTAAGATCTATCAACAGATCGTGTCTATTGTTCGCACTACACACAACATTACTTTTCATTTTTTCTTTACTCTCACGCCATCGTAAGTAAAAAAAAATTTTATTCAAAACAACCAAAAAAATTTAATTATTCAAACTGACACTACAAATTTCGAGCAAGCGAGACGGAGTCAGCTATTCAAATTTTCAAAAAAACTAAAACCAACCGACACACACGTTTTACAACGCTCACAACATACTCTGTCTCACTCTAGACTATTCCTCTCTCTGTCTCGCTCAGAATTCCCAGGCTCAACCGTCCCATTACCTACTAAGCTTCTTTGGTCTTAACATGTCAGGTCTAAAACTATACTAAAGCACTGTCAGTCTTCTGGCAATGTAAAGGTGCCTTTGGTAAGACATGGGCTCTGTCACTGAAAAGGGTCTTTTGGATCTGCACGGCTATTATAAAACCAGTCATCTCTTCGGCGTCAGTTGTTTGGTGGAAAAAGCTCTCGCGTAAATACGTTATTGCCTCGTTTACCAGACTTCAAAGATTAATTTGTCTTGGTTGAATTGGGGCCTTACCCCAGCATGCCGGGAGCTGCTCTCGACGCACTGCTAAGTCTTCTTCTTTTTCTTCTTCTTCTTCATGGGGTACTTTCAAGACCATTTCTTGCTTAAAGAGAAGATGACAATTTGCACTGGAGCTTTGAGGAACTCGCAAGCAGCACATCTTTTGACTAACGTCCAATGGATATGCCGTCTGACACGATGATCCCAAGGCTCAAACTGCGTCAAAAATACTCACTTAACTTTCCCTCGGTTCAGGACTGGTTCACTCCAGAATCTGAGCCTGGAAAGAACTGTTATCGAATTTTCACAGGTGGTTCCAAAACCGAGGGGTCTGGCGCTGGTGCCTTTGTGGAAAACGACGACCTCAGTAAACAACGAGGATTTAACGCAATCGTTTTCCAAGCGGAGGCGTATGCTTTTCAAATAACTTTAAGCTACGCTACGAACAACGGCTGGACGGGGAGAAGTATCTGTGTTTATAACGACAGCTGAGCTGTGTTTAAGGCCCTTCTCAACCCTTTAACTATTTACTTCGAAAGTGATCCAGGAATGCAAGAGCGCTCTGAATGCGGTCGGATTGAATTCCTTGAGTCTCTTTTGGGTTCCAGGCCATCACGGCATAACTGGAAATGAGACCGCCGATGAACTTGCTATAGGCAAGGATCTCAGACAGCTTTCTCAGGACCTGAACCATCGTTTTTAGGTCTGCCAGCGTCCTCAGTAGGGGCTTCAATCAACGAATGGATCAGTAAAAAGCACAACCGTAGATGGCATGCCTTCATTGGATACAGACATGTTTGCTATTTCATAGCAGAGAAGAGTGTAGAAAGCTTATTGGCGTTGGCAGAGGGCACTTCTCTTTTGCCAAGCATTTAAACGTGTTAGACATTAGTGATACCACGCTCTGTGAATCTTGTGGAGAAGATGAGGACACCGCAAAGTACTTCCTCTATCAATGTCCTGCTTTTTCTCGCATGAAGTTACTGATACTCGGCGCAGACATGGTGAGAGCTGGTAACTTAGATTCCTTATCATGGTAGCGTCTTTTGGCTTTTCTCCGAACATCCGGAACCCTATTACAAATAGAAGGTTGCTATCTGGTAGTATACAATGGACCCGTATGTAGGTCTGAGTGCTCCAGCTGGTATTTAAAAAACTTCCAACAGAAAAAAAATACTTCATTCAAAAATTCGTCATTATAGAAACTGCCACTTTATGTTCTAGGTTTGACTCTCTTACCACTCATGAAGATTGGTATTTAAATTTCTCTAAACATAAAATCTACTGGCGAAATCTCGTTTTTGTTGGTTAAGTTCGTCTGAAGATTTCTTTTTCTTACTTTTCAAAGCAGTTTCATTGATATGAAACCGTAATAGAATACGAAAGCTTGCTTTGTAGATAAATTCTACGTTGGTTAACTTGGACTGTGCCGTCTTTTCGTGTTCTTGCTCTCTAAGTTTGGCATAGAGGCTGTGTTGTTTATTTTATCATTATCTAAGGCAATTTTTCTAAGTGGAACCAATCTGCTTTTGCCACTTGGTGGATTAAGGATCGAAGCTAGGGCCATTCCTCTTCAACATAATGACGTCGGACCAACCTACCCCACGGGAATGCGAAAACTTGCTTTACGCTGACGACTCCTTAACATACTGCACATCTTTTTCGCCATCCATAGCTGCACGGACAGTGGAAACTCACATCCACAAACTATATGCCTATTATAGTAAGTGGGGTATACGGGTCAACTCAACCAAATCTGAACTCGTCTGCTTCAGAAGGCCTGGAGTTTATAGAGGCTGCCGTACTGCTGGAAAATGCAGAGCAATATCACTATCGCTACCCGATGGAACCAGACTGACTGCCCAACTGAACGCGAAGTATCTGGGAGTCAACTTTAACGAGGTGCTTAGATTTAACCCGCACTCACGCGCTGTACTAAAGAAGGCCAACTTCGCTTTCCACCGACTTTACTCTTTGATGAGAAGAAAGACAGGACTAAGTCAGTCAACGAAACCTCTGATGTACAAGCAACTGCTGAGACCCGTCATCAACTACGGCAGCCCGGTCTGGTTTGCCATCTCCAAGACAGCGATGAAGGAGCTCCTACTTTTCGAAAGGAAAATTCTGAGACTCTGCACTGGCCTTACTTTCAACCACCAGCGCCAAAGACACTACAACAACCAGCTTGTCTACGAGAAAGCCAAAGTGATGCCCTTAGATCAATACGTGTTATTGACAGTAAGGAAAACGGCTGCAGATATCAACAACCACTCGAATCATTTGGTGAGAAGTATAAGCAGTGAGGACCAACACCCCGAGCCAAGATACATAAGCGTGATGAACACTTTGAACGAAGAAATAATACCAGCCAACGACGAAGCCACCAATTTCTACGCTGACCCTAGGTCAGCATATTTCCGTGGCTAATGCCAACCCCTACCTCCTCCCCATGCAGAGGGACGCCAGCGGCAACCGGGACGGAACATCCCGAGATCACCCAAGTCAACCGACTTATAATTAAGATTTTTCTTTTCTTTTCAGCTATATAATATTAAGTTATTATTTCAATTCTAGACAATGTATTTGGTTAGGCCCCCTATGTGCCAACATTCTAACATTATCATTTTTAAATTCTAAAATTATCTAGTATAAGTATCAATTGTATATATATATAACGTTCAATAAAATAATTATTATTATTAGTTGGTGGATTATTTTGTGTTTGTGCTTCTTCTTTTTTTTTTTATGTTGTTTTTTTTCCATCTCCGTTTCGTTCAGCTGGATCTCTTTTTTATATTTTGTGATAGTTATTCCATTCAATAAATCGGGAAGTGATTTCATCCACCCCACAAGTGTTTCCGAATGAATAAGAAATTTTGATTTTTCGATCGCCGTTTGCTAGGAAGTGGTTGATAATGGAGGTGAGTAACTTAAGAGTGGTAAGTAGTGAGTTTATTGAATTGAGGCGATAGCAGTTGATAGCAGTTGATGGGAGTAGGGACGCAGAATAAAAAATTATGGAAAGTCTTAACATTGTACATTGAAAAAAATTGAAATATTTTGGTAGGAAAATCCATTACAGAGCTTTAACGTCAATTAAACGAAAGAGTGTCCAATATGCCACGTAGGGTAGTGTTTGGAATGTTTGCCTGTTATGGGGGCGATTGAGGTTTGAATAATTCAAAACATTTAAGAAAACGAATATTTTTTGCAGGAATTTTGATTTCGAGAGGAATTGAAAAGCTCTACGAGTGTTTGTTATACATACTGACATGAAAAATGCTCTCTTATACTTGCCCGTTTGAAATCGGCATATAATTGTCTAGAAATGCCCCAGGCCACAAAATTACTACGCTATTCTACGCTTGGTACTATTGTTTTTTTTTTTTTTACTGTCGATGTCGATTGGTCGATATTCTCTTTCTCGAATTTCAGCGGAATATATATTTGAACATGATTTGAAAATAATATTTTTTTAAAACACATATTCACAATTCAAACCTCCAAGAACGGCAAAAAAAGTGACAAAAAACTTGAAAAGATCAGTAAAAGTCAAGATATTGACGTAATTGGGAGTATAATATATGATGTCATTTTTTTCGTGGCAATAATCAAAGGTAAGAAGTAGTGCAACGAAATATTTATGGTGTTATCAAACATGGATGAAGGCTTCCAACCCATTTTAATGAAATGGATTTCCTCTTTAAAACCGTATTCGTCTTAGACCTTCCATATCAAGTCATCAAGTCCTTTTTTTAGCTACCCCAGGATAGTTATTTATGTCCTCTTTTCTTTTCATTCTTACTGTTAATGACATTGAATCGGTTATTAATTCACTGTGCGCAGATGATGTGAAGTTCTACAATATCATTTCTTCACCTACCGATTCCATTCGTTTTCAAAAGGATCTCGACAACTTTTCTATCTGGTGCTCTAAATACTGTTTTAAATCAAATATTTCCAAGTGTTAATCCTTTACCTTCTCTCGCAACCGCCTGCAAATCTCCTCTCCATTCACCAATTGAGCCGATTCATGGTGTCGGGACTCGGGATCATTTGCGACCTGGAAATCAATTTCACCTCACATATTGATAATATTATACTAAAAGCCAATTCAGCACTTGGCTTCATTAAGCGATGGCCAAAGTTATTATCCTACCCAATATCTGTACTGTACATGACCTTTGTTTGCTCTCTACTTGAGTGAGTCTGGTCCCCCTAGCAACAAGTTCACCCTTAAACTAAAAATATTCAGCGCCATTTACTTTGATTTGGTTTCTTATAATAACCCTTTGATTCTACCTCTTTACCTAGACCGCATCGAGCTTCTCAGCATGAATACGTTGAAAGATCAAAGAGAAACATTCGACATTCGCTTCTTTCATCGAGTCTTTTCTCGAGCCGTTGAGTGAAAAACCCCTTACAGCTCTATCTTCTTTTGCCTGGCAAAAATCCTCGATCGAACCCTCCAAGTGGGTGCCGGGCGGGCAATGTTCACATATACTTATCAGTGTCTGTACGATGTCAGACGGTGACAGCCAAGGTTAGGTTGGATCGCTGGGTGGTTGTGACTTCTCAATAGCACAATCCTTAGAAATCCAATCTCACCATAGATACGAGGTTCCTAGTTTCAGTGGTGGTGTGAGCATTTATAATCCGTGCCGAAGAATTAAAGGTTGGGGGATAAACCAATCAATAACGAGCTCTTCTGGATGCTTGGCAGGGTCCAGAATAGACTAGCCTTACCCCGGTACACGGCTCTGCCGGGGTTGACCTTTTCCTTCCGTAGTTACTCGTGGGACTTTCTATGGAATTTTTAAAAACTAACAAACAAACAAACAAACAAACAGAAAAAAAAGGAACAAAAAGACAAAAAAGAAAACTGGGGGGAGGCAACGAAAGTTGTACACATTCTCCGATTTGGCTGAAAAGTCGAAGCAGGAATGTGAGCCAACGGGCATACCTTCCACCAGTGGGATACAAGGTTCGCACACAGGCTCTGAACCAGCTGCAAAGCCAGTTCAGGTCTGTGCAGTGGGAACCAAGAATCCCGACTCTGGCGAGCAGCACAGCCCGCTGGAAACTGGTCAAAAGCATGCTGCAAAGCTAGTTCTAGCCAGTGAATCGGAGGGCAAACGGACCACCACTGCTAATAGAGGGGATGAAGTCCCCAATATTAGCTTTGAAAACAATTCGCCTGCTTTGGTGCTATCATCAAGACAGGACGAGATGAAACTTACAAAGAGGGGAAATGTAGGGGTGATCAACGACTCCGTCTCCACCTTGAATGCCCTTAAAATAAAGGACACGGGGAGAACCGTTCAGACTGGCAGGGTTGGGGAGGCGATTAGCAACCCTAACTCTGCGGGTCGGTGCGTACCCTCGTCGAGTACAATGAATCCTCCAATTGGTGGAGCGGGAGAGGTGATTAAATACTCCAGCTCGGCCAAGGGGGGGACTCAGATCAAAAAAAAAAACGCCCGCTCAGATACGTCGCCAAGCCAGAAGGGTAATTGAAACGGTGAGTGGTAAACCCGCAGTGGAGAGAACCCCGGGTGAGGTTGATAAATTGAAGTGGGCAAGTAAAATTGCAGAATAGACCAGCCAAGACTCAACGTCGAAGCGAAACAGGTCGTTTGAGGTTGAAAACCCTCAACCAAAAAAAGCCAAGAGTCGGGGTTAGCGTTCCATCGACACTGGTGCCGGGGCAATCCTTTGGTGACGTGGTAAAGGGACAGATTGTTGTAGCGGTCATCAACGGGAGCAATATGGATGGAAACATCTCTGCCGACAGGTGGGCGGACGTCAAGGCTCACCTCGCTTTCAGGTTTATACCTGTTATCGAGGCGAATCCGGGACCCCTCCCAAGAATTAGCGACGCTGGCTGGCATCAAAACCGCGTCAAGCTGATCGCCTGCCAAGACCAGAGATCGCTTCACCTATATAAACTTGCTGTCAGCGGTTTAGGTGAGATCTGGCCAGGTGCTAAGCTAGAGGTTGTGGCAAGGGAGGATATTCCAAGCAGACCGAGAGCTCGTGCCTTGGTACCGGCCCTACATGAATCGCGGGAGATGGTTCTCCAGTTGATTAAATACAGCAACCCGGATCTTCCCACTCACGATTGGACGGTTCCGGTGATTGAAAAAGAGTCGGTGGGTCGTTATCGGTCGGCTCTTGTCATCCTGAATAAAGAGTCATTAGAACCTCTGGCGGCACGCGGGGGTGTTATTCAGTACGGCTTTGACAGCCTAGTGCTGAAAATATACAAAAAAGATGAGGACGCTGCAAAGCTTCCAAAGCAAGCGGCTGAATCCGAAGCCAAGGAGTCCACTGCGAGCGTCGAATCTTCCATCATGGAGACAGACGCGGCATGTTGCTCTGATTCTTTGGAACAGCTGTTTTGCTCGAAACTGGTCGAAAAGACTACAATAATAGTGTCTGATCAAGACGCAACTGAAATCAAATCGTCCGATAAGGACGACAACAACAAAGGTGGAGTCTTAGACTCCGACGATGAAATGCTTGGGTTTCTCCTTTCTGAGGATGAGTTGCTAGACTCCGCCTCAGATATGGAGGACCTTAATGCTACAGTGTTGGAGATTAAGCTGGATGATTGTAGCAATGCTGCATATACTCCAGATTAATCTCCAACACTCCATCAAAGCCTCGGCCGGACTCCTTCTCCGACTAAGCAAGTCCGGCGAGGATATAGTCCTGATCCAGGAACCATGGATTAATAAATCCGTGGTAAAAGGACTCAGGACGAAAGATTATTCTCTGCTGTATGTGACGGACAAAGGTGAACCAAGATCCTGCATACTGGCAAAGAAAACACTTAACGTATTTTTACTACCTAATTGCAGCAATTGCGACACCACAACAGTAAAACTGCAGACCAACAGTGGGACTTACTGGCTCACGTCCGCCTATCTAGGCCATGACCAACCGGGGCCGCTACCAGGAGAGACGCTCGAGCGCGTAATAAAAAGCGCAACAAAGCTCAAAGCGGATCTTATAATAGGAAGTGACGTCAACGCACATCACGCAGTATGGGGGAGTACGGACGTAAATGAAAGGGGTCTCTTTTTAATTTTATACTAAGTACCTACTAACCTTCTTATCTGCAATATCGGTAACGAACCAACCTTTGTCACAAAAAACAGACAAGAGGTTTTAGATGTTACCTTTGTATCTCAATCAATCTATAACAAGATTGAAAATTGGGCTGTATCTAAGGATCACTCCTTCTCTGATCACAGATACATCCAATTTAGTCTAACAGATGACACACCAAAACCCATAGGCTTCCGTAATTATAGGAAAACTGACTGGGTAAAATTCAGGGAAATCTTCAAACATTGTTACAACTACAATGACAAAAACTTCCCTTCAAACCCCAAGGATCTTGACAGCAAAGTCGACGATCTAACTAGTGCTCTTAACCATGCCTTGTGTAACTCCTGTCCTCTTACCATAGTAAGAGGGAAGAAGAAACCACACTGGTGGACCAAAGAGCTAGAACCGCTCAAGAAAAGTTGTGCGAAGCTTTTCAATCGAGCCAAATCTTCCAGGAATCCCATAGACTGGGATCTATATAAGGAATCCCTTAGGATTTACAAAAAGAGATTACGAATAAGCAAAAGATCCTCTTGGAAAGAATTCTGCAATAAAATTGAAGACTCCTCAGAGGCATCTAGACTTAGGAAAATCCTATCAACGAGTCCAAACATGCCAAGTTCTATAAAAGATGAAAACGGCAACTGGACCAGCTCATATGAAGAAACATTAAACTTGCTACTGGATACTCATTTCCCTGGTAGCTCGTTGACAATAACAGACGAGGAGCACTTGCCTCGACTCGCAAACCAATCAGGTAAAGGTCTTATCTCTAGAGATATACTGTTATGGGCAATAAACAGCTTTGACCCTTATAAATCACCAGGGCCTGACGGAATCATCCCTGCGGAGCTGCAGCAGGTTTCAGACATAATCATCTATAACTTAGAGATGATCATGAAAGGATGCATCAGCTATGCCTACATTCCCAAGGCCTGGAGAGAAGCTAGGGTCGTCTTTATACCTAAAGCCGGCAAAAGCTCCCATGAAAATCCAAAAGATTTAAGACCTATTAGTCTATCATCCTTCCTCCTTAAAACACTGGAAAGAATGATTGACATACATTTAAGACAAGAAATTAAACCTAGTCTG
Source organism: Melanostoma scalare (assembly GCA_949752695.1). Taxonomy (NCBI): domain Eukaryota; kingdom Metazoa; phylum Arthropoda; class Insecta; order Diptera; family Syrphidae; genus Melanostoma; species Melanostoma scalare. Next base: position 189,549,822 of record OX456985.1, on the reverse strand, counting down.
ATCTCAACGGCGCAACATGCCTATACAAAAGGTAAATCAGTGGAAACTGCACTCCACTCTCTGGTTTGCACCATTGAAAAATCCCTGCACTACAAAGAATACTCTCTCGTCGCATTCCTAGACATAGAGGGTGCATTTAACAATGTTAACAATTCAGCAATAACTAATGCTCTTGATGGGCTGCTCATAGAGGAACACATCAAAAACATGATAACAACAATGCTCAGCAGCAGAATCATTAGTTCCGAAATGGGGAACTACAAAACAAGCAGAATGGCCAATAGAGGAACCCCGCAGGGAGGAGTTTTATCTCCCCTACTGTGGAACCTGGTCGTTAACAAATTGTTAATCGACCTAGAGGACGAAGGTTTCAAAACTATAGCCTATGCCGATGATGTAGCAATTGCCGTTTCAGGCAAGCACCCACAAACCCTAGCTGAGCTGCTACAAACAGCACTTAACAAGCTTAACAATTGGGCTGCAGATTGTGGTCTGAACATCAATCCACACAAAACGGAATTAGTTCTCTTTACGAGGAAATACAAAATTCCGGACTTCAGACCCCCAACTATTAAAGGGGTAACTCTCACACTGTCAAATCAGGCTAAATATCTAGGTCTCATTTTTGACAAAAAACTGACCTGGAAAACCAATATTGAGGAAAGAGTAAATAAAGCCAACGTTGCACTCTTCTCCTGTAAAAAAGCCATTGGCGGGAAATGAGGTTTCTCGCCCCAAATCACCCATTGGCTGTTTACCTCGGTAATTAGACCGATACTCACATACGGGGTGATAGTCTGGTGGACAGCAGGTCAACTACAACAAGCTGGCCAAAGTTCAAAGAACGGCTAGTCTGTGTATTAGTGGCGCGCTGAGGATAACCCCATCGGACGCCCTCAATGTACTACTAGATCTCACACCCCTAGATATCTTCAGCAAACAAGTCGCAGCTAGCTCAGCTACTCGACTCAGAGCTACATCACAGTGGACCAATAATCAAATCGGCCACACTACCATTCTAGATAACTTTCGATTCTTACCGAATCGATCCGACTACACCACCCCCAAGTTGGTGTTTGACAATAACTTCCAAGTAACCATACCTTCAAGAGAAGCTTGGGAAAATGGCGCTCTTTTGGAAAATGAAGCAATACACTTCTACACCGATGGTTCAAAAACCAGCGAAGGTGTGGGAAGTGGAATCTACTCAGAAAAACTGAATCTCAGTCTTTTCTTCCGAGAAGCTTGGGAAAATGGCGCTCTTTTGGAAAATGAAGCAATACACTTCTACACCGATGGTTCAAAAACCAGCGAAGGTGTGGGAAGTGGAATCTACTCAGAAAAACTGAATCTCAGTCTTTTCTTCCGCCTACCCGATCATTGTAGTGTGTTCCAAGCGGAAATTCTGGCGATTAAGGAGGTGCTGTCTTGGCTCAAAGAAAACGTCATATCCTCCACGGATATTCGGATCTTCTCAGACAGCCAAGCTGCCCTTAAATCTCTTGCCTCTGTCTCTACAAAATCCATCACGGTCCAAAATTGTCAGATGTCTCTGAGGGAGATGTCAAATCAGTTTAACATTCACCTTTCATGGGTGCCAGGGCACAGGGACATACCAGGCAACTGTATGGCAGACGAACTAGCCAAAAAGGGCACGACCACTTCCCTACGCTCAGAATGGAACAACATAGGTGTACCTATCGCTACATGTAAACTCCTACTTAGACAAGACGCTTCAAGGATAACAAACACTAGATGGACTGAGAGTAACAACTGCCTTGCAACCAAAAAAGTTTGGCCGTGTGTTGACTCAAAACGCTCGAAGAGTTTGTTGGCCCTGAACCGTCTGTATCTAGGTTCTACCATAGGTGTTCTTACGGGACACTGTCTAATAGGGAGATACGCCAAAAGACTTGGTGTGTTTTCCAATGATTTCTGCAGAAGCTGCATGGACGAGGAGGAGGAAGAAACCGTTCAACACCTTCTTTCCTCATGCCCTGCACTACTTCATAGGAGGAAAACTCATCTCGGTGAATTCTTCTTCGATGATACTAGCGACCTAGCTTACATAGACCCTAAAAGTCTTTCGAAATACATTAAAAGTTCCACGTGGTTCGACTAGCAGGTGATTAACCGGCTAGTCCCGTAATGGAAGATTAATAAGTGATCAACTCGTTAATCTTACATCGGTTTTCTGAGATCAGTAGGTGATTAACTTGCTGATCTCTGTGGTATCACAATGGGCCCTTGCGGCCTAAGTGTGTCAGGCAATGTACTCATTGACTGACAGCCACTTCCACCTAACCTAATATAACTCCTTATGTCTCGGTAAGAACAAATAATGCAGTGATCTTCAACTTATTCAAGTTTTCACTTTTGTTAAGGTTTAAAAATTTTCCATTGGTTCAGCCCTTTTTAGCTAAATCATCACTAAATCCAAGTATTGTACATGTTCGCCTATATCAAAAAATGCGTTTAAAGCTAGTAAATATGAACAAAAATTAAAAAAAGACACTGGTTTTCTATGTCCTTACTAATTTAATTTTTGAATCAGAATCTTTGATTTTTTTTCAATAGTCAATACTCCACACGAGAGATTTATTCCAACTCATCCGAATCTGACGGTAATTTCACGCTTGCAATTTCTGTAAAAAAAAAGCTTTAGCTTTAACAACACTGTTGTAAATACAAAATAAAAATGGCAACCTACTTTTGTCCAAATGGGTCCAACCCACGTTAACACTGGCCTTACGATTTTCTTCATTCAGGTATAACACCACTGGCTGGTAGTATTCCATGAGGCTTCTGGGACTGAAATCAGGTTCATCAGGCAAATATGTCTCCAAAACTTTCTCAAACGACTTTGAGGAACCAAGTTTCATCACTTTCCTATTAGAAATGTAAAGGAGGGCAATTATGGCAAAAAATTTCATAGCTCAATGTTTCTCACTTCAAATAATCGCCAACTTCCTTGTTTCCATAAAAATCGCAGTCAAAGAGTGAATCCTTCGGGTACTGTCCACTGATGGAGCACATCTTTTTGTAGAACTGATATCCCAGGACCTCTGAGTAAAATTTCCTAAAATGAAATAAATTTACAAGCATTGAGCCAAAAATATGTTCTAGAAAATAACCTTGCATGTGGATTTTTATCGAAACGAGGGTAGAAATCGTATGGAAAGTCGAAACCATCAGGACCACGATCTAATGGTGCACCAATACCAGCATATTGGTCCATAAGCTTCCAATAGTGCTTGTTGAGGTCGGTTAATTCAACAGTTCCAGCAAATAGATCAGCCAATACTCTGTTATGAACGTAGTACATCGGAATGTTGAGCATGGTCTTGATACTCTGAAAGAAGCGATGTCCTTGCAAGTTAAAAGTATACATTTATCATACGTTTAATATTTTACTCACCAATCTTAGCAACCGATTCATTTGAAACTCATCTATGTTATTAAAGTTATCAACCAATCCTATACTCTTCAAATGTTTCGCAGTAGATGCTGCCAATGTCACAGCATTCCCAACTGCGAATTCGAGATTGTACGACTCAAAATAGTAAGCAGGAAGATCGAGTTTTTCTCGGGCATAGTGCAGCTGCCCCATGTAACCATGTGCTTGTAAGAACTTCCTGAAGTCCATTTTTTGGCAGTAGTTCATGTAGACGTCTGAAGTGTAGTCGTATATTAACGGTTCACAATCGCCTTGGTCTTCGAAATTTCTCATTCGCAGTCTTGTACCCCAGTAGTTGTCTGGAATAGGCTCGAATCCTAGGGACTGGTAAAACTCGTCCGCCTTTCTGAACATTTTCAAAGTATCAAAACCTTTTTGCTTGAGAATGGAATTATAAGGTGGAAGATCTTTGAGTGGAGATATATCGTCGATTATGCTATCACCGGCCCAGACTTGGGCAAGCACTTGTCTGAAGAGATGATCAGGTATTAGTCCATCGGGCTTAACAACCGAATCGCCATACTTCTAGTTCAATTTGAAGCGAATATATCCATGCATTTGGTAATAAAATGGTTGAATATGGGACATAACGGCGTCCATTAGTTTAAGGTCGTAGTCCTTCATCCAGTAATCGAAAGCAGATATTTCTGGAAATAATTCTTTTATTGTTAAGGCAATGCCTGCGAATCTTGTGTGCTTGAAAAAACTACGCAGAGCCCTAAGCGGTAAACTAAAAGGGCAAAAGCGGTAGAAAGGCGTTGCATCTTGCATGATTAGCATTGATTTGGTAAAACTTGTTTCTCAAAGATTATTTAAGCTCTTTCCATACAAATAAACATGATTTATGAAAAATATATGGGTAAAGTTGTAAGGTTTCAGCAAACAAATGGGAGTCATTCGTAACAGAGCTATATCCCAATGGACCGTTAATAAGATTGGTCACTCAAGAATCCTGAACTTGTTCGGATCTGTAACATTCCACTCCGACTACACCTATTTCACCGAGAGCAATCTGAGAAGACGAAGAATATTTAAGATATAAATCAATTCATTTTTATACAGACAGACGGTTCAAAAACAGAAGAAAGGGTTGATTCCGGTGTGTACCTACTTAGAAAGGCTAAGCGTATGTCTTTCATTCCGCTTTCCAAACCACTGTAGCGTGTTCGTAGTGGAAATTATGGCGATCATAGAGGCCCCATTGTTGCTTAAAGGAAAAGTGATATCCTCAGTGAATATCCGAATCTTCTCAAAGAGCCAAGAAGTCCTCAAAGCACTCGATGCTGTTACCACGAACTCAGTGACCACTTTCAAGTGTCGACTATCTCTCATAGAGATGGCTAACCACCTTCACCTTTTTTGGGTGTCGTAGCACAGAATGTGATTACCGTGGCAATGTCTATGGGTATTGCCTCATACGAAAACACGTCTTAAGACTTGGCGTTCCTTCAAGCGAATTTTGCAGAAGCGGCTTAAACGAGGGGGAAGAAGAGACAATCCACACCTCCTCTGTTCATGTCTTGCACTTTCCCTCAAATGAAAACTTCATCTAGGAGACTACTTCCTCGAAGATCCAAGCGATCTGGTAAACAAAGAAATCAAAGTGTGTCAGATTTTTTCCTGATCGCCATTTAAACTTAACCACACTTAGAGTCTAACCTGTCGTTCTTCTCAAGTTGATATGGAACAAAAGTTTTAGAAAGCTTAATTGGCTTTACCTACAGACACAAATTTTTCTTCTTTCACAAAAGCACCGATACAAAATGCAAGCTCGGTTCGTGGACCGTTCGTGAAGATCCTTTCCTGGTTCAGAATTGAAATCCTAGAGTGGACCGGTCCTGAACCAAAAGAAAGTTGACTGTGCTTAAGCCTTTGCATTATAGTATCTATCTTACGGCATTATTAAAGCTTGTGCGCAAAATGTTCCAAACACCACTTCTTGCACTAGTAAATATGACGGTTAATGTGATTAAAAGTAGAAGTTTTTTCACGCGAATGTCAACTGTTTTAATAAGTACCAACTAATGAGTATCTATATTAGGCTTATTTTTACTTGCGATTATAAGTACTATAAGGAAAGTTTTGCAATCGTGCAGGAAAAAAATGTTGAGATAACAACTAAATATTACACAATGATGGTAGAGAATACGAATAAAGTGGGTCCTACAATTCTGTCTGTCTGTCTGTCTGCATATTGATCCACAGTCTGAAATGCTAGACCGATTTTCTTTTGCAGTTAGAGTCTGTGGGGCAGCTTGCAGAGGGGTTTTGTTTTTGGAATTGGGTCTATAGATCTTGAAATAACGGTACCTGACATATACAATCTATTTATTTTTCTTTTTCTTTTATTTATTTTTCTCGAAAACGGTTCTAACGATTTCGGTAAAATTTTGTGTGAAACATTATTTTTCTATGCTTTTTCTTACGATATAACCGACTTGCTCGTTAACATCTGTTACGATTTAGACGAAATTTTATATTTACGAAGTCGTGAGTGGGTGAATGAGTTTATAAAAAAATAAATATTTTGAATAATTTTAAAACAATATTGCTGATTTATTTCAAGTTTTTTGTTTGTCAACTTGCATATCTAACTTTATCAAAAACTTTTTTTTTTAAATGAAAAATGAAAAACCGGTTTTTAAGAAAACTGCTCCTACGTTGTGGTTAAGTTTTTAGCGTTCGTTTGTATTGGCATGTGCAAGGAATAATTATTTAGATTTTCGCTTGAAACATTTGGAATAGGTATTTAATTTAATTTTTTTCAATATTTTGCGTCGTTTAATTCAGTTTTCATAATTAATGTGTTGGCAACCCTGTACCACCAAATAAATCAAGAGCTAATACTTTTAATCAGCTTTAAAATTTTGGTATTGTACTTAGCACACAATCGCAAGTTAGTGCGACCCAGTCGTGCCCATTTTTTCTATTGCTACTCAATTTCTTAAAATTTGCATAGTAATTTCAGAGACAGTGTTGTATATTTTCTTTTCATTTGGACACACATTTTCAGCTTGGAACTTAGCTCATAATGAAAAAGAAAAGAAGAGTCTCCGATGTGCGGTAAGGTCTTACGAAATTTAACCTCAAATCTTTGATAGTGAAGACTCGCCCGCTTTGTAAAATTTAAAAAAAATGATGTTGCCTTTAAATTCTAAGAAGATTTTCTGTTTAAAAATGATCTTTTAAGACACACTTTCGGAAGTAATCTTATTCTGCTTCCGAATCATTCGAAAGCTATTTTTATTATATTTTTAAAGGCCAATTGGAATTAAAATAGAAATGACTTTGAAATCTTCCAACTGCTTTCGACAAAGACTTTGAGTTTTCATTCCAGTCTCAAATTTATTGCAACACTTTCATTCATCGTAATATCGTAACCGCTACTCAGTTGCAGTTGAACAAACAAAATTCAATAGGAATGCCTAGTTAAACATACACACACATACACAACTGGCTACTCCTAATACTAATAGAGAACGATTATTACTGAGAGATATTGAGTGATTCATCTAATGTTCTCCATTTCTTATGAATTATGAAAGTTTTTACTGAATTTCTATTCATAAATTACCACATTTTAATGGGATATTTCAGAGATTTCTTGTTCAGATTAAGCCCAAGTCATAGAGAATAAATATCCTGGGAAGAATACTCGTATGGAATATTGCAATGCCACCTACATTTTGTAAGGTGTTTAATAATTTGAAAGAAAAATTGTAGCTCTCTTTTGAGTTATTTTAAACTTGAACACAACTTAAAATATAAACTCACCTGTTAAATTAGCAGCGTATTGCATATTGGAGACTACCATTTCAAAACTGTTCTTGGCCCATTCTGCGTTTCTCCATCGCCACGTACTCCAATAGTGCAGTAGCTCATCCGAGTCATTGCTATTAGCTAATATGTTTTCAACATCCGGAAAATAAGCCAGTGTAACATTCTCGTCCTTGTAGGTACCAATGTCCTTATCTGAAGCTAGAGTCTCCAATGTTGATAGTGAAGATATGGTTCCCCAATATCGATCGGTTCCAATGATACCATCTTTGGCAACTTTCTTATTATTGCAAATATACGTTTGAGTTCTTCATCTTTAAAGTGAGTTGTATCAAACTTTTTAGATTCATTAACTAAACTAACTATATTAGCCGATGTGCTCAACACTAAACCAATCTTTTCGCGATACGCCTCGAAGTCGTGTACCTTGTCTGAGTAAGTTACTGCGGGTAGAGTGTGTAATAACGTATTCACTTTGTGGCTAAATTCTTTGACAAAATTTCGAGCTTCTTCTTCATCAGTGATCAGCGGAGCTCCATTGCAAGTCTAAATACAATTTTATATTTAGAACAAAACAAATCACTTCGCTTATGTAAAAATTTTCCTCACCCTAAAGACAATAAAGGCTATTGCCAAAAGATAAAATATCATAGATTTCATTTAAAGGAAATGTCAGCGCGCCTATTTTGTATTTTAATTATAAGCTTCTTCTAGCAAACACTACAAGCCACAGACAGCTTCCGCCGTCTTATATGGCAGATTGGAAGGTATAGTTGCTATTGATAAACGAAACAAGATCAAGCGCTACTGTGACCCCGTTGATTTATTAAGCAGCTATTATCAAGACCTTCATTTAGAAAATAAAACACCATTCTCACTACTTCGATTGGGCTTTTGAATTATAATTGTTGAATGAGAGTTTAAAATTCATATTTCGCGCAGTTATATGTATCTCAAAAACTTTTCCACCTCTTTATATAGGAGTAATTCCCACATCTTTATATGTAATCATCTGATTATGTAAACAAAATCTTTTTTTGTGATCACACCCCCGCTTCTCTCTCTAAACAATTGCAATGAAGGTTTTTGCATGTAGCTTTTCCTTCTAAAATAATTTGAATCTGTGATAATACTATTTTTTTAAATATTATACATCTTTTTCAGTAGTAAGGTAGAAATAGGTATACCATTTCTCTGTAAATTGTGCAATCTAGTTATATGAAAATATGTATTTAAATTCAGTTACAATAAAATAAATATTATCTATTAATTCCCATATCTGGTCAGCAAAGTACATTCTCTCAGATTAGGAGACGCACTGGTCAATGATTCGAACTTTACAACAAATTAAAAGAGATCAACAACTCATCGCGATAATTTATCGATGGAATTGAAATGGTTGCATGAAAATAGTTTGAAAACCATTACTCAAATATTAATTAATTTCGTTTCTTTGTCCTTTTTTTCATTTTATTGTCAAAGTTTACGAGCGCAGTTACAAGATCTGTAGACACTATCGTTAATAAATTGAATGTTTTGATTTTAACAGAATTTCACAAGGGTGACGAAAAAAATGTAGATTTGATATTCCAGATTTCAATTTAGTTGCAAGTTTCAGAAGGCACGATCGTCCAGCACCAGGAGTAGCTATCTGTAAAAGGTTGTCTGATACAACTGCCATATTTTGCTCAAATCATATGGATTTGCATACGAGGTAGGTACACTAGTATGTTTAGTACTAATGTTTTTGATATCGGCGATTCGTGTGTTTGTCGTTGCCACTCTGGAAATGGACAGCAAGTTATAACAGTAGGCGTTTATAATTCACCGAATACGTCTTCAAGTGTAATACGACAGTTTTTATATAAAAATTTATTTATTTAGTCTGAAGACGCTTCTGCATAACTTCACGATAAAATTGGGGAGAAATTTGATGATTTCCCAATGATTTTGAGTGGTGATTTTAGCATCAACTTCGCCGATGCTACAAATTTGCCACTTTTTCAATTTTTAAAAGAAGAATACTATTTTACAATGACGAATGACCGCAGCCTTAGTACAACGAAATATAAAGCGACAATTGATGAAGTCTTTGCGATATATTTAAATAGATTCGAGACAAAATTGTTCGTTTCCTATTTAAGTTACCATAGACCTATTATTTCAGTATTGGAATACGATGATTGTAGAGATGATAATAGAAGAGATAAAATTGTGATTGAAAACTCATAAGTTTCATTGATGTTCTTGTATATGTACATCTACATATATTATAAAAGATTTTCCTGTACATTAAAATATTTACTGAAAATTCAATTCTGTTTTCACTCCTGTCGGCACTCCGGAGTGCTTCTTTTTTTATTTATTTAAAATGACAATCATATAAAAATCGCAAAACCCAAATGCCCACAATTGAATGAATCATATAGTTTTGATACTTAACATATTTATAGTTTGTAAGTTGACCTAAGTAATTTATCAATTCAACCGGCGCGCGGCGGTGGTTGAAGATTCCCAAAACTATCAAAGCATTCAATATTTGAACCTTTCTTATAATACGCTACCCAATGTGTTCATTCATAAAAAAATTGACATGAGAATAAAATTGTCAGGGATTTTTAAAAAATTGTCACGAACTCCCCGACAAATTTGTAGTGACAATTTTTTTATTGAACAGAAAAAGTTATACAAATTACGATTTTGTCAGTATATGTATAACTGAGAATTATGACAGGCAATTGAGGTTTGGTCGAAAAGTGACAAGTTGAATTGAAAATGTCAAAAATAAAATTTTCAAGTGAAAGTGATGTGATGATGAATCTGAGATGCAATTTCGTGAAATGCAGAATTAACAATGGTTTTTCTGCATTAAGTGATTTTCAATTCGGCAAAAGTACAAAGGAATATATTTTGATTAAAATCTGTCGACATCTCCAGCATCAAACAAAAAGAAATCATGACGTTGATGCTAAAACCCAAGTCATATGTGCGATACACTGGCACTGTTAAAATATGACAGTGACAAAATTGTCAGGACAAATTTATCATAATCTGACAGTGACAAAAATTTCACGACAAATTTATCGTAATCTGACAGTAACAAAATTATCACTACTAAATTGCTATATGTGACCTGTCAATTTCACTCTTTGCAACACCTTGGCTGGTGAATATTTTGTGAATATTTTTTTTACAAGCCAATCGTGTCTGTCTTATCATATCTCAAACAGAAAATATGGCCAAACGGTGCAGAATCGCACGTTAAACGCAAAATTTTGCCGTCACCATACATATCCTTCAGCAAACCAATTCTGACATGCACTTTGTAATAATGTGGTTGAAACCACCGATCCTGCACAACATAGCCATTCGGTTCAGATGCGGTGTGAAGACGTTTCACCGTAACCTAATTAATTGATCTTATTGACAATTCAAGCGTCAGTAGATTCGTGAAAAGATGACAAACGAAATTAAATATAGGTAAATCGCGTGGCAGCTCACAAAATGGCTATCAATGAAAACAATGATAAAAGCCTGCGAAGATCAATATCCTAAAAGCATATCCTTAACAAATAATATAGAATACCTGCGACATAATCTTTCAAAAATATTTTCTCAGTTCCGCTATAAATGTTCGTGTCCAGTAGATATACTTTATGCAAGGGGCAGTTACGTAGGTTTAGGTTCGATGCACCATAGGTACCAAGAAAGCGCACAGGTTTTGCTATATGAATTGAAGAAATGAAGAACCGAATGCTAAAGATCATAAATCTATTCAAGTTTCAAAGAACAGCATGGCAAAATAGAACTGTAATATTAAACAATAAATCAGTGGCACACTCTATAGAGCTCAATTTCGACATCCTAAACTTTTTTATGGAATACCTAAAACAGAAGCATAGAAGTGAACAGGAACTAGAATTTCAAAAACATTTTCACCTACGTGTATACTCTTTATGTAGTAAATGCACTGATGTAATCCATAATTTGACAAAACTATGGACTTCAAAGCTTCACACAAGAATTGGCCATCAAAGTATTTCAGCGTTACCAAATACCAAAACAGTTCTTAGTTCGATTACCTTATTATTCTTATGAATTAAATAAAAGCTTGATTAAGAGATGTTTCGGCAAACTTTTTTCGGAGCAGAGATATCACCAATCTAGAAAAGAAAGGGGCACAACTGGGTCGCACGCACTTGCGATTGTGTGCTGAGCACAATATCAAAATCTTGAGATACAAGATTTTAGTATAAGCTCTTCATAATACATCTGGTGGTACATGATTGCCAAATACACACTAATCATGAAAATTTAATAAAATCACATAAGATATTGAAAAAAATTTAATTAAATATTCTTAAGGCTTTTTGGTGCCCGTGGCGTGAAGGTAAGAGGTTCGTGGTTCGAATCCCAACACAGGCAAAAATGTTTTTTCCACGGGTATCGCTTTTCGCAAGAAATTGGTAAGTCCTCCGTTAGTAAATTCATTGCCATGAAAAGCTCTTTCTCGATTAGCAGTTCGGAACAGGCAAAAAATTGTAAGTCCCCTCCATTCACTAACAATGCATGGTTGTGAGAAATGCGCCAGGTCCAGAGGCTCCTTGCGCTGTTGCACCACCATATTTATTTATTTATTTCAAGGCTTTTTTTAAAAATGTAAGAACTTAATTTTTTACAATTTCGAATACAAAATCGTTAGACCAATATTTTTAAGAATTAGTTTTTTATTTTTCACTATTTTAAAAAATATTTTCTTAAGATTCAAGTATGCCAGTCTTAAGATTTTGATAGAAGACGTTTTGACAAAAAATTTGAAGCAAATCAAAGATACAACTTTGAAAATATTCACAAAAATCTAGTTTTTTTTTTTTAATTAATAAAAATTTTAAAATTCGAATTTTCCGAATAATGAAACGCAATCTTTTGTACAGAATTTGTGACATACAAAATTATAAATTTCGTCAAAATCTTATCAGCCATTAAAGAGAATGTCGATTTTAACAAAAAGTAGATACTATGGGTACACCGTTTTTTGACATAAAAAAAAAGTTTACCATCATAAGAAAGATAATTTAAAAATAATACGTCAAATAAGGTTTTATCGAAATCGTAAGGGGCATTTTCGAGAAAAATAAGTATTGTCATATAAGTTGTATGGCAGGTACTCCTATTTCAAAACATAGATACCTAATTCCAAAAACTTTTCTAGAGACTGCTTTACAGGCGCTAAACCCAAGTTTTGAAGAGAATTGGTCTATCGGTTCAGACCGTATATCCATAGACGAACATACAGATAGAATTGTAAGGAGGTACATATAGAAGAAACCAAAAAACAGGCAGTGAAGTTTTCGGTTTTTTTATGTTTTTATGTTTCTTTTCGTTTGGTTTGAAGTCGGCAATTATCATCAACGATGCTGGTACGAAAAAGTTTTGTTGCATTCGGTGTCTGTTGCTCATATACCCTGTGGTTCATTGATGCCACATACAAAATAAATTATGTTATGTAATTATGAAATGAAATGACGATAATTAGCATAATTGCCTCCCCTCTCTGTCAATAAAAATGTTAAATCTGAAGCAAATTGTACGTATTCGCTACAAAAAAGAAGCTTTTGATCAAATTTTGAGTAACGTTGGGGATTCACAATATTATTCAACACTTTTTGATGAAACAACTGATACATCTCACCTCTACCAACTGAGTATTATATTACGCTACATTAACAATGGTAGCATTCGTGACGATTTTGTCTCTTTCGTGGATGCATTTGATGAATACGAATCTGATGAGAACAGCTGGACGGAAACTAGAAAAAAACTAGCTAGAATTTTGATGGAAATTTTAAATCTAAGTAGTAATCTCTAACTGGCAACGCCATCGGCCAAATTGTATTGTTGCATTGAAGAGAAAGCTCAAACTTCCTCTTGAATGCTGTGTGGGAATTGGGACAGACGGATGTGTTGTTATGCTTTCAAAAGTTCAAGGTGCTCTCATGGAATTTCAGAGAGAAGCGAAAAATGCTGTTAGGACTCCATGCTGCAGTCATAAGCTAAATAACTCCATTCATTCTCAAAGTTCAAAAGTACCTGCCATTCGAGATGCTGCGCTGTTGCAATAATGAAAGAGGTAACCTTCTTCTTCAAATCGCATCCGAAACGAAAAACTGTCCTCATGAACACCTTGGGGTGTGCCCTCACATCACTTTGCGAAACAAGGTGGGTAAAACGACATGAAGGTGTACTTCAATTTTCTTTGGACCTCATCAAAATTGTGGAAGCGTTTTAAACGATATCGCAGTGGTGTGACCCAAGCACCACGGCTGGCAAGGCTTCCTTACTTATAACTTCTTTATGCAATTCACAGTTTATTGTATCAGTTTTGAGTTTGAGTGATGTGTTGTCTTTAACACAGTCCTTGAGCAAGTTACTACAATCTAAATCTCTTGGCCTGAATAGCAGCGCAATGCCGATGAAGAACACGATTTCCGTTCTTTAAGGTCGTCGGAAAAACATAGATACCAGTTTCCACAACATCTGGCAGCATGCAAATAATTTATGCGATCAGTTGAATGTTGAGTTGAGAATTCCTCGTATTCCACGTCATGGTGGACGCCAAATTCACCGAGCTAATGCTGACACTAATTCAGCTGAGGTATACTACAGAATCTCGTTATATGCACCTCTACTTGACTTTGTCCTGGCCGATTTGCATGAAAAATTTCGACTGGAAACCTTAGATGTATTTAAAATTATAATTTTCATTCCGGAAAATACAATTCGATATAATACTGATGAGTTGGATATCACCGTTAAGTCGCTAATAAATCGCTTTGGTCAACCTTAGAGTTAAATACAGACACAACCTGTTTTTTGCTCAAAGATGAGCTGGTGTTGTGGCTGTAAAAATGGTTAACGGAAAACAAGCAGAACAACCATCTTCCCGTTACTTCTCTTGAGTTGATGGATAAATGCAATATGGATGTGCTTGGCATTATACATAGTTTTCTTTTAATCCTTGCGACGCTTCCGGTTACGAATTCTTCGGCAGAGCTATCATTTTCTTCATTGCGGCCGGCGCCTTAAAACCTATTTAAGGTCCACAATGAGTGAAAATCGCCTTTGCGGCCTGGCACTTATACACATCCACAGACAAATCCCGATCGATGTTGAAAATGTAATAACAAGGTTTTCAAAAACCGGCTCCAACAAAAAGTTTGATTTTATCATTTTATTCACTGTTTTAACCTAATTTAACTTATTTTTTTAAACAATTTTCCTGATTCTAATTAAATAAAAAATGTATTCTTATATTTGATTGAGTTTATATTTAATAATCTGCAAATCATTGAAAAAAAAAAATGAAAATAGAATTCACGCTGCTCCGTCAATGTCGGTAAAGAACTCACCGAGACCTTTGATGTCGAAAAAGGTTTTAGGCAAGGCGACAAACTGTCATGCGATTTCTTCAACATCATACTTGAACAGATTGTAAGAAACTCAAACGTCAACACCAGAGGAACAATCTTTCAAAAGTCTGTACAATTACTCGCCTATGCAGACGATATTGACGTAATGGGAAGAAAAAAGCGTGATGTCATAGGTGCTTTTGCGAGTATTGAAACAGAAGCGGCAAAAATGGGTTTGATGGTTAATGAGGGCAAAACGAAGTATATGTTGTCATCAAACAAGGACACAGAACATCGACGAATTGGACAAAACGTCACAATAGACAGACATAACTTCGAGGTAGTACAGGACTTCGTCTACCTAGGATCCGCTGTAGACACGGACAACAACATCAGTGGGGAGATCAAACGGAGAATAACTCTTGCCAACCGTTGCTTCTTTGGGTTAAGAAGGCAATTGAGAAACAAAACCCTCTCTAGAAAAACCAAGGGGACCTTGTATAAGACCTTGATCATCCCAGTCCTGCTTTACGGCGCGGAAGCATGGACTTTATCGAAAGCGGATGAGAAAACTCTTGGTCGTTTCGAAAGAAAAATTTTCCGAATGATCTTTGGTCCCGTATGCGAAGACAATGTGTGGAGAAGAAGATACAACAACGAGCTGTATGAGCTGTACCGCGACATGGCCATAGCCAGAAGAGTGCGCATCACGAGGCTACGATGGTTGGGTCATGTAGAGCGGATGGACCCAAACGCTCCGGCTCGACTGGTTTTCGAAAGATTATTGGAGGGAAATCGCGTAAGGGGAAGACCTCGTCTTAGGTGGCGCAATCAAGTTGATGAAGACCTCACCCGACTTGGAGTGCGAAACTGGAGAGAGCTCGCCCGAAATCGAAGTCGTTATAGAAGGATGTTGGTTGAGGCCCAGGTTCACGAACTGTAATGCCCACCTTAGTAAGTAAGTAAGACACTTACTTGGAGTGCGAAACTGGAGAGAGCTCGCCCGAAATCGAAGTCGTTATAGAAGGATGTTGGTTGAGGCCCAGGTTCACGAACTGTAATGCCCACCTTAGTAAGTAAGTAAGACACTTACATTGTGTTTTTGAAAGCAAATACATTGTTCTTTAATTAAATTTTATTTTAAGTAGTTTCAAGGAATAGCTTCTGAGTAGCTAGTGGAGTCTCAAAGTCAAGACTTTGAAAAAGAATCTGTTCTTAAACGAAATTTTTACAACATTTTGCATTGTTAAAAGCTATTTTTTCTGATTATCAATGCTTTTATTGATATTGCGTGAAACAGAGAAAGAAGAAATCCTTCTTAGTTTTTGAAAATAAAAAAAAAGTAAAGTTACTCACAATCAGTTCTCTGTGTTAAGCTGGGAATTATAAGAGCATTGATTTATTAAAAAAAATGTCTCTTAATAATGCAAAATTTTTTGTAAAACTTTTATTTTGATATTTTTTTTTTCAAAATTTTTACTTTGAGACTCGATTACTCAAACGCTATCCTTTGAAACAACTTAAATTGAAAATTCAATTGCAGAACAATACAATAGCTTTCAAAAACACTGTAACACAAGTCATTCTTTGTAAGTGATTTAATTGCTTTTAAATAATTTTATTAGATTTTAAAGCAAGTTTTTTACAATATTTCCCTCGATTTTTTTTTCGTCTTGGCCCCATCTATCCGCCCTATGAGTATTTATCGCATCTTATGCAAATTTCTTGTATATACGATCAAAAATTAAGTGGACATCCAGTATCCTCGCAATACATAACGTGTTGATCTGTGAAGAGCACAACCGTAGATGGCATGCCTCCATTGGATGCAGACAAACCAAGCGTATATGCTCCCCAACGTTAGTAAGAAGACTGCAACATTTTCGCTAGCTCGTAGCAGAAAAGTCTGTAGAAAGCTTATTGGCGTTGCCAGCGGGCACTTCTCTTTTACCAAGCATTTAAATGTGTTAGGCTTAAGTGATACCACACTCTGTGGAGAAGATGAGGACACCGCAGAGCATTTCCTCTGTGAATATCCTGCTTTTTCTCGCATGAGGTTACAGATACTCGGCGCAGACATGGTCAGAGCTGGTTACTTAGGCTCCGTATCAGGGCAGTGTCTTTTGGCTTTTCTCCGAACATCTGGAAAGCTATAACAAATAGAAGGTTGCTGTCTGGTAGTACAATGGACCGGTATTTAGGTCTGAGTGCTCCAGCTGGTATTTTAAAAACCTCCAACAGAAAAAAAAAAAAATACATGACGTTCCAAGAAAACATACTATTGCAAACTATATGTATTTTGATTCGAATTAAAGGTTTCCTCCTTCTTTTTTCATAAACCACATCTAGAATTTATGTAAAAATTGTGTGCCCTAAGATTTTTCGATATAAGATGTGGTTCACAAGCTACGGTTCTAGAACGGACCAGGTATACGGAGCAAGGACACACATGCGCGAACTTTCAACAGCGTTTTCTATAAAAACTCTATTCTGAAATGTTGATCATGATAATGTTCAAATTTATATAGCATTTTTAATATGTTATAATCCAGCGTTTTGATTGCTTCGATAGTTTTTTTTCCATGAGAAAGATAAAAAGAGAATGAAATTTTCAAAAGGGAATAAAAAAACCAATTTTTGTAATTTAGAAATCACTACATTTCAATCGCTAGTCTTAAATATGAAGATTAAAATGCCATTTGGTTTTTTTATTTCAGATAAGTATAACAGCCGCTATCTTTGTCACCGTCAAGCACCTCTTTTCCAGTCGCCACTGTAACTTTTATTTTATTTTAAGCTTAAGTTAATAAGGCATACTCAAAATTTTTGTTTGCTCTTAAAAAAATTACTGAGAAAAGCCGTAAAATAAACAGTCGAGAGATTAGAGGATCACCTTAAAGAACCAAAAATGTGCCTCCACAAAGGATTTGGAAAAAAATCAGGGAATATAATATCGATAAACACCATATTTTTATTGATTTCAAGGCAACGTGTGTCAGTATTTACAGAGATGAGTTGTACAGTAAAAACTTCAAGTTTTAACATCCTTTCATAACTCGTACGACTATGCAGGATATAACTTTAGAAAATTCATGGTACTCCGTCAAGGTCGACAAAGAATTTACCAAGATCTCTGATGTTGAAGAAGGCCTTCGTTAAGGCGACCAACTATCATGTGATTTCCTTATAACATCATACTTGAAAAGATTGTGCAAAACTAAAAAGTCAACAGCACAGCCATGATCTTTCAAAAGTCTGTGCAACCACCCGCTGTAGCAGACGATGTTGACTAAGTGGAAAGAAGCAAGCTTGATGTCGTAGCAAGCTTTATGTCTCTCGTGGAGAGAGTTCGATCGAATTCGAAGTCGTCATCGAAATACGATGGCTGATGAGGTCCAATTTCAACTCAGTAAATTTTGTTTCTAAGTTGAAGTTATGATGTTATGAATGGCTAGAGCTAAGTTTCTTCTTAAAACTGCTTTTATATTTTTCGTATATGTTCCCTTTGTGCTTGTGTTGGCGTTATTTTGCTAACCACTAACACTTGCATTGTTTTATGATGAAGAGCGTAGATAAGTGTGTACAAATGAGCTTTCTCAGTACCGCTTAAGTCTCAGAGATGCAAAAAATAAACTTCATCATCATAGATATAATTTTCATTGAAAGCATAGTTTTATTCCACCATACATTTCTTTATTAAAACATAAAATAACTCTTCACAGCTTTTCAGTCTTCTTCATTGTCATTAGTAGGCATTTGCACAGTTCCAATTACTGAAATAAAACAAATTTTCAATATCCTCGAAGACTATCAATATTTTTTTTTGTGGTTGTGTTCCCCTACCTTTATCCAAGTGAGTCCAACCAAGCTTAACATTTGCATTGTGGTTCTTCTCAGTAATCAACAGCTCAATTGGATGATAATACTCCAACAAACTTTCAGCGTTCAACTTTGGATCTTCAGGGAAGAAAGTTTCTAGCAGCTTGTAGAACGTCTTAGAGGAACCAAGTTTCATCATTTTTCTAGGAATCATCGCAGCAAAAACACAATTAAACAAGTCAATAAAACAAATAAAAATTGCTTACTTCAAAGCATCGCCAACTTCCTTGCTGCCGTAAAAATCACAGTTCTGCAGAGGGTCCTTGGGGTACTGTCCACTGATGGTGCACATCTTTTTGTAGAACTGGTAACCTAATACTTCTGCATCGAATTTCCTGAAAAAAGAAATTTTCGTATATGATGGAGCGAAACACAAGAAATCATTTAAAGTGTATGCTTACGTTGCTTGTCTATTTTCATTCAGCTCCAAGTAGAATGTGTGGGGAAAGTCGAAGGTATCAGAAACCCGATCCTGTGGTGGTCCAACCCCCACATATTTGTCCATCAACGCCCAGTAGTGCTTATTGAGATCAGTCATAGTTGTAGCACCGGAAAACAGATCAGCCATTACACGTGTGTGCACAAAGTACAATGGAATGTTGATCATAGTGTGAATACTCTGAATAAAACGTGTTATTTTAGATGAGTGTGAAAGAATGATAAATTCAGCAAAATACTTACCAATCTGAAAAGTCTATTCATTAAAACATCATCAGTGATCATATTGTCAGCGACTAATCCTAAAGCAGTCAAATGTTTTGGAGTTGATGCTGACAGTATAACAGCTTCTCCAACAGGGTACTCCAAATCGTGAGCGTAATAGTAATAAGCAGGGAGATGACTCTTCTCTTTGGCATAATAAATCTCACCCATATAGCCATGTGCTTGAAGGAACTTCCTAAAGTCCATTTTCTGGCAATATTCCATGTAGACGTTGGAAGAGTAGGTAAATAGCGATGCCTTACAATCTCCTTCGTCTTCATTTGACTTCATTCTAAACCTCTTGCCCCAGTAATCATCAGGAATGGGATCGAATCCCAAGGACTGATAGAATTGATCAGCAGTCTTGTAAAGCTTCAAAGTATCAAAATCATTTTCTTTCAAAATTGTTGTGTATGGGAGATCCTTAAGTGGGAACTCATCATCGATTATGCTATTATCGGTCCAGGCTTGGGCAAGCACTTGTTGGAAAATATGATCGGGAATAAGTCCATTGGGACTAACAACTGAATCACCATATTTCTTGTTCAATTTGTATCGAATGAAGCCATGCATTTGGTTGTAGAATGGTTGAATCTTAGTCATTACTTCTTCCATTTCCTTAATATCGAAGTCCCCCATCCAGTAATCGTAGTCGGAGAGTCCTAAAAAAATTTTTTTATTGAGAGTCATTTGAGTATTGCAGTTTATTTAAAATATTGTCTATACTAATGAAAGTATACGGAGCTATTTTTGTGCCAAAAAAACATCTCGCTTATGAAAAATATAGAAGAGAAATAATTTCTATTGCTGTCTCTAGCCACTTGGAGGTGGATAGAGCTAGGAAAAATGTGGACTCCAAATCTTAGAGTTTCTAACGCTAGATCAATCAATGAGATTTGACTCTTAAGTTTGAGGGCATAACGTAAATCTCATGAAATATAAGACGAATAGGCATCTATATATCCATATATGACACGCAAATTAAAATATGTGCTTCTTAGCGCGAGTATTTTAGAGTACAAGACTAAAGATTCGGGTGAATCTCTTCGATAATTAGAATGGTAATGAGAAGAAATGGAATGGTTTTACACATATTGTAAAAAGTTTTTTTTTTCTGGTGGAGGACTAGGGCACTTTCATGAATTCCATGTCTAATGTACCTACTTCCATAGATATAAACCTTCCTTTGTTATAGCTTTCTAGATGTTCGGAGAGAAATCGAAAGAGGCGGAACGATTCACAGAGTGTGGCATTACTTAAGTCCTATACGTTTAAATGATTCCCCACAAAGAAGTGCCACGAGGCAACGCCTATACAGATTTTATACATACTTTTTTACTACTTTGGATAGCAAACATATTGCAGTTTTCTTATCAACGTTGGAGAACAAACGTTTAGACTGTCTGCATCAAGTGCAGGCAGGCTATCAAGGGTTGTGCTCTCGACAGATCCAACCGTTGATTGAAGCCCTCACTGATAACTCCTACAGGGCAAAAGCTGTCTGAAATCCTGGAATTGCTAACTCATCGGCGATTTTGTTTCGAGTTATGCCATGATAGACTGAGACCCAACTCAAGCTCGTATGCGGATGCTTATGTGCCTAATGAGGTGCGCAATCTAACCTCATCGGTTTTCAAAAAAGCACCAGTTCTAAATTCATCATCGGTTTCGGAACCTCCCGTGAAGATACGATATCTAATAATATTCTACTGAACTAGATTTTAGAGTGAACCAATTCCAAACCGACAGAAAATTGTCAGGATATTTTTGACGCAATTTGAGTTTTTGGATCATGACATCGTACAGTATATGTATTGATCGTTGGCCAAGAGATTTATGCTGCTTGCAAGTTTCTCAAAACTCCATTGCAGATTGTTCTAGAGACTATATCGCTTTAAATGGGAAATCATCTTGACAGTAAAGCCCATGATGCACGCATCAAGGAGAGAAAGGTTCAGTAGAGTGTCGAGAGCAGCACCTCTGGAGTTCAAATTTGAAATTTTGCGAACGAGGAGGTTTTGGTGAGAGTTTGTTCCATCAAACAACTTTCTCATGGTTTCATCATAATCATATATGTGTATGTATATTGTGTATCCAAAATACTCTTTTCCCTGGTCTTTTCGAAGACTCCCTTATTTTTCAGGAAAATTACAGAGTTTTGGGCTTAAGAGTTTTCGATTCGGCATATTTGGACTAAGAAAATTAAATATCTAAGATTACTCAGATATGTTAGACTTCGTTTGAGAAGGAAAGGAAAGGGGCGCCTTTCAGTGTAAGTTTAGTCAAACCGTCAAAGATAACATCCTCTGCTCTTTGAGGACTAATGAGGAGACCATTTCTAACACCCAGGTGTCAATCAAACCTTAGAATAGCCTGCGCTCTGGAAAATCAGCTTGGATGTTGGATATAATCGAGAGCACCTTCAGCGGTGACGTCTAAAGACAAAATTTAGTATGCAATATGTTTAATTCCGTGCCTTAAGTTTTATTTTTCAGAGTAAAGTGAAATTATTCAAATGATTATTGTTTTCCAAAGGACACGAGGCAAAAACTGTTAACAAAATAATTGTTTTATAAAAAAATAGAATAAATAGGGTGGGGCAACAGAGCGAGGAGCCCTTGGACCTAGCGCATTTTTCACAACCACTCCTTGTGAGGGAATGGAGGGGACATACAATTTTCTGCCGGTTCCGAACGGCTAATTGAGAAAGCGCTTTTCATGGCAATGAATTTACTAACGGAGGACTTGCCAACTCCTCGCGAAAGGCGATACCCGTGGAAAAACATTTTTGCCTCTGCTGGTATTCGAACCTCGAACCTCTGGGTTAGCAGATGGACATGCTATCCATCACGCCACGGGTACCACATATAATTGTTTTGCTTTTTTTAAATTAAAGCAACTCATATTGATTGGCTAAGAAATGCATTATGAATGTTAATGCTATTTTATGTGTTTATCTGATCGATATAGAGCAAAGGTAACGCAACAAGATTGAAGGGTTCAAAACATATCAACTTTAAACGAATGGGAGCGGTCAGATTCTACCCCTGCATGATTCCATAGATATATGGTTTGATTAAATGAAAAAGAAAATTTAGACGACGAAAATTCTAGTATCACATCGCTTACACACCATGCCGCAATAGATAAGCATATAACTAAGCTATAGCTTAAAAAATTTAGCTTATCTATGCCTACAATAGCCCAATTTACAGTTTTACTCAAAACGCCATTACAGAAGTGTGTTGAATGAGCACCAAGCAGAGCTTTAAACTGACTACTCTGTAATGCCTTCAATATTTGTATCTGCTTTAAGTATGATTGAAGATGGAAGAGAGACTTTATTTTGTTTTGACTTATGGCGAGATTTGATTCCAAATGCTGATATATAAGCTGTATTATAAACCAATATTTAAATATTATATACTAAAGTTGAGGACACAGTGAAAATACTTGTTCCATGGCAGAAAACATATCAAACCAACACAATTTTTTTGTAGAATAGCTAGGTATTCACGGGTTTTTATAATCCATTGTGTTTCACCTTCTGCCAAATCAGTGCCTTCGTTTGGGAACCCAACAGACAATAATTTCTGCTTACAAGACGATTCTCTAATTGTGTTTTCAGACTTCTACACTTACTTCATAACCACTATCTGTAAAACTCAAGTGTTGTATCATAACGCAAACTTACCTGTCAAATTGGCAGCATGCTTTAGGACATCAACCATAGTTATAAAATTGTTAACAGCCCATATCGCATTCTTGTCCCTCCATGAAGTCCAATAGTGCAACAACTCTTTTGGATTATTACTCTTAACAATAATGTTTTGAATATCCGGATAATATGCCAAAGATTTTTCCTCATCCTCGAAGCTGGGAACATCTTTATCGGAAGCGAGATCCTCTAACGTATTTACTTTAGTTAAGAGATCCAGATATTCATCAGATCCAACTATTGCTTCTTCGGCAAATTCTGATATCAATTGGAAAATGTACTTGAGCTCTTCATCCTTGAAGTTTTTATAGTCAAACTTCTTAGAGGCTTCTACAAGTTCAACAAAGGTATCAGCAGTCTCTACCACAGTGTTCAATGCTTCCATCATCTCCCCAAAGTCTTTGTCCGAGGCAGAGAACGTAGAATTTGCCATGTTATCAAGACATTTGTATGCTTTTTCCGAAAATTCTGCGGCAAACTTTCTAGCTTCTTCTTCATCAGTGTTTAATGGAGCTGCGCTACACAACTAAATGGATTGAATTGAGCACTTAGAAAATATCTATACAATTGATTTTAATCATTTTTCTTACCCCAATGAAAACAGCTGCAAGTGCCACTAGACAAATAAGTCTAGACTTCATGTTGAAAAAATGACTTTCTAGAATAACAAATTAAAACGTTTCTGACAACCGCTCAGAGAACACTACAAAAACAGTAGCAAAACGAGCCTTTTTATATTCTTGAGACTAGAATACTTTTGAAGGTAAAGGTGAGATAGTATGTGAACCCGATCACCTATTTAATCTAATTTAGCGATAAGAAGTGTACAATATTTAAATTACGTAAGAGTGAGGTTCTATTCCGAGACTTAAAGTGATTAAGGTATAAAAACAAGATCCCTGATATAGACTTTCGTTTCAACAGCTGGCATATTTGCTGTTGCTCTCACGTAATAAAACTATGGTTTCAGCTTGTGCGAACAAAAAAGAATTTTGAGACTTTCATTGCGATAACCTTGAGGTAGAGTATGTATTCTTTTCAATCGTTTCATTTTTATTATTTATTCAGTCAACTCGAGCACTTGATCCCTTGCTATGATACAAGTTTTGTAATTTTAAATCTTGACAGCAAACCAAAACCAGGTTTATTTTTTTATTTTTTATTGCAACAGTTGTAATCGGACAACTATAATCGAAGTTGGCAAAAGAAAAAAAAATATTTTTCGGGAATCTTGTGGAAAACATTATAGTTTATCATGTTTTTAGAGCGCTGTCAAAAGATCAGCTGATTTATAAACATTTCTAGAGCTTCTCACCATTTCATTCTTATCGTAACGCAATGACAGAGAATAGAAAAGAAATAAAGTGAACATAAAGTGGCATGGGTTTGGTTGGATGGAGGTGTAGTTGATTGATGATGATTGAATTACTGTAGGGTTGAGGAGCCTCCCTAAACGATTTGTAGTTTTGGATGCATTTTAGGATGATGTTCAGTGGCAGATTTGAGCCCAGTTCGATTCCTCATATAGCAGCATCACCTACATATATATCAGATGATCTTGTAACCATTTCTATCTTGTAAGTAATTTATTGTGGCTCAGAAGGATGTAAATTAACGAAGAGAACCGAGATCAGCAAGTCCAAAGCAAGAATTCTGTTAGAATGACTCTGTCGTAATAGTAAGCATGTCTGGATGTTAGGCTGGAGGTTCTTGGTTTGACTTTTAGAAAAATAAAAGGAAAAAAACGGGTTTTTCGAGTATCGCCTTTCACGAAGAATTGACAAGTCCTCCGAGAGCAATTACACCAAATCATGATAAACGATTTTTTTACTTAGCCGTTCGGACTCGCCAAAGAAAAGGAAGGCCATTGAAAAAATTAAGGTTCCGGAGTTTAAACAGCTTCTTTGCACCACCCTACTCTCCTACAGATGACCATTTGCCGATGTCAGTTTTTAGAAAGCTTCTGTGAATTCGTTTTTTATTCTTATTCTACAGGTTAAAGTTAAGAAGTATGTTCGCTGGATTCCGGTGATAACCGTTTTCGATTTTCTGTTTATAATGAGCAATCTTTACTGTCTATGAGAATGTCTTTGGTTTTATTGGTCAAATCTCACTAAGCAAGATTTATCGCAGCGTCTCAAATGCTTCTGCTTGGAACACGTTTTAAAAGTGGGAACCTTATTGAACTATCATTGAAAATCTGAAATTATTCCTGACATAAAGTTGACAAAATGTATGTTACGTGCCCTGATTAATCTTGTGGCCTAATTTTCCAATTATTAAACTGTGCACTTCCTTTCATGAAAAGATCAAGGTGAGCTGAATTAAAACAGTCTTCACTCTCCAGATTTATGGATTTAGGTTAGGTTAGGTTATGTTAAAGTGGCTGCCAGCTCGGCTAGCACATTTAGGGCCGTTGGGCCCACCGCAATAGATTTACTCATCCTAATGGAATCATTTTGAGCTTAAAATGAAGCGGGAGAGACATAGGTCGTCGATGTGAGTAAGATCACTAGGGTCATTGAAGAAACACGAACCTAGGTGTATTCTACGTTTCTGAGCTATAGCGGGGTATGAACAGAGATGGTGGGGAATATACTCCTCCTCCTTCTCCTCCTCATTCATACAGCTTCTGCAAAAATCGTTTATGGCTACTTCTAGCTTTGCCGCATATCATCCAATAAGACAGTATCCTGTAATGACACCTATCGCACTAATGTGTTCTCGACCGCTTAATATCTAGCGTTATACGCTTAACCGCTTGATCATCTCAGATTTCTTGTATGCCTCCTGCTTGAGCAAGAGTTTGTATGTAGCGATTGGTATGCCGATATACTCTTCGATTTCGGAGAGAAATACAGAAGTGTTCCGTTTCTGGTCAGATAATCTTGTGATGCTTATTTTCAAAGGCTGGGGTATGACTCAGGGAGTCCAAGGTCTACCCAAGGAAGCTTCGTAAAACTTGGGTCTCGGCGGCCCTACAAAAATGAATACGAGAAAAGGCGGGTTTAATTTTAACTCTAAATTTATTACTATATCTTCTCTCAGGATTAGGGTTACAAATTTTGTAATCAGTTTTGCAAAAATAACAAGTTTTAACGATTTCTTGAGTAAGGTTTATTTCTGGGGCTGGTCCACGGAACGGCTGATATCGATCCTCACTTGAGTAGTGGCGATGGTTTCTTTGGGGATACGGTTGTATACCACGGCTGCTATTTCCTCTGTTCGGGTTCGCGGCGGTGAACTCCTACCTGGCTCTGCGTTAGGCGGGCGCTCTATCGGCAGCAGCGGATTTCATAGCAAAGGTCTGCGTTGCGTGAAAGGCAGGGCAATTTATTGGCAGCGGCGGACTTCGTAGAAAGTGCCTGCGTTAACTGGGGGCAGAACACTCTATCGGCAGCGGCGGATTTCGTAGAAAAGGCCACGATGAAAACTCCCGTTGTGGAGACGCAATGCCTAACTAAGGAAAATTTAACCGTCCGGCTGAGAACAAGCCAGAATGATTAAATTTCCTTTACGGAGGCGCCAAATCGGCAAAGACCGAGCAAAGAAAGTCCAAACGCCCGGCTGAAACAAGCCACAACGATTGAATTTCCTTTACGGAAACACTACGTCTACAGGTAAGGAGAATCTAAACGCCCGGCTGAGAACAAGCCACAACGATTGAATTTCCTTTACGGAAACACTACGTCTACAGGTAAGGAGAATCTAAACGTCCGGCTGAGAACAAGCCACAACGATCAAATTTCCTATACGGAGACTGTCAAAGTCAAAAGGTAAAGAACATACAAACGCCCGGCTGAAACATGCCACAACGATCAAATCTCTTTTGCTGTGAAACGAGAAAAATTATCAGGTAAATTCTATTCAGCAGGCTGAAACAAGCCACAACAAGTAGAAACCTAGAAAATCTTTTTCTGATTTTTGGTGACTAATTCACCTCTATTCATTGACTTTGCCACTGAAACCGAATGTGAGCTGTATCCGATCAGTAACAATTTTACATAAGGCACGGAGAAGTAAAGAATGTTTGGCCTTAGAGTAGGCATTCACTTTGTAATTTAATTGCGTGCGGGGGATTTCAATAGAGTTAAATACTGCACTGTTTTGGTGCAGCATTTTGGGATGAGGTAGGAGAAAGAAATTGTGACGCTTCGTCACATTCTGCTTTGCTGTTTCCTGGAATGTCCCTATCAGTGGCGTGGCGTCCATATAACACGATTCCTATCTTCTTACCTTTTAAAATGTGTCCCTTGTTCGTAGAAAAAACCAGCAACATAAGTCTACAACTAAGCAGTCAACAGCCTATCTTTGCCCATACATACACCGTCGTATTTATAATCCCACTCCAAAGTATGTCTAACTTTGGACAGCTCTTAGAACAGTGTCCAACTCCAAATCGTATTTATAAACACTTTCATCGCTGTCTAAGGAACGTCTAACATTAAACACCGAAATTGGTTGTCTAAACTATGGCTAAAGTGGCATTTGCTACAGCAAAAAACAATTTTGTTGAACATGTTATAAAACACTGTTGAGAGCTCTAAGATCGAAAAAAATAAGTAGTTTGAGGTGCAAAAATACTACTTTCAACAATTTAATTTATAAATTGCACAAGTTTCATCGTTTTATGAGACTTGGAAAAGCTGTAACTCAAAGTCAAATCAGCTGCTTTTTTGGTCTGGTTCAAGTGCTACGCCACACTCTTTCAGAGCCATTTAGTTGTTGCAGTCGTATATCAAAACACAAAAAATGGTACTGCACGGATACATCATGAACGCCACCAGTTAGTTTTTCATTCGAAGTTGACAGTTTGAAGGGTTGTTTAGACAACTGTTGGAATGCATTTATAAATACGAAATTGGCTAAGGGTTGTCCAACTCTTTAGACACCGTCTAGTTGGACAGTTGTCTAAGGATCTTCTAAGCAAATTTTATAAATACGACTGACAATGTTCTTCAAGCACTTTTAAATTTGCGAGATACACACACAATACACAAAGCATACACAAAACACAAAGCATTGAAAATCGCCGCGCAGAACATATTCTGTGTTTGTCCCTGTCTTTCCTACGATATACTTCCACCCCGGTGCCTCCCTTTTCAATACACGTTCTCTTATTGAAAAAAGTAAGACGATAATTTTCGTCTTACTGACTGCAACTTCTGCTTGGAAAAAATAATACAGTTTTCGCCTTAGAGTAATGTACGGCGAATTCGGTTTTGTTGTGCTGTTTTTTTTTGTTCTACTGATCATTGTTTTGAATTATTTGCAAGTTTAAAGTGAATTTCAACCTAAATGACTTAAAGTATAGAAAAATTGGCTTGGATTAATCCACGTTTGGAATTTAAGGTACCTTCTGCTTATTCCTTATTAATTTGTGTAGGAGCCATTCCATATGAAAACGGTCAATCCGAAATGTTGCTATACCTCCGATTTTGCTCAAACTTTGTAGAAATGTTTCTTTGCTATCGAAATACGAAATAGTCAAAGGATTTTTTTTTGTAATTTTCCTCTCCCCTCCAGCCATACTCAAACAACCGAACATAGTGATTTTATGGGCTTCAGACTTTGCACTCTTAAATTGTCTGTATTCAAGCGATTAGGACGATTAAGGTGTCATTTTAAAGCTGATAAAGCATTCTTTTCAAATCAATCAAAAGGTTTAAGATATTTGAGTTGCTTTAGAAACCTGATCCTTTTGAAATCAACACATTTTATATACAATTTTGCCATTTTTGAAGTAGTCCTGTGCCTAAAATATCAATAGTAAGTCCCTAAAAATTTCCCTGATTAAAAACAAAGCTTATTCTTTTAATAAAACACAATTCTTAGTTTCAAAGACTTTTTTTAATATCGTTCTATCCAAAAAAATTTTAATTTTTTTTGTAAGCTTGTTTTTAATCAGCTGTAGCTTCAGTGTATACATTCGAATAACAAAATGAAATTTTGAAGACTTAAGACTTTTTTAAGACTTAAAGTTGAAGAATAGACCTTTAAATTTTGCCCACTCCCGAATTGATATCTGGCAGTCAACATTCCCAAAAATGTGCCCAAAGATTGGCTTTTCCATAGCTTTGAAATAAGCTTGTTTTTAATCATCTGTAACTTCAGTGTGCAGCATGCAAATAACAAAATGAAATTTTCAGGACTTATAGTTGAAGAATAGACCTTTAAATTCTACCTACTTTCATTTTGATATCTGGTAGTCAACATTCACGAAAATGCTCCCAAAGATTGGCTTTTTTTCAAAAGCTCAAAGTTTGAAAGGGATGTTTGTAAAGTACATAAAAGAATTTGTTTTTTGATCAACTTTGGATTTTTTATTTTGTAATTATTGTAAGGTTTAATTAGGGAAAATTTTAGGGACTTACTATTGATATTTTAGGCACAGGACTACTTCAAAAATGGCAAAAATATATATAAAATGTGTTGATTTCAAAAGGATCAGGTTTCTAAAACAACTCAAATATCTTAAACCTTTTAATTGATTTGAAAAGAATGCTTTATCAGCTTTAAAATGACACCTTAATCGTCCTAATCGCTTGAATACAGACAATTTAAGAGTGCAAAGTCTGAAGCCCATAAAATCACTATGTTCGGTTGTTTGAGTATGGCTGGAGGGGAGAGGAAAATTACAAAAAAAAATCCTTTGACTATTTCGTATTTCGATAGCAAAGAAACATTTCTACAAAGTTTGAGCAAAATCGGAGGTATAGCAACATTTCGGATTGACCGTTTTCATATGGAATGGCTCGTAGGTGATTCATTTTTCTCGACTTACCATTTGAAAATATCCACGCCACTGGTCCCTATGCCCCGGCACCCAGCACAGGTGAAGGTTAAACTACTCTGAAATTTCCCTGTGGACTTTGTGCTTACTAATTATATGACTTGACATTTTAAAGCAAAGCTCATTGGCTTCAGTAGCGTTTAAGCTTGTATGCGGGAACAAATTTAAATTTTGTATGCTTACAAAAAAAAAAAAAAAAAAAATTGTCAGAAAAAAACCGGTTTAAACTCTGGAGTTTGTTAGGTGAATGCTCTCCCCATTCCACCTTGAAAGATCGTGTCGAAAGTCTGTCATTTTCCGTTGATTCAACTTTCATAATGTTTTTTAGAAAAATCGTTTTAATATTGATACAGCACAGGTAGGATTGGCATATTGAATTTCTCCCAGCCAGAAGTAAAAATAACCTATTGTTTTCTTTTCGTTATGAACGACAATGTGAGCCAACTCTATTGCATTGATCATTGATAGTTATTAGTGAAACTTTAATTTTACAATTTCGTCTTTTTGTTACCTATAGGTTACCCACTACCGTCTTAAACTTCTACCCATACGTTAAGTGCTTCTAGCTAGAAATTAGGATCCTCACTTTGGTTAGCTTTATTGTCCAAAAGCAATATACCTAGTTGATGTACTCTGGTTCTTTGTAGCAACAGGCAGTTGAGGACTGTAATAAAAAGCAAAGGACTTAAAGCACTTTCTTGGTGTAAGCCTGTACTGTGACTTGGTGATATGCTTGAATATTAAAAAATGAATGCATGAAAAGAGTAAAGTTGCAGGTTATGGCGTGACCAGTGAAAGTAAGGACTCATTGGTCACGCCATAGCCACATCATCACATATTATCACAAAATGAGCTGTGTGCCAGTTTTCCTTCTATTTGATTAATTGATTGATGACCTGACGTTTACGCACGTTCTTCACCTTAAAACACATTTTTAAAAATAATAATTATAATGAATTTAAAGGAACAAAATGGGAAATTTTTTTGTTGTAATTTGTAAACAAAATTATTCAAATTCAAATGTTCTCGCGGTTTTATTTTAGCTGTCAAATTTGTTTTGTGTGGTAGAAAGAGACAGAGATAGTTCGGTGCAGTGTTCAGCTCCAGGTCCAATCAAAACGCAAATGGCCGCCAAAAGTGCAGACATGGTCGTGTGGTTTCCAGAAAAATAAATTATTTCTGTGTAAATTTATTAGATTTGGGTCTTAAATTATTTATTTCTTTTCAATTAAATGTGAAATTGTATAAGCGAAACCAAATTCAGTTGGTTGAAACGCTAATTTGCTTATTATAGTCGAAGATGTGTGAAATTTCTTTTTTTTTCTTCGTTGGTGCAGTGCTAGTCCTTCGTTCGATTATAAAATTTAAATTTTAACTAAATGTCGTGGTTTTTGTTCAGCAAGTGATCGATTTAAGTTCCTAACTGATCTGATGTGTGTTTATTAGATACGTAAATTTAGTCATTTTTTTCTTTTATTGAAGCTTAATTGGAGTTTTGAATGTCTTTCGCGTGAATTGAAAAGAAAAAAAGAAAATTCATATCAAAGGCGGCGCGGGCGCTGTTTGTTTCAATTTGTAAATCGTGGGTCTATCCCACTTCGTTTATATTTGTTTTAAAGTCTGAGCCAATATAAATCAGTGGTTTCATTTGCCTTGCGGTTATGCTTGAAAGTTCTAAAAAACTATTATTTTAAATTCAACAAACAGTAGTTTTGTTGTTTGAAGTATGTGTTCTTATTTTTCAGCAAATACTTTGGGATTGTTTTTTGGTGGTGAGTACAGATTTAATTGCCTTGCTTTCTTACTTTTTGTTTTCTTTCAACATTTACTTCAACATTTGGTTAAGTTAATTGCACCATCATTTGTTTAACTAAATAGACGTATCTGATAAAAACCAAACGAGGTAGCTCTGTTTGACTTGGGCATTGATATCGCTTATGGTTAAACCTCGTGGTATTTTCATAGGCATTTTGTTAGGACAGCTTAGTTACACAATTTCTGACAGTGATAACCTTACTTTCTTACTTATGTGGGCATAACTGCTCCGGGTGAACGGGGGCCTCAACCAACGTCTTTCGATAAAAACGTTTTCGGGACAGCTCCCTCCTGCTTTGCACTCTAAGTCGGTTTAAATATTCTTCGACTTCAACTAAGAGAAGGTCTTCTCTTTCCAGGATTTCGCTGCGATGTGCAATAATACCTGAATCCGTCGAACCGGGTCCATCCGATGCGTTGATCAGCGTGACTTCTCGAGTATGAGTTTTGCAGGGATTCCAGAACCAGATATGACTCTGTAGATAGATAGATAGATAGAAAAAATTGCTTATTTTCAAAAAAAAAAAAATGTTTGACAATAATTTGATACTTAAGACTAATGACATGGCTTTACTACCCTTTGCCAGAAATGACATTTCATTTTTTGTGAAATAAAGAAAAAAAAAATTCTGTCATACGCGACCATGAAATCGATTAAAAGGTTATGTTTATCGATATCATATTCCCCGTATTATTCCATGATCTGCCATAATGCAAAGATTTGGTCGATTGTGGGCTTTTCTAGTCTCATATTATAATCTACAAACAAAACAAGTTCTTATTTCTAAAAGTTGTCATAGGTTTGCCTTATCAATTAATTCAGCCACATAATCTCTGAACTCCAGGTAAGTTTTAAAAAGATCATCACGGGCAAATATGTATCTACAAACTAAACAACTGTTCTCTTATCTGTTGTCTCAAACTGCGCTGGTGATGCAATCAAAATGTTATCGTCTGAAATTATACCTACTATTTGTTTTTATTCTGTCAAATGTCACTTTTATTGATAATTTTTTTAATTTTATTTTTGACATGAAAACAGATCCAGTTCGAACTCCTTTTCAGAAAAAGTCATTGCTATTATCTGTTAGCTTCCATTAGAACTGATGTGTAAAAAGTAAGGAATCGTAGACCGCATTTTCTAAAAATAGAATTGATTAATGTGTAAGCTGCTGCTTTTTTATTAAATTTTAAATTGATTTAAAAAAAAAAAACTTTTCGGAGCGGTTGGAGATGTAAGAGATTTCTTTACGTGTAGGACTCAATGATTCTTTCAAGAATAAAGACGGAAAAAGAGAGTGTGTTGCAGGCCCGTCGAGAGGATATACGGGCCCGAGGACACCAAGAGACGGCCTCTTTACATATGCCTTATAAAAGTAGCTTTTGAAAAGTCAATTGACAACTGCTCTATTGTATTCAAAAAAACTTTTACTTTACGTCTGCAAAAGTTACATTACAATACAAAAAGTCATGAATAGATTATGTTAAGCGTTCTAAAAGATATAGTCGCCTTCAGAAGCTGTAGAACAATATTGTACGTATTGCACAAACGTAATATCTTCTGTCGGTAGCCACATGGTTGGCTTTCGAATATTTGCTTAATTTTTAGAGTCACAGCTGGTTTGTCTGATGGTAGGCTCCAATAGGTGCTCTTTACTAAATTTACTTCGCTTGTCCATCGAAATATAACAATTTTTGTTTTTTTTTTTCACTTACGATTATGATTAAAATTCATCAACCTTGAACATCATTTACGTTGACAAACCATCATTCAGCATGATTCACGGTTCATGAATCGCCACATTTGCCGTGCGCGCATTTTGACAGATGAGACAAAATTTCATCAAGCAAATTTGCTTTAAGTCCTTCGGAGTCCTAAACGATGAGGATGGCGCTGATGATGATGTGCCATAGCTTATCACAATTTTCTTTCCGTCTCGTCTCCTTCGTTAAACATCATTAAATTTTTTTTTCTCAGCTCTTCTGGGCGAGTAATAAGTTGAGGGAATAAATTCATGTGCTCTAGAGAACTTACTTGTGCCTTTCAAGAAAAAAAAACTCCCTTCATTTGCAAAATGCAAAAAGAAAATGTGCTTATTCCAATTTACCTCCGTCACCACAGCCGTTCGTTTAGTCGTCGTCCTTCTTACGCCGCCGCCGCCGTCTTTACACAGACCGTTTCGGGTGCGGAATTTCCATCTTCGTAAATTCTATCGAATTAAGTGTGGATAGCAAAAAGGAGTCATATAAACGATTACGTTGGTTGATCCCCAGGGAGATTCTTCCATCCGTGTGCAAAGTGTGTATAGTTCTCGAGTGGTTGTTTTTGACTAAGGAAGATGCCACTTGGTGTATTTCTTCCCCTTATTTTGCAGTCTCGGATATTATGACCACTTCCATATCTTGAAAGTTTTTACTTGATAAGAGATATTTCACCAGGACGATAGTTGAATCGATTAAAAAAATTAAGAACAGAGAACTTTCATTTTTTTTTTTTTTTTAATTATTTTTGATTTGTAAGACCTTCACAAAAAATAAATAAATAAAAAACAACTCATGTTACCGGGGAGCACCTGTGTGGAACGAAGTCCTTTTCCTTTTAAGATACAACCATCCACTAAAATCTAAAAGTCCTCCGATTTTTATATCTTCGCATTTTACTTTGTGTCTGAGGCTGCTGGAGAACGGTTTCGTGTGGTTTTCTTCGTGAAAAAGTTGGCAACGAAACTCTGATCATAAATTGAGGACAATCAACAGAATCCACACTTTTTGATTTAGTGAAAACTTAAACTCCAATTTTGTTTTATAGTTATCTCTCAATTTTTTATCTCTTCGGCCACAAAATCTAAAAAATTATTTTTTTGGAACGATCACCCCGCTCTCTGCAGAATTTGACATAATTACAGCTCTTGGCCTAGTAAGAAAGTTCGCTCCAAATGAACTTGAGCTTACAGCTCTTCTGCCAGTACCTGTATACTTCATACATACAAAGAGGAAAATCTTGCATGACCGCACTTCAAAATCTTTTAAGTAGGATTGAATGCGCGCTTGACAAGAAAGAATTTTGCGGTAGGCATTTTCATCGACATTCTAGGTGCTTTTGACAATGCTTGCTTCGATGGTATGTGCATTGCTGCCACCTGCCAGAAAACATGGTGTGGACAAGTCATTAGTGTTGTGGATTAAAGCAATGCTAGTGAATAGAGCCGTGATCGCTGAGGCAGAGTGTGGACAATATGTTACAAAAGGAGTGAATAAGGGCTGTTCACCAGGTGGCGTTTTATATGCTCTTCTGTAGCGCATGTTTGATCTACTATCTACTAAAGGCACCAACATCCCGTTTTCAAACGATGTTAGACATCTCAGAGTAATATTAGACAGGAAGCTTCTTTGGTCTAAACATGACAAGCCTAAAACTTTGACAAGACATGGGCTGTTTTACCGAAAAGGGTCCTTTGGATCTATACTGGTATGATAAGACCAGTCATCTCCTATGCGTCAGTTGTTTCGTGGAATAAGCTTTCGCTTAAATACGTTATTACCTCGTTTGCCAAACTTTAAAGAACAATCTGTCTTGGTTGTACGGGAGCTGCTCCCGACGCACTGCTGAATCTTCCTCCCCTTGATACCTACATCTAGCTTCTTTAGGATCATACGCATACGTTTTCCAAGTGGTGGCTTTAAGTCACGTTGCGAATAATGGCTGGACGGGGAGAAATATCTGTGTTTGTAGCGACAGCCGAGCTGTGCTTAAGGCCCTTCTCAGCCCTCTTACTACTTCGAAAGTGACCCAGGAATGCAAGAGCTCTCTGAATGTGGTCGGAAGATTAGGGAGTACAATGGACCGGTATTTAAGTGTGAGTGCTCCATCTGGTATTTAAAAAGCTCCAACAGAAAAAAAAAATTGCTTCATTTAAAAGTTCATCATTTAAAAAACTGTCACTTTATTAATGTTCAAGGTTTGACTCTCTTACCACTTATGTGGATTAGTATTTCAATCTCTTTAAACATAATAGTTAGTTACTGGCGAAATCTCGTTTTTGTTGGTTAAGTTCGTCTGAAGATTTCTTTTTCTTACTCTTCAAAGCAGTTTCATTGATATGAAACCGTAATAGAATACGAAAGCTTGCTTTGTAGATAAATTCTACGTTGGTTAACTTGGACTGTACCGTCTTTTCGTGTTTTTGCTCTCTGCGTTTGGGATAGAGGCTGTGTTGTTTATTTTATCATTATCTAAGGCAATTTTTCTAAGTGGAACCAATCTGCTTTTGCCACTTGGTGGATTATTTTGTGTTTGTGCTTCTTCTTCTTATTTTTTTGTTTTTTCTTTTCCATCTCCGTTTCGTTGAGCTGGATCTCTTTTTTATATTTTATGATAGTTATTCCATTCAATAAATCGGGAAGTGATTTCATCCACCCCACAAGTGTTTCCGAATGAATAAGAAATTTTGATTTTTCGATCACCGTTTGCTGGGAAGTGGTTGATAATGGAGGTGAGTAACTTAAGAGTGGTTAGTAGTAAGTTTATTGAATTGAAGCGATATTGAATAATAAGCAGAAATAAGCAGTTGGTGGAAGTAGGGACACAGTATAAAAAAATATGGAAAGTCTTAACATTGTACAATCAAAAAAAATCGAAATATTTTGGTTGGAAAATCCATTACACAACTTTAACGTCAATTAAACGAAAGAGTGTCTCCAATATGTCTTGTAAGGCAGTGGTTAGAATGTCTGCCTGTTATGGGGGACGATTGAGGTTTGAATCGTTCGATAAATCAAAGAAAACAATTATTTTTTGTGAGATGTTCTGCGTTTCGTGAGGAATTGATAAGCTCTACGAGTGTAACTACATATACTGACTTATGAAAAATGCTCTCTTATACTTGCCCATTTAAAAGCGGCATATAATTGTCTGGAAATGCCCCAGGCCACGAAATGACTGCGCTATTCATATTCATCCATATCATCATCCATAGCTTTGCACAGTTGTTTTTTTTTTTTTTTTTTACTGTCGATGTCGATACGTCGATATTCTCTTTCTCGCATTCCAGCGGAACAGATATTTGAAAATGATTTGAAAATAATATTTTTTTAAAATACATATTCACAATTCAACCCTTCCAGAACTGCAAAAAAAAGTGACAGGTAACTTGAAAAGATCAGTAAAAGAGAACACCAGAACATTTTTGCAAAAGTCTGTACTCACTAACGCGACGATATTGACGTAATTGGGAGCATTATACATGATGTAGTTTTTTTCGTGTTAATAGTCAAAGGTGAGAAGTGGTGCAGCGAAATATGTATGGTGTTATCAAACATGGATGAAGGCTTCCAATCCGTTTTAATGAAACGGATTTTCTCTTACTTGTAAAACCGTATTCGTCTTAGATCTTCCATATCAATTCATCGTCCTTTTTTAGCTACCTTCGTCGTCCCCCAGGATAGCTATTTAAGTCCTCTTCTTTTCATTCCCACTATTAACGACCTTAGATCGGTTATTCACCTTACCATTATTTCACGGTGCGCAGATGATGTTAAGTTCTACCAGATCATTTCTTCACCTACCGACTCCATTCGTTTTCAAAAGCATCTCGACAACTTTTCTATCTGGTGCTCCAAATACTGTTTCGAATCAAACATTTCCAAGTGTAAATCCTTTCCATTCTCTCTGCTCTCATTTCACCCGATTCATGATGTCGGGATCACTTGCGACCAGGAAATCAATTTCACCTCACATATTGATAATATTATACTAAAAGCCAATTCAGCACTTGGCTTCATTAAGCGATGGCCAAAGTAATTGTCCGACCCTTACGTATCCCAATATCTGTTCATTACCTTTGTTTGCCCTCTCCTTGAGTGCGCCTAACAAGTGTGGTCCCATTACCAACAAGTTCACGTTTCTAGAACTAAAAATATTCACCGCCGTTTCCTTTGATTTGCTCTGAGAGGTTTTTTTTATAACGATCCTTTGATTCTACCTCCTTACCAAGACCAAATCAAGCTTCTTAGCATGAATACGTTGAAAGATCGCAGAAAAAAATTCGACATTCGCTTCATTCATCGAGTCTTTTCTGGAACCGTCGAGTGCAAAACCCTTTACAAATCTATCCTCTTAAACACTTATCATCCGTATATCTCCCAAACCATTGTAGGGTGTTCGGGAGGAAATCCTGGCGATCGAAGAGGTTCTTTCATGGCTCAAAGACAATTTGATATTTTCGAAAAATATCACCATCTTCTCGAATACCCAAGCAGCAACTAAATCACTTGATAATGTTTCTACAAACTCTGTAGCCACCCGCGACTGTCGATCGTCTCTTATGGAGATGGCACAACAGTTTAACATTCACCTTTTTTTTGGTATCCGGGGCATAGAGACATTCAGGAAAATTGCAAAGCCGATGAACTCGCCAGGAAAAAACCTCCATGCCAATGTCACCAAACAAAACCAAAATTGACTTGCCTATCCCTATGTGCAAACTTATGCTAAGGCATGCTCAATGTTTCGTCAAACGATTTTTGTGGAGGCTGCATGGACGATGAAGAAGCGGAAACCGTTCTAAATCTTCTTTGTACATGCCCTGCCTTCTCAGAGACGTAAAACACATCTGGAAGAACACTTTTTCGACGATCTAAACGATCTTAGAAACAAAGACATTCAGAGTCCTCATGGCTTTATAGAAAGCTCAAAATGGTTTAATTTAGATGCAATTCCTCAAAGTTGCGAGAATTAGTGCCAGGTTAGGTTAGGTTAGGTAAGGTAAGGTTATGGTGGCTGTCGGGAAAACAACCGACGCACCTAGACCAATGATTGGATCTTGTGGTATCACAATGGACCAGTCATTGGTCTAGGTGCGTCGGTTGTTTTCCCGACAGCCACCTTAACCTTACCTTACCTAACCTAACCTAACCTCGCACTAATTCTCGCAACTTTTGGAGTCCCCCCTTATTTTACTTACCTAGGGAGTAGGTAAGTATTTTTTTTTACTTAAACCGCAGTACCCCTTGCCTTAATTAAATACCATCTTTTAAATCAACCTCCTCATTAATAACTGTACTAAAAATGGCTTGTCTTTTGAAATCCAAGAAAGAAATTGTGCATAACGATATTATATTCCCCGAAGGTCTGCCGTACCGTAATATGAAAATTTTGTCAATAAGGGACTGTTCTGGTATAATAACGAATTGATAAAAACCAATCAAATAATTAACATTGGGATTCAGCAGGTTTGAAAAAAAACCTTACAAAGCATGGTTATAAGTTTTATGAGTTGTAGTAAGATCAGAAGGATTGAAAAATTCCAGCGTCGTCCTAAAAAACCTAAGCAATTTACAGCATTGTTTGCTGCTTCAAATTTCGACATCACCTTCACCTCTAATACCTACGCTTGCATACTACCATCTCGGACTTCTTATTCTCCAATTTCTTTTCCACTTCATCCTTCCCAGCTTCATTCTGTCATTTTCTAAGGCAGACTATTCATTTCCGCTCTTAATTACTATTCATATTCTCAGAAATAATGATCATTTATCAGGCTTATTGAATCCTAAAAGACTACATATAGCTAGTTTTCTCAAAAAATAATTGTCTAAAATTTTGTTTGCTTTCATTACCATATTAAGCTAATGGAGCAATAGTCTGTTTATACTCCACATTTAACTTATACCACTGGAAAAGGATCAAGCTTAGTTAACATCTTCCTTTCATGATTCTCTCTTTCGTTTCCGCTCCAGATACCATCAATTAGCACTTTTGCGATAAGCAGGCAGATACCCGAACTAAACATAAACACGGGCCGGGCAATAGGCGGCCAATTTCGACAGTAGGTTATAGCATCCATCTGCATTGATATCCATTGGTTTTCATTTTTTCAGGCGACATGTAACACTTCTGATCTGTTTTTCTGTTTTTTGTGCGGGTATCAGGTAAAGGAGTGGGCGATGATGTTGTGAGGCTTGCTGTCTTCTGCATTCCAGTGATGATGAGGTTGCTTCTACCCACACACATACTGTGTGTCTTCAACGCCCGTTTGTGAGGTAAAGAATATCGAATGCTAGTACCAATTTGTCGTCATTTAGACTCCGATATCGCGAATTGAATGGTTGGACATATGAGGTGACATGTCGGCTTGTAAGTCTATATGTTTCACTAATTTGGATCACATCGTGTATCTTTATTTTTTAATCAACTCATTATTAGCCGCTGTGCCTGTGTTTGTGGGACTTGAAAGCATATGACCATTCGAGATGTGAAACATATCAAGTTCAAGTCCGACTATGTATTATGTTGGGGAATATTGTTGATTGATAACATTAGGCGTATTTTTGTCTCAACTCAGCAATCCTGTAATCAGTTCTGCAATGAGTTTTAGATACACACAAACAAATCAATACAGAGCACAAACAGTAGATATCTATCCACTTAAGGTTATAAATACAGAGAGGCAACTTTTTGATCGAAAGAGCTATGTATGTATTTTATTCTATGAAAAAATGAATGTTTTTTTGAAAATCTTTTTAAAGAGCAGAAGCGTAAAAGCATGTTGCATTATTTTTCGATCAAGAGAATTATATTTTGGTTTTATTTAAATACTCATTTATACTTTGAAAATGTAATTTCGGTGTAAAGTATACCCATACCTTCCCTCCCTTCTTTAACTCCATTCAATGTAAATTGTGACTCGTTCGTCACGGATTTTCCCCATTTTGATCGGTTGAGCATTGTTCCACGTGCCACTTTAAAACGTTGTTTCCAAGAGCGTGTCGGTATGGGTAAGAGAGCGCACCCATCATTATATCTGGGCTACACCAGAGCCCACTGTCAATGATCGATGAATTAAGCATTAAATTTACGATGTGAAACTGTTGCTGTTTTTATTCGATAGGTTTTTGTGTGCATCGTTTGAAGTTTTCTTTAGAAAGACATAAGGGTGCACTACAACTGCAGACAAAATAAACACACTAGTCGCAAGCAACTCCAACGTTTATGGGTTACAATGAGAGAGGCAGCAAACGGATGAAAAAGTTTAAAAACAAAAACAGAACTCGCGCATTCCATTCGAAACAAGAAAGGAACATGGGCACTTCCCTTCTCAGAATAAAGACTGTAAGGAAATATATGACTTAATTTAATGTCTCGTGTGTTTGGAACGGCACTTAGGTTGACGTTATTTTGTTCTTCCTCTTTTTTTTTTTGTCATTTCGTGGTCTGGTGCATGGTTGCCTTGCTGCCCTCCTGTTCAATTCTTCATAGGAATCTACACATTATTTGAACGCGTGTGCATGAATAAAAACAATCAGTCAATTTGATCAGTGGAGTCAATAAATATATTTAAGTGGATCAATGGAGTTTTCGTACCATATGTAGGTACATAATGTGTGTAATGTTGGATATTGGTACAAGTTTATTGAAGCAATGGTGTGGAAATACCTTAATTTATTATTTTTTGAGAATCGGTAATGAAAAAATATAAACCTTAGTTTGAGAAAAGAGCGAGGGGAAAAAAAATTCAATATGAAACGAAAGAAAAAAATTTCAATATGACAAGGGATATGCAAGAATTAGAGCAATATTTTAATTGTGTTTGGGATGAAAAAAAACTTAAATATTTAACAACAGAAAGCTTTCGTAACTAACTCTTATAAAAAGTGTGTTTGTCAAGAAAAATTATTACCCAAAAAGCTCAAAGAGTTCCAGGGCATAATA
The DNA here is from genome assembly GCA_949752695.1 of Melanostoma scalare. Classification (NCBI taxonomy): domain Eukaryota; kingdom Metazoa; phylum Arthropoda; class Insecta; order Diptera; family Syrphidae; genus Melanostoma; species Melanostoma scalare. The sequence continues at coordinate 189,508,563 of OX456985.1, read as the reverse complement.
GTGCATCCTTTTCACAGCCATTCTTTTTTTTTATTCTCTCGCATACTTAGTTCGTTAGTCTATAAGAAGATGTTTGTATCTCTGATTGATGTTAAATAAACTAAACTAAACTAAACTAAACATTCTGGTGAGGAATGAGATGGACCTACATTGTTATACTTTTAGCAAACGGCTAGGTGAGACAGCATTTTACGTGATACTTTTACTTTTTTAAAACTTGCCTGTTTCTAGAGGTAAACACTGCTTACTAAAATGCATTTTTGGTCTTCCAGAGTTTCGAGCCTGAACCTCGTACTTCATCTGAACCATTGATTTTGTTGGTATTTACGACGTCGAGCTAGTTTCATGTCTGTTATCTGTTTAATCAAGCGCTGTTAGATTTTATAAGGTCCACCCAAAATTCTTTAAAAATGTTCTCCCAATCATAAAATGTATTTAGTAGAAGGTATTATCCCGACGAAGGCATATCCTTCGCAGTTTAAAAACGGCTTAGAGTTTATAATTAAAAGAGTCACACAGCAATGATTACACCGGTATCTATTCTTCCGTTTTTATAAAAAAAAATTCGAAAAAGGTACAAAAACAAATAAATCGAACATCTATACACATTTTTAACTGTCGCCGTTAAGTTCAGTCTTTAGAAAACTTCATTCCAGCTATTAAAGTTGTAGACGATATCAGAGAATTCATAGATGAAGATAAAGTAACATTTTGCGTTCAAGGCGTTTGACGCAGTACACAGTTTTGTGTAGTAAAGTCACTTTATTGTCATCTTATCTTCAATGTAGAAAACAAGCAGTTTGCTTAGAAAATCGTTTAGTTTAGTTTATTCAATCCAGGTAAATATTAACACATTAAGATAAATCTTATTAGCTAGTGCAATAAAGGTTTGATAATACATTTAAAGTAAAAAAATTTAAAATCGAGAAAAAAAGAAAATGTATAGTTAGACAAAATATTATCATTAGTGAAAAGGAAATAATGATAATTTACTTTTATTAAAAAATGAGTACATAAAGTGTTGAAGACAGAAAGAAGAAAGTAAAAAGTTGAGTTAAGTAAGAGTTTGTTTATTAAAATAAGTTATTAAGTTAGATGTTATTAGGTTAACAAATAAGTAAATAAGTAAGCTGCTTTATTTAACTATGTTGGTAGAAAATTTTGATACTTTTTTTCAAACTGCCGTATGCTGCTTGACTCACGTATTTGAGTTGGGAGTGAATTCCAAGAACGTACAGCTGCATACAATTTGTTGTTCTGTTCGATGCTGGGAATTGAAGAAATTCGTACAGATAGGGGGCTGTTTTGTGTGCAGAATAGTGAAGAGCATTTTCAATGAACAAAATTTAGTATAATTTTCAAATGACATGCCTAGAAGGTTTTCAGAAAGGTGTGATATATGATCATATTTCCTTAGGCCATAAATGTAACGGATAAAAAAAAAATGAATGTAATCTAGTGTTGGAAGTAAAACTCTGAAAGGTCCATAAAGAACTTAGCATTCCGTAAGTTTTTCCCCACTACCGAATTTATGTGGTCATTCCATGTTAATGTTCTGTTGAATATTACTCCTAAGTTTTTAGATTTGTTAATAAACTCTAAAGGGGTGCCATTAATAAATGATCGATGGAAAATACGATAAATCAAGTTCTTTCTTAGATATAACTAAACATTTGCATTTCAATGGGTTTAGCATAAGTGCATTGCTATTTGTCCATGTAAATATATTTTCAAGTTCTTCGTTTATGGTGCAGACACAGTCTTCAATAAGTCCTAAAGGACAGCTTTTATATAACTGTATGTCGTCTGCATAGAAGTGCTTAGATACATTGCACAAAATTGATGCTATTTCATTTATGTAAAGGGAGAATAATAAGGATGACAAGCTAGATCCTTGAGGTACGCCATTCGATATGAGCAGGCATTTAGATTGTTTGTTGCCTTGATATACCGATTGTTTCCTTCCGCTTAGAAACGAAGAAAAGAGTTTCAAGGCTTCTGTTGAAACGTTGTATATTAATTTAAGCTAGTTAAAAAGTTGCGAATGATTGACTTTTGAAAAATCTAAAAGCACTAGGAAAGTTACCCAATTTTTATCTAGTTGGCTTCTAATTTCCTCAATTACCTTTAGAAGAGCTGTTGTGCAGCTGAGCAAAAAGCTGTCCAAAAAGTTGTGGTGTGCTATATAGCTGTAGAACTGATTCTTAATTATTTTTTCGAATACTGTCGACCGAAAAGGCAAGATAGAAACTGGACGGAACTCAGTGTATAATGATTTTTTTGGGAATTGGTATGATTTTAGCGTTTTTCCATTGATATGGGAAAATACCGGTTGTTAAAGATATGTGTTGAGAAAGGTAGCGCAGTATCGGCAAAATCATTTTAAGAAACATTGGTTTTATGCCATCGACACCTGTTGCGTTCGATTTAATCGAATAATACTTTTAAGTACGTCAGCGCTGCTAACACAAGCAAAACTAAAAGCAGAGAAATTGAAGTTAGCGGGCGCTTCATCAGAGTCTTGGCTAATCCTAAAGACATTTCTAGCTGGCGGAGAGGAAAACTTCATATTAAGTTCTTCAATATTGATGTTGTTTTGTAAAAGAGTATTTTGTTTTCCAATACCGAGATCCATAAGATTTTTCAAAAGCTTGCGACTATCTCCAGACGCATCGATGCGACTCGAATAAAATATCTTTTTTGCATCTTTGACTTGCTGTACAACTTGATTTCGTAGAGTTCTTTTGGTTTTAAGTGGAACATGTGTGTTAAAAATGTGAATAATGTTTTCATTTAAGAAATTAATTTGGTCATTAGGAGATGTCATATAAAAAACGTTTTCCCAAGGTATTGAGCGGACATGTTCTTCAAGGTTTATCAAATTGATGTTTTTAAAGATGGATCTTCTGTTTGAAAATCGAAAGATAGAAATATTATGTCGTGTTGTGAAAAAACTGGACCCGAGAGTTGATCAAAACAAATAACTTGGTTTTTATTGCTTACAAAGAATAGGTCTAGTAAAGTGCTGGAAGAGCGGGTGAAGTGAGTGGGCAGAGTCAACGACTCCATATTCTCACAAAAGGTTTGTTCGGCTAGAATATTGTTATTAAAGTCCCCGCAAAGAATGATGTTTGGTGAGCTTACTGTCATCTCTTCTATCAAATCATAAAAGGGCGCTAGGTCCACATTGTTATTAGGCCTATACACAGTGCCCAATACAATATTATTCTCTGTGCCTATAACTTCAAGAAACAAATATTCAAAAGCGGAACCTATTTGTGAAGAACTAATAACTTTGCAAGCAAGGTGATCTTTTAGGTAAATGGCATCACCACCTCCTCCTCGCGTACATCTGTCTGCTCTGAAAAGTTTATAGCCTTCTAAAGCGAAAAAAGAGTCTTTGATATCTTTTTTAAACCACGTTTCTGATATACAAATAGCACTCAACCCCGAATTAGCAAACAAGTAACGAAACTCTTCAATTTTGGGCATCAAACTTTGTGCATTTAAATGAATTACATATTGAAACCTTTTCTAAAGTTTGCTCAAACTTTGATCATTGATCTTAGTATTACCCCGCGGCTCCCGTTCCTGGAATTCATAAGACGTTCACTCATCTCTGTGCCGACAGTTTTTTCTGTGAGTAAACAGCAAAGCTTTTAACACATTGTTAAGTTCAAAGCAGCTACTTTTACAATAAAAATTTAAATAACTCAAAATACTATGAAATAACATTTTAGAAGAAGAGATAGTTGAAAATTTAAGATAGGAAAAAGAGAGAAAAGAATTGAAAATAGGTTTGTAAATATTTGTGGATATTATTATACATGATGACTTGTTACCCCACATTGTCGTCTTCTTTATGTTGGGTTTCTGTTGCATTATTCGATTGACATCTCTCTGCAAGCACTTTGGTCTGCAAGGAATGGACTATTTTTGAATCCATCAAAATCAAAATGTTTAGCAATTAGCGGGAATTTGCTTGACCTTTCGTACTTCCCGGATAATTACATAGAGGGTTTTACAATCGATTATGTAAACAAAGCCAAAAATATAGCGATTGTATTCAAAAAGAAGAAAAAAAAAATTAAACTAGGAATGATCATACTAACGCAAATATTTGCAAAGTGTATACTGCAAAAAACTGTGGATAACACACAATTTCACACCCCAAAAAACCCGCTTGCTGCTCGATAAAACTATAATTATTCCCATTTACACTTGGGGAAACTGCGGTAGTGTTTAGAAAATGTGATGCTGTTAGCACAAGAAAACTTAATGTAGCCTTTAATAGCAAAGCACGATACTTCCTCAATATAAGATGTTACGTTGTAGTTGCTGCTCACTCATGGCTACTTTTCTACATAACATTTTTGACAATCTACTTGCCTATATAGCTCTGATCTTACTCTCTAAAATAGTTGAAACTCGTGATTTTGGGTTCTTATAACTTATAACTACCAACTTATTATACCACGCTATGGTAAACATTTCAGCGACAGTGGATGGTTCTCGATTCGAATGAGGGCTATTCGTAAGCGACTGACTTGAAGAGAGTTGAAGCGTCACTGATGTCATAAGGCTTGTGTGTAATATTGCTGCTGTAACTTATCGATTTCAGCAATTGACACTGCTCACTTTGGCATTTGGACTTACATATCTAACCTTATTAGCTCTACATATTTACATTTACTTTAATTTAACACATTGGCTTGATAAGTTTTAATTTAATTTTTAATATATTATTACCATTCTTGAATTTATGTCTTCATTATGTTATATCAATTCGACTATATAACTTGGACGGACCTTGTGATTAGCTCACTTTTACAAAAAAAAAAAAAAATTCTATAAATAAAATTAAGTAAAAATAAATAGGATGGCGCTACAGAGCGAGGAGCCGCAGGTCCTAGCGCATTTCTCACAACCATGCCTTGTGAGGAAATGGAGGGGACCCATAATCTTTTCATGGCAATGACTTTACTAACGAAGGACTTGCTAATTCCACGGGAATGGCCTTCCCGTATTAAGAGAGAAGCATTTGACTGACTGTATGATTCGAGAAAAAATTCACGTTTTTTATAAGTAACGAACTTTGTAAAACGGATCTGGATCTTTTGAATTCTATCTGAAAAATTTTATTAGTGTCGGTTCCAGATGACTTCTGCATATTCGAAATAAATTGAACATGTGGTTTGGATCACAGAGATTAGTGGTATTTTCATTTAAAGAGCGTAATATTTGGTTCGCTTTTTATTACAATGGCGTTTGGTGTTCTTATTGTCGTGCCACCGCTGGTTATCTTGTAACAACTTATGAGGCTGTAGTTATATATATATGTTATATAGTGAATATTTGGCACGTTGTTGCTGACATACGACACCAAACGCTGTAAAAAGTGGTAGAAAACTGAACCTCTCAGCTGGAATATATTCGAGCCAGCCGCGACGGACATTTACCTGAAATCGTTTCTTAAACGCAAACCTTTATTATTATTACAAAGCTAGATTCTCCGCCAAACCAATTGATTATATAAAAAATAAATAAATATGGTGGCGCAACAGAGCGAGGAGCCCCTGGGCCTAGCGCATTTCTCACAAACATACGTTGTGAAGGAATGGAAGGGACCTACAATTTTCTGCCGATTCCGAACGGCTTTCATTGAGAATGCGCTTTTCATGGCAATGAATTTACTAACGGAGGAGTTGCCAGTTCCTCGCGAAAGGCGTTACCCGTAAACATTTTTGCCTCGGCTGGGATTCGAACCTCGAACCTCTGGGTTAGCATGTGGACATGCTAACCATCACGCCACGGATACCACATTTGATTATATGCGTTTTATTTTTCTTAAAACCATACGTCTAAGAAAACACATTTTAAATTGGTTAGTGGGAAAAAAGTGTTTGGTATCGCTTTGAAAAAAACCAAACTTGAATGGAGAAGCTAATATGGTGTGTGTAATAAAACGGCATCTTTATATGAGTTCTTTTCAAAGACCTCCTTTTGATAGAGAATCGGAAAAAGAAAATAACTTCATCCTTACTTCATCAATCCTCTATTTTACTTAACTAATCAAATTGTTTAAATAAGGGATGTATATGTATGTAGGTGTGTATGTACTACTCATCTTAAAGTCTTATCTTCTTAACTCTAAAATGGGAGCAAATAAAGCAGAATTGCAAAGGTATAGGGATATCGTTTGTTATCCTTAAGATTCCAATTTGAGTAGAGAAAAGAATTCAAATTTAAATTTGAATGGTCGGTCCATTGCCTTCTTTTTTTTTAAACTTTACATTCACTGAAGTGGCCAGCATAGTAGGTAAGGTACCTACTTAAAAGAAATTTGTTTTCATGATAATTTCGTTTTCCGATGCGTTGGTTGTTACTAGGTAGTTGACAGAATACGTTGTATTGCTGTGTGCTTAACAAAAAACCTAATAAGGTCTAAGATCCAGGCTTCCAAAATATTTCATTGAACTATTGATGACTTCTCCACACAATGCGAATAAACACCAAAAAGAGATAGCTTTTTTTTCTATTTTAGTTCATTTAGCACTCCCAAATTCAAACACTAGGTACTGCATGACTCTATCCTGAAGAACTTCATTAAACACAAGAAACATCAAAGCTACCTACGTAATAGTCATCATCTTACCCAACAACCTAATTATTCTGGAAACCGTAAATCAAAACAACGTGCCTTTGAATTATACACTGTCGCCGTCGCAATGTCATTGTCATAAAACATTAATGAACAGTTATTATTTTCCTTCACCCTTTCAGATGCCAGGCACTGAAATTATTATAACTCAATCAGCTGTGAATTTCCCTAAATGTGCGCTCTCTACTCCTTTTACATGTATGTAGGTAATGTGTAGGTAAATATTACATACGTAAAACGAAATCATAGGTGGGTAACATGTTTGTATGTACACATTACGTTATTCGATTATGATACGCTCCATCGAAATAACCCCAAACTTCCTTCCAACCCCATCATCCATGTGCCACATCCAATTTTGTTCATTCTTTTTTTCTTTCTCAATAAAAAAAAAACTTTCCTGCAACAAATTACAAGCGGCTACTACACACGACAATAAAACATCCCCAACCAAGCAAACCCCTTCCAACGACCGAAAAGAAGGGTATTTCACTCGTTTGTAGGTAGATGGGTAGGTAAGCAGGAGTATTGGTAGGAAGCCCCAAAGTTCTTCGGTTTTATTTCTTTTTTTCTTCTATTCCAATTTTCGGCAATATAGCACTCACAACACAACAACAACAAATAACAATTTCCACTAAGCGCGCGGCGAAATAAAAAGAAAATACATAATAACAAAAGAACTGTGTGTACGTGAGTAATTCCGCCATCAAATTTGAACGCATTATAATAATACATCATTCGCACACAATTCGTTCATGTCGTACACACATAAATTTCTCCGCCAGTCACTCAAGCAAGCACACTACACAACACAAGAGAAGAACAAAATCAAAGGAAAACAAAAAGCAGAGGAGCCATCCGTCTGTCCATGGAGTATTAGTTCTCAAGTCCCCCCAAATGAGGAAAAACGGAAAATTTTTGTGGAAAAACTGCTTTAGTCCCGAACGAAGAACCCACAAGGCACAGCAATAGCAACAAGAAGGAACAACAATAACCAAATCCCACACAAGGACGTTCCTACACACTCGTTCACTTTTTCTCTCTCTTTTCGCTCGATGAACGAACGACGACGACGATTCATGAGTGTGGCTGTTCAAGAAGAAAAACTCAGCCGCCCCACTGAAGGATTTATGTGTGAAATATCATGGCTCTCACATAAAGCATAATTCGTCACACTTTACGCACTTTACTCTTGTTCCTTTGGCATGGAGTGTGTATTCATATTGCGCATTCTTTCTAGCATTTGTTAAGTTGTATCGTTACACCTCACTCGCACAACCCATCCATCTTTTTTAATAAAAGTCTCTCCTTCAGAGAATGCTTTATGGGCTCGCTCCTCCCTTTTTATTGCCGTCCCAGCGGCAACGCGCGCCGCCACCATGCTGCCATTGAAAAACAAGGCAAGGCACAGTCCCACAGCACACAGGTAGAAGGTATCAGAAAATAAGTTATTTTCAAAAAGATTGTGTGTGTGTATGGATGAGTAAACGGATGAATGGCGGGATATTGAATTTACAATGGATTCCCGACGGCAAAATGGATTTACCATGAATGAAATGGATTTCGATGTAGGTAGGTATATGCTACTTCGAATAGCAATTTATTTGAATTTTTTTCATTAAATGAAAATTCAGAAAGATTAGGTTGCTAAATGTGAACAATGACCAAGTGCTAGGTTTCGTTAATATCTATTAGAAATTTTGCATCGAAATTACTCAAAACCCTTTGCATTCAATTACTGAGTTTACTTTACAAGTGATTGTAACGTGTACCTATAGTATAGTGCTCTTAGATTGAATCCAGCTCAAAATCATGGCTAGTAAATGGACTATGTTGGAACCTATACATTAACAGTTAGTTAACTAGAAAAGCTTTTCTTTTGGGGATGAAAAACTCTTCGACTCAATTTATCTTGTTTGTGTAACAATAATATTGTGTGCGTAGATGTAACTATGAGAAATATGAAGCTAAGTGAAACGGAAGTTAAATTAAGAAGCAGTTTGTAGGCAAAGGTTAGTGTTGCTATAGGAGTTTAAACATTTTTGGACTAAGGTTAGTTCATAGTTTTGAGTAGAACTAAAAACAGGGTTACATTTTTGTTCATTCATTCAATTGCGGTTAGCAACACTCTTTGATTGCGTTAAAATATTTCGATCTTTTATCCGTAAGATAATAATAGGAACAAATGTCATTAAAAGTTAGTTTGTGGAGCACTATTCACTTTTTCTTAAACGCTTCCCAGACTCATATATTTTCTCTTAAACTTTTAGTGGCTAAAGCTGCTTTCAAGAAATCGAAGACCAGAGGCCAACTAAAAGATATTGCGGCAGACACCCTTATGTTGATATGCCTACATTCTGACTACCATGATATTTAAGATACATCTGATATCTACTCTCGAATTACAGCTTTGTTTTTCATCTAGATATGACTATCTCTATTCTAGATACTATGGAGTTATAGATTTGCTATTTAGTAGCTAATTTTTCTTTTTACATACCCTGACGTACCGTACATATAGTTAATCCTAATATCAAGGTGTCTATAATCAATAAGTTTCACATTCATAGCCTTATAAGAACACCGCCAAAACCAATCCAACCAAACAAGCCGAAGTCTACAAACCCAATCACCTATCGCACTATTTTTAATTTAAAAGTTTTTTATTGAAATATTTATTCTTGGTTTTGACATTAGCCAAAACACATTTCTTGCTGATTTATGGGACCAAATGATTCAATTCCGAGATTAATTTGTATAACAAAACAGCTTTAATTCAAAATGTGGGGGCTCTAATGACAGTTAACCTTAAATCTTTTTCTGAGACTTCAAAACCTATAAGACTTAGACTTAACAACCTATAATGTACTAAGGCAGCGATAGTGGTCCATAATGGACCATAATCTCTATCAACATGATCTTGGAGCCAGTCAGGCTCATAGCTTAAATTGTTTCCAGTTTTGAAGAGCTAAGTGGGTTAACTTGCTCTCCTCTTATGTGTTCCTTCTGAAGCGCGGTTTACTTTTATGCCATATGACTACGGCACTAATATATTGACAGCATCCTTAAGTACCCACCTTGCACTTGCAGCTCTCTACCTATGTCTGCGTCATTTGCAAGGTGGATCAAATACAAGAATTTTACAGCTTATGCAACCCAACAGGTATTTAGTTTTGCGGTTGCGACAGGGTTTATGATTTTGACACTTTAAGTAGAGCAGGTATGTACTTTCTCTAAGGACGATCAGCGTTTTGTATAGATAACATTATAATGAAAAAAAAGAGTCTTCGACTTTCTCCAAATGATTTCTTTTCAGCATGATTCCGAACTTCTTTTCATTAAGCAACCGGCTTTATTTTGACTTCATTATTTTACCACTTGCGTTTTAGTTCCTCTGAATGCTCCATTGACAGTTTGTTTCATTCATAATCACGTAGTTAAATCTATTTCTTATAAAATGTTGTGCGGATATCTGCAGATACCTTAGAATACTTTACGTCTTTGTAAACATCAATGGAACTGAATTTTTTCATATGTGTCCTGCACAGAGACAGTACTGTAATCCAACTGAATGCATAGTTAAAAGCCGGCTTATGCATTCCTACTAGGTACGTTAGACAAGTCAGACTAAAGTTAATACCTTCCAGCGTTCGAGCCATTTATTTAAACCTCTTCAAAATAGAGTGATTATCAATAGGTAGCCATCTAGTAGGGGAAAGGGCGGTGAAGTGAAACTCAATGGTGGATAACAAGAACTGCAGCTTCTAACACTTTCCTTGAGCTAAGTCTAGCCGATTTCTTATTTCAAAAGGCGAGTTATTTAGTTTGAAAGTCTAACATGAAAACGCAGTCCTTATGCAAAATGTTCATACCTCACACGATTTTTAAAAAGAATTCAATCTGTGTACATAAAATGCCTACATACCAATGCGAGCATAGGACTTATTAGATGCAGTTGAAAAGGCCCGATTATCTCGAACAAAGTCGATTAATTCATTCTCAAATTTAGTTTACCACATCTTTCTGCGTTAAAGAACTAAAATATTGACAGAACAAAGTTAATTGACGAAAGCAACTATTTTCCCTACAACTTCTCAGTTGACAATAATTGTTAGTGTTCCATTATTACATTTCGTTCCATCGAAGTAAGAATCTTAACCTATCATGCCTTTTGCACAAGAAGCCATCAATAGACTCCTGTTCTCTAATTTTGTGTAGGAAAAATTATATAAACCACGCTTTTCATTGAAAGCTTCTATGTTTTTGCAATTAAAAAATATTTTAATAAATATCATCAAGCTGCTTGCCTGTCCCATTTCTTATCAGCTTTTCGGTCGTATTGGTAATCAAACTTAAAGAAAATTCGATGAAAGCTAAAAACCATACGAGATGGACTCGCACTGTCATTGCAAAATGACAAGACCAATAGCAATTAAAATACAAACAAAACAAAAATAGTTCACTCTTCTCAAGGCTTTTATTTGGAAAACAGAAAACAGCAAGTTTTGGCAAAAGTTTATAAAAGGAGAATATTTTATTCAAATATGCAATCAGCACTATAAAATCATTCGCCCATGGCAACACTTTTTCTACCACACTATTTCATATGCCTCTGTCGTCATACACCACTCTTTCCTATTCCCCCACGACGACCCCCCCCTCTAACCGATTGCCACACACAAAAGAGTACAGGGACAAAAACAAAACCACAAGCAAATAAATATAACAAAATTTACGAGAGCGAGCGCGCATAGCACTCAAGAACTCAAGAACCGATACACACAATAGCTCAAAGCGTCGGAGCACAAGAGCTAGCGAATGAGCAACAAATCTCGCACAAGTGCATACACTACCTAAGGCCACTCATTCAATAGACTCGTAAGTATTCGAATTTTCCGCAAGCGAATCCCCCTTTTTGGCAAGAAAAAGGTTTTTCCGATACCCTTTCCTCCCCCATTTTTGTCAAAGAAAAAAAAATCGCAGAAAAATGAAATTATCACCGATAGAGAGGGAATGGCCATGCCGTCGCCGCTGAAGCCGATGCCGATGCCACCGGCTGCCGACGGCTACGACCGGGGCTTGCTCGTTTTCCGTCTTCGTTTATCATCATCACCATCGGATTCGGATTGTAGCGTAGTTCTTCTTACACTTTCGCAATGTTTATGGCTCATTTTGTCAGCTAACACCGAGCCAAAAACTCGAGCAACTGCTTTCGAGTCGAGACGTATTATTCCTTGTGACGATATTCGACAACGCACGCACACAAACGAGGCCACTCACAACTCACTCACCTATACAAATGTTTGGCGCAGAATTTTTCCTTATCCATCCATCCTACTAGAAGTTGGAGAATACACCACTATGGCCATGTGAAAGATACTTTATTATGTGTACGAAGCGGCGCGCGGCAGCAGCAAAAGAGGCCCTCTGCGCTCTGTGCTGTGTGATGTGTGCCTCTCGTATATTTTATATTCAGCCACCGCCAGAATGTATCTAGATACTTATTTATGTATTATATGCCATCACACCATGGCAATTTCTCGTACATTGGCGTAATATCTTTTTTTTCTCTGTTCCTTTCTTTCCACTACTGCCTCTGCTGCTGGTTGTATTGTTGTTGTTGTTGCTGTTTTTGTTGTTGTTGTTTTTGGTTGTTTTTGTTGGACTCTATAGAGCTGGCGCTGGCTGGTGCTTTAGTAGTGCTGGCTGCTGCTGCTGTATGTCGCTTTTTTGGTCGTTTTTATTTCTGGATTAAGGAGTTCTCGGATTTTCACATGTATATGGCACGAATTGAATGCTTTATGGGTTTAGTTTGATAGAAGTCGTAAAGAAATCAACATCTTTTTTGGGGAGCTGTAGTAGTAATAAAAATAATCATAATCGTAATAATAATAATAATAGTTGTAGGACACACATTAAGCGTTTACTACCTACCTACCTATCAAAAGGATTGTTTTGAAATTTAGTGAATTACACATCATCACTTCCCAAACAAGACACAACGGTTAAGAGTGTGCATAATTTTGTCATGGTTTTTATGTGTCCAATGTGGCGTGGGAATTTGTTTTTGTTGGTTTTTTCATAGCTCAGACATATGATTATCTGACTACGGCTAGTCTAATTGGACAATGGACAGTGTACTTAATCACATACCTACTTTTATCCTCGGTCATCATAACTTACTTAACTATCATACAACATACAAATACTAGTGCAATAAAACACAGTGGTGTAGCTGAATATTTCTAAGGATAATTTTAAAGTATCTGGTGCCAATCTGGATTGGATCTTTCAGTAGTAAGAACACAGTGTCCTCCGTTTATGGAAAATACATTTGAAAATAAAATAAAAACTCAAAACCAAACTGTGTCTGTTGATTAAGTAATTTGTGCGCGCCAATTCAAAAATATGGTAAATTAAACTACACCCCCATAGAAACTAGGTACACACTTATAAATACCAAATAATAAAATCGCAGTCCTCTGTATTGAGGAGACCTTTTTCGAATTGTAATTGCCTATACCTATAGTGTTGCATTCGGTGTGTTCTGATGTGCTCTTTGTGAAGTTAATGGATATCCTTATCTTTGATTCGCATCCAATGTCGGCGAAGTGCTAATTGAAATAAGTCAATAGTATAGTTGGTAAAGTGCTTAACAAGTGATAACACGTATTTGCAATATTTTCAGTTTCTTTTTTTAAATTTTTAATCCTCTATCGGTCTGTCTTTATTATTGTATTTGTAATTTTTAGTTCCGTGTCTCTAGTCTCTAGTCGAATTGTTTATTAATCTCTCTTGCTATGTAATAAAATTCGGTTAAATACAACTATGGAAATCGTCGCAATTCGATCGTGGAAATCATTCGTTGGTAGTCCAATTGTTGCAACCGCTCTGGAAGAATAAAACGCGTCCTTGCTGGAAGCAACTTTGGATATAAACGATAAACGTCATTTACACTGCAAACGAAGATTGCAGTTAACGCGCAACTGCAGCAGAAAGGATTGTCTCATCCACAGCTTAACAAGAGGATACAGTAAGTACTTTTCAATGCAGTTGTTCATATGAGTTAACTCTTCTCGCATTAGTTTTTGAGAGCTTTTCTTAAGACAATCATAGGGTTTTTGTGTTCCATGTTGAAAGCTGGTTGAGTTACTTCACTTCAATTTCATTTTATGAGAGCAAAACACCGATTTGACGAGGAAAAGTTGTTTTCCCTTAATCTAAATGCCGCATTTTTATAGGATGAGGGACATAGGCATTGGCAACAGAACATGGCTAATATTGAAACGCATGTAATATGCAGCTTTTGAATCGAGTTTACAGACAAATCAAAAGGGAATTCCCGGTGGTAAGATCAAAAGAATTAATTCGTTTCAAACAAAACCACAAAACGTCTTCGGCTGAAGGCATGTCATACCGCCAATGAGTCGCACACTCAATAGTCAACAAAGTTTATTTCCTTTACTTTTACACATTTTTGGCTTGTCTGGCCAGCTGATATGCTTCTTCTTTGATTTTTTTTTTAAATTTATTCTTGACTTCTGTGTGCTATTCTAGTTCTTTTCCTAAAAGTTTTCCATTTAAATCAACTGTAATAGCAAGTCATCGATCTTCTCTTTCATAGTAAATTGGCAATGTCAAGATTACTTTCCAAGCCATCGAAAAGCAGTTGTTTCTTTCCATTCAATTCAGCTACTCTCTATGTAGAATCAATGTCTTCAAAGTCATTCATTATCTTAACGTTGCGTCGCAATTTATCATCATCAATTATTCAAGAAAGTAACCTTAGTTGTAAGGGTCCGATCTAAGTGAAAGACTGAGTGATATTTTTATTATAAGCGCTTTATTACAACTCACCTCTTTTGATATCTTAGTCTATAACATTAGTAGTTTAGTTTGAGGAACTGTAACATTGTGCGATCGATGGATTAGACAATATACATAAAATACGATCAGTACCAATAAAATACAAAGACGAATACAGGTGTGCTTATCTAGAAGGTTGACGGAAGCACTTTACGAATTGATGAAGGGGTATTATGTATCTTACAGTTAGTAGACCATCGATTAAAGAAAAATAGTTTGATAAAAATCTTGTTTCGTCTTAAGGTTGTGAAAAGTCCTTCTCATACACTTTTGGACCTACAGAGCAACAAAAGATCTGTAAGACTGATAAGTAAATGCTCAATAGTATAATCAATTGATACTATTGATTATCCACGCAATTCAACCAGTAATCAATACTACTCCTTTTTATCGCTTCTTTATCAAACTGTGAAGAAGACCAGCTTAGTTTCTGAACATCATCAATTTAAAGCCACTAAGCAACACCCACTTTTCTAAGAATGCTTACCAGTCTTATCATAAGTCTGATTGTGGACCTTTACTGTAAAATTTCGAGATTCATATTTCAAAAGCGCTGAACTCGAATGTAAAAATAGATAAATAGGGTGGCACAACAGAGCATGTAAATACGGGGAATAGCGCATTTCTCATAATCATGTCTTGTAGAAATTGTAAACGAACCTACAATTTTCTGCCGAACTTGAATGGCTTACATAGAGACAGCGTTTTTCATGGTAGTGAAATTACTATCAGAGGACTTGCCAATTCCTCAAGAAAGGCGATATCCGTGGAAAAACATTTTTTGTGGGATTTGAATCTCCAATATTTAACGTAACAGGCAGACATGCTAGCCACTGCACCACTGTATGCATCGCAAGAATGTGAAGTGCATTTTCCAGACTCCTTGTTTTACCAGGATTGCAACACCTATGCTAACATTTCAAATCAAAGGGCAACAGTTTCTCTTACTAAATGTTTTCCTGTTTGCCCAATAAATTTGGATTGTGAAATTACAATTATAAAGGATTGACAAGTCCTTAATAAAACAAAAATTTGTAGCTTGTAGTCAGAAATCTGTCATTGAGAAATATCATTTGGCTTAACTACTCAATTTCTCTATTTACTATTTCCTCACGTTATTTCAACAGTTGCATAAGCAACTCCCCTTTGGCATGCAAAGTAGAAAAGCAAACTTTCTCGACTTCTTAATTGTATCACAGAATATTCCACCGCAGTAAAAATGTTCTTACTTTTTCTGTTCAATTACTGCTTTTCAAACGAATACTTACAAGTTTACTAACTCCTGTTGAAGTTCCTTCTACAAAAAATCGTCAATCACACAAGCATTTATTTTGTATAGAGAAGTAACCATAACTTCATTAGATATTTTTAAAAAGAATCGGTTTACTGGTGGACGGACTCATTTATCCTTGGCAGGTTGAAACTACATACATATAAGCATCTTGATTTGTTGCGTATCGGAAAACACAGCTATTGATTAAATCTTTAAAAGAAGACACAATTTTTTTTATAGGTAGATACTTTGCAGAGATATGCAATCAAAGTTACAATCGATTCTCACCTTTTTCTATTAGCTCTATGAAACCGCAGCAAGAGCTTCACATTCGGACGGAAGGAATTCTATTTTTTAAATCAGTTTAAATAAATTCATAACGAATCATTGGCGGAAAATTTGGGGAGTTGTGATCTCTTGGTGATAAATAATAAGAAAAAGAGATTACATTTTACTGTATTGATCGCTCCTATATTAGCATGTAAACGATATTTTAACTTGATTATTGGTTTTTCTCTTCTTCGTCTTGTTTGCTATTTATGGCCTTACAAGAATTGTGATCTTAAAGGAACCACAACTGTACCTACTACTTATATCTTTCCCTTTCGAGCTGATAGTCCTGGTAGCTAATGCTCGTTAAATATTGTTAGCATTGTAATTTATTACGTGTCAATAAAGATATAAATAAATAAATAATATATCTTTCTCAAAAGTTATCCGACTGTGGTATGTATTTTTAACTGAAATTTTCTAAACGTATTTATAGGAAATTCTTATTGAACTGAGTTAACTTAACTTTAAGTCCGAAAGCAGACCAAATTCCAATTATACTACATATCTTGCTTATTCTATTTCTAGTTAAAATATTTTCGCTTTGTCTGCTTACCGTTTTATCCTGTCAATAGTATTAATTGGAATTATTGCGACGAAAAGCTTAATTTCCACTCTCATATTAACCATGTTATTGCGGAAGAAAACTCTTCCCTGGGATTTATCAAACGCTGGTCTAAAGAGTTTTCCAACCCACACTTTAATAAATCTTTATTCACCACTTTGTCTGGCCTATCCTTGAATATGCTAGTCAAGTTTGGTCTCTCTACCAAACAACTGAATCTCGCAGAATTAAAGCTGTTCAACGATTCACTCTTCGTAACTTACCTTGGTCTGATCTTTTAATTTTGTCGCCATTTTGTCCCTAAACGTCGTCATATCGCTAACATAACTTTTGTCGATCAGGCATGACTGGTACCATTGATTCCCCGGCGCTATTTGATATGATTTATATGAATACTAGTCCCCGCATCCAGCGTTCTGTCCCCTTCTTCCGCCTCCCTATTCTTCGCACAAATTACGCCCATTTTAACCAAATGTGCAGAATGCTTCGTTCAGCGAATGTAGCAGGACTCCTCCATTAGTTCCTCATCCATCAGAAAAATTTTGTACACTTCCTCTATCTAACCCTTGAACCTATTTTCCCCTTAATTTTGAACTATTATTAAGTATTGTACATTTGTAAATACATATGTACATTGTTGTTTAAGTCAATTTTATTATTATTATGATTATTATTGTTAAATCCACTTCAAATAAGCAAAATAAATAAAAAAAATATCTTTGCCATTCCAAATATTTGGGTTTCGTACGCTTATTAAAGCAATTTTCATAAACGATTTCGATGTGTGTGATGATAAAATAGGTTTCAGTTTAATTTAATTTATAAACAAGCGATGCTTAGTTTTTTCTAACAAGTATCTGACTTTCATAGAGCTAATTAGAATTATTAAAAATACAATTACTGAAACAAAGCACAGTTGATACACACGTCTTTTCTCAGATCTGACTTACTCAACACTTTGTAGATACAAAATTTTCAAATAAAACCAAAAACAGAAAATGTTTTTTTTAATACGATCACTACCAAACCCTCAAGGATCACTTGTTGTTCAAAGAAGGAAAATTGTATACAAATCGGCTCATATGAAGTTCATATACCTACATAACATCCAAATACGTTTACAGTTTGGGGTGAACCTGAGCCTCAACCAACATCTTACACCAACAATTTCGATTTTGGGTGAACGCTCTCCAGTTTTGCACTATAAGTCGGTTGAGGTCTTTTTGATTGCGGTACAGCTTTTAGAGTTCGTAGTTGTATCTTCTTTTCCACACATTTCCTTTGTATACATGACCAAAGGTCATTCGGAATACTTTTCATTCAAAACAATCATGTGCTTTCTCATCCGCTTTCGATAAGGTCCATGGTTCTGCCCCGCGCCGGACGGGATTGATTATAATTGATTGATTGATTGAAACATTATTCCTCTGGTGTTGACATTTAGTTCATTGTTTTTCATAGTAAACCATTGCGGTTAAGAGTCGTCCAGTTGCAGAGCTGGGAGCATTTTTCTATCACATAAGATAGCAGGTTTATGTTTTCACTTCATCCACCCTTACCTGCCCGATGATGCCGTCGTCATCACAAGTTGCTTCACTATTGATCATAGATATCCAATATAATTAAACTTTATACGCTTTAGAAGAGCATTGCCATTCAAAACAAAGTCTGGAAAAAGCTTATCTTACCACAATTGAATTTCGGGGCTTATACGGAACCCACAACCTTCTAAAACTTTGTCTATATTATGTTAAGTGCTTCTGTAGAATCCTCACTTATATGCTGGCTCAATCGTCAGCAAGGAATAGTTGATGTATTTTGGTGTTCTCTACCGTATCTTCATAAAGATAGTAAAGTAGGTACTGTAATAATGAGCAGAGGACTAAACTCAAGACGCTGCTTAAGTTTACGCTTTCTGTAACGGAATGTTTCAGTGACTTCAACTGCACATCTGACCTCTCCTTCATACATGTCCTTGATCATCCTCACATAAGCCTCTAGAACTCCTCTTTGTCTGAGAGCCACCGATATTGAATCTCGTGGTTGTTTTTACAGTCAACCAGCAAATCTTCTAAGGAACCGGGATGTTTTTCTATTCGGATACTTAAATTCTGCATTGCAGCTGTTGTTGACTTGCCTGTGACAAACCGACATTGGCTATAGCCGAGTTCACACTGTACAATTAGTTGGACAGACTTCGTTTGACAGATATTCGATTTTCGAATGTAGTTTGCGTTCAGATTATCAAGCTTGTCGTCCAACTTTATGTCATAATGATCCTCCGCTCCATCCAACTTCAAAGTTTTCAAAAATATTTGAAAATTTTCCAACAAGTTGGTCAAGCGATCGTCTGAGGGTTCACATTGTTAAGCATACGTCGCGTCGTTCAAGCCAAAGTCTGTCCAACTAATTTTACAGTGTAAACGGTTCTAATCAGATAGCTTAGTAATTATTTTACGTAGTCAGCTACCCATTACCCCTTCAACGATCTTCAGAGTGTGGGATATAAACTTCACCTTGACAAAAAGGTGAATTTATCTTTACTGGTTATGCATATGCTGGAAAATGAGAATCGTGAGCCAATGTCTCAGATCTTTTTTTCGGATTTACTTATAGTCTCACTTACTTCTTCGACTTCGACGATGTCGGGTAATTCCCTCAAGTTAGGTTCAGCTTTCTGCTTTCGTAAGGTTCTCTCGAGGAAACTGTTCGTTCAAAAGGCCATCACAATACTGTTGCCGCCTGTGCAGAGCTGTGTCGTCATACACAAGATGTTGCCCTTGACCATCATTAATGGAATCTGGCAAAAGAAATTCTCAAGCATTTCTCCTTGAGCTTTCATTTTAATTAGGTATGCTTTCTCCTTTGTTGAAGTTGTTTTATCCTACTTCTTGAATAGGTTGGCTTGCAGCAGCAGTCAGTGGCCGAGATTTTTTCTAGCTCCCGAAACATGCAAATCGTGTTCTTTGCTTAGAGTTAGTGCTGCTGTATTTCTTTTCGAGGCGAGCCTTTTATTTAACATATTTGAGGATCACTTTGACTACTGGTCTACGTTTTAAAAGCCGCTTCTTCTTACTAATCACTGCCTTAATTTCATGTTTCCACCAGCATGTTTGTCTGTTTTGTTGAAAGTGTCTTTTTTGAGAGTTTAAACCTGCATAGTATCTAAAGATATTTTTATACATTTATGATGAATTTCTAACAGAAAATTTTAGAAGATGCATACTGAAGATATTGGGATCATTAACCAATAGTTTGTGTATCATTAAAGAAACTCTAGTCTGTGGGGCCAAAAGTACGAGCATATATACCGAAAAAAGGCGGCTTAGTTAAATTTGCCTTTTATAAATAAATTTTTATATAATACATCTACCTCAACAGCCAAACTTATACGTAAGATGCCTAATTGTAATTCCTTAAAACGTTTTTAAAACTTTGCAATGCGTGAAACATTTTTTTGACCATGAGCACTTTATACAATACTTCATTGAAAAATTTTGTTTCTTGTCAAAGTTGGAACTGAGAGGACAGTGTTGGCCTCGAGCGATAACGATGACAATCACGTAGATGTCCAGTTATAAACTAAGTCTCCATAGATATGTCTCTCTATTTCTCTCAGCTAAATTACCTAGTAGTTGATAACAATAATCATTTCGAAACATCAAAAGAACTATATTTTATAGACAGATCGATAAAAAAAACTATTTCATTTGAAAGAGTAGCAAAACTTCTGGCACTAGTATAGTAACATAAATCTTCTATGAATTCTTCTCAAAAAAGCTCGTTGTTAATCAATTTCAATTGCTTGATTTAAGATAAAATCATTCCCGCTAGGGAGTGATGGTGGCATTGTTCCTATTTCGATCATTTAAAATAAATTACTTTCAGCTGAGTTTGTTAAAAAAAAATTTTTTTGAGTGTCTTTATAAAATGATACAATTTTCGGCTGAATGAAAAGAAAGTTGAAAATTAATTAATTTTATTTATTTTTGTGTGAAGATTCATTGGCAAAGAGTTATGAAAAAGGGGAACGCAACAGGCAAGATTTTTGTCCAAATTATTTATGAAAATTATAAGCATTTCAAACAGGTTTCATTATTATCAAAACAATAACAACAACAACAACAAAATCATCATTTCAGTCTGATTAGCATACAAGCTGAGCATACCTACCAATTGAGATATTTTGTTGCTGTCAGTGATGGGATTTAATATAATTTATTTCTGCAGACTTTTCTAAAGAAACTTTATATAAATCACTCAAAAGAAACAATAGAACCCGTTATTGAACTATGCACCATCAAAAATATAGAAAACACACACACCAACGATAACACAAAACGAACGTGTCTTCTAATTATTGTTTGCAGTAGTTTCGTTTCGGGGAGGGATGAAATTAAATTTTAAATAAAAAAGAAACAAAGATGAAACTAAATTAACTTTCCGATCGAATTAATCCCCAGAATAATCTTATTGTTTCAAGCACAAGCACGAGCAAAAGGCTCTAGCATTTTGATTTATGACCGTACATTTTCTTCTTCAAATGTTGGCACAGTTTTTGTCTGCTGTTTGTGGAAATTGGACTGCGCCAGCTACAATTGAAATTGAAAGAAAAATGTAACTTTGTTGCTAAAAAGGAAAACGATTGCAGTTCTATATCCTCCCATGTTGGTACTGTGTGCGTGGCCCTTTTTCAAGTGTCATCCACTCAAAAATAGTCGAATAGACAGAGCTTTTTGTTCTTTGAAATGCATAATCGGGATGTTAAATTGTTAAAAAATTCATTTTTTTTTCTTTTGATAAAGAGTGGAAAAAGATTCGACAAGGCGTAAAGAGCTATTCTTTTCTTATACTAAAAGTTAATGTAGGTACTAGAAGTTGATTCAGTAGATCGTTCATTAAAAGTTATGAATACCCTTATAATGTTTTAAGACACAGTGTGAGCATTAGGGAGAATAGGAGAGAGTTTGAAAGGAGACACCGATGCACGTTGCTTTTGAATTTTTATGAATCGTATTGTAGGGGAAAAACAGAGTCAGATAGAGCATTCCACATTTGAGTGGTGCGACTAAAATATTAATCTCTATACTTGATTGTACGTCCGATGTTGGGCTCGAGGTAAAACTGATGGGCATTCCTAGCGAGGCGGGTGTTGCGGCTAAATTGTTTCACGGGAGGAATGCAGCTGGCTATTTCACTAGAGCAGTGGTTGTTAGAAAAGCGATAAAAGAGAGGGAGAAACAGGTAACGTATCGCCGATTTTCAAGGAGAATCAATCGATTCTACGATTGAACAACCACCTATCAATCTCAACGCTCTGTTTTGTACCCTATCAAGTAGGCGCGAAGATGTTTGGGGAGCACCATATGTGGGAACTATACTTAAGTTTTGGGTGGATTGAAGCTTTATAAATAGGAGCCAGATCAGAAAAAGTGAACAGTTTCCTGGATCGTCTAAGGAAACCTAAGCATTTAGGTGCATTTTTGGCAACTACAAATATGTGACCGTTTCAACGAAGATCGTTGTTCACACACATACCGAGTACTGACAAATTATTAAGGGAAAGAAAAATTTTTCGGTTTCTTGGATGCACCATACATTGATAAAGGCAATGGAGGAATGTTAAGCTTTAACGAAAAGAGATAGCATTGAGCTTTCGAAGCATTGAATTCTACTCTGTTTTTATTACTCCAGACAACAATGCTATCAAGGTCAGAATTCAATGAGCTTATCATACGCAGCCGTTCCAGTTCCACATCCGAGCAGGGACGTGAATTTGGAAACGAATATGAAAAGCTGAGGGTTGAATCGTCAGCAAAACAGTTGAGAAAATTAGAAGTTTCAGACAAGAGATCATTTATGAAAATGAGGAAGAGAGTCGGAAACAAAACGGAGCACTGGGGTACACCAGCATTCATAAATTCGGTATCAGACTTGAAATCATCCAACACAACTTGTATTAAACGGTCCGAAAAGTAGTTTTTAATCCAACGAAAAAGATCCAAAAATTTTGCTTCATCAGCTTGGTAGAACTATGTACAGGCCATCAGGTAGACTTATAAGACGATTTCTACAGACACTCGTAAGGAGGCCTTTCCACCAAATTTCTACAGTTCGCCCGGTCAATGCTGTTGCTGCTGCCATAGAGATCAATTTTGGATCTGTAACATACGAACCAAACTAAAGAACGTGAGGTAATGCCGCCAAAACCAACCGAAACTGAAACAAAAATACTTTGTAAGGAAGTCAGGTTTGAAAGAACTGCTTTGGGAGTCATTTTAAGAGTCTGAGTCGAAAATGTTTCTACCTTTGCTATAAGTTAAAGCTTTCTATTTTATTCTTTTGATGGTCATCTTGTGCTGTTTGTCGTTAAGCCAGCGTAATTTTAAATACTTGTGCTTCGGCCTGAATTAAATTTTCTGTTTTACTTTTTCAATAAGTTTTCAGAGAAAAGA
Source organism: Melanostoma scalare (assembly GCA_949752695.1). Taxonomy (NCBI): domain Eukaryota; kingdom Metazoa; phylum Arthropoda; class Insecta; order Diptera; family Syrphidae; genus Melanostoma; species Melanostoma scalare. The sequence goes on along the minus strand of OX456985.1, from coordinate 189,485,413 downwards.
TGATCGAATCGTATAGGTGAGTCTATTGAAAGCAACTGAATTGATCAAGTGATAATTAACTCGGTAGATACTTAAAAACTGTTTAATATCAATTAATTTTGATCTAATTATCCAACCATAATATTGAAAACTCAATTCTAGCCGCAACAAGCGTCATCATATTGTTCAGTGAATTATTGGAGTAAGAGTTACAGCTAAGTGGCTGGACAGAAAAAAAATTAAAACCTAATACTTGTCACCCAATATTAGATTTTGGATGTAATTTTATAGCTGTTTCTGAACTTATATTTGATGTTTTCATATTTTGCAAGACTGAGGCGAGCGGAGGAGAGTTGCTATTACGAAGAGAAAGGTTTCTAGAATGAAGGATCTTCTATTTATTTTTTATAATGAACGCTCACATCAAAGAAATATGACCACCTTAATAATGATTTGAAACACAGTGCGAGTAATTAAGAAAATAGGAGAAGAATATGTAGGATACACCGATGCACAGCACATTGATATAAAATCTCTGTTATCGCAATGCAGGGGAAACAGATTTAAGTAAAGCATTCCGCTTTCGATTTATGTGGCTAAAATATGAATCTCTATGCTTGACTATAGGAAACATTGATGAATAGTTCTGGTGATGGAGGTGTTGCAATTATTACCTATCAGCTTTAAGGCTCAGTTTAAAATCCTATCAAGTAGACACAAGGATATTTGATAAGCACCTGACTGAACGAGAGAGTCGTACTTTAGCTTTTTGCGGATGTAGGTTTTAATAATTGAAGCGAGATAAAAAGAATCCAAAAATTTCCTGCGTCGCGTCGTTTCGAAAACCTAAACATTTTGCGATATTTTTGGCGACTTCAAATATGTGTTCATTCCAACGAAGATCATTGTTCACACTTCACACACGTACAAAGTATTGACAGCTTTTCAGTTTATCGTATGCAGGTACCATGCATGGATAGTGGCAATGAGGGATGTTTAGTTTTAATGAAAAAAAAAACAGCTTTGAGTCTTTGAAGCATTGAATTCTACTCATATATGTGTCATGAACCAATGCTGTCAAGGTGTCAAGGTCGAATTAAATGAGCTAGTCATTCGCAAACGTTCCAGTTCAACATTCAAAGCGCAGGATGGAAACGAATATGAGAAGTTGAGCGTTGAGTCGTCAACAAAACCGCTAAGGCAATTAGAAGATTCAGACAAGAGATCGTTTGTGAAAATAAGGAAGAAAGTCGGAGACAAATCGGAGCCCTGAGGTACACCACGATGATCGATGAAAAAAAATTATCAAAATTAGTTATTTCGGTGTTGGGTCAACAAACTTAGCTTTTCTTCGAGTTTTTGTATTTGTACTTCTTTATATTTTGGAGAAGAAACGATCAAGTTAGCATTTATTTCATATGTCTGACATTTCACCTTATGGTAACAAGCAATATTATCTTTAGTCGAACATGTTTTCAAAACGCCCATTGACGGAATTTTTATGATGTACGTTTCCTTAGATTTCTTGTTTCAAGCTAGGCTAGTTGAACACAAAGTAGGTACTCAGTGATTAGTATCAAAACTGTACCGGGAGTACAAAAGTTCGTACATCCTTCTTTAAAGCTTTGAGCTATGAGCTTTTGGAATGATGGAATTTAATGGGTTTTAACTTTTCTAACTTTCTTCTGCATCAGAAACTAGCTAGTGGAGGATTTAAAAGTCGGGGAGTGATCTATTCAGATCACATGCCACTTACTGTCGATTGCATGCTAAAAGAAGAATCGGTCAGAAATGAAGCGGAGATGAAATTGTTACCCAAATTACAATGGAAAATCTCTCAACTGGAGCGCTATAAACGAAATCTAGACGGCATAATGGAATCAGTCTGCAGCAATCAACATTACTCGAACCTCACCACGGATCTCCTGGTCTCGTGTATCACTCAGGCCGCACAACCCATTCAATCTGTCAGAAACCAGAAATGGAAAGAACCGTGGTTTGACAGAGATTGTGAAGCAGCAAGAAGAAAATCTTTCGGCTTTTTGAAACTCCTGAGGGTATTAAACTCAAGCCTTTCAAAAAGCATGTACCAAGAAGCGAACAAGGATTTCAAAAGGATTTGTAAGGAAAAACAGAAGTTATACTCGAACTACTTAAGCCAAAAATTATCAGAAGTAAACGACAGCCGTTTGTTCTGGAAAATAGCCCGTTCCCTCAATGGTATCTTTTTTGCTCAAAAAATCAGTATGTACGAATATATTAGCCGAACATTTCGAAAATTTACTCAGTAAGCCTGTAAATTCAAACCATTTGATTCTCTATGCCAAACCTTTAATAGAAAATGAAGAACTTGACCGTGCCTTCACTGTTCAAGAAGTCTCAAAAGTTATACACCGATGCAATTTGAACAAAGCTCCAGGAGAGGATCGGGTGCCGTATTAATTTTTCAAATATGCCACGGTGAACTTTATTGAAAAACTATTCGAGGCATACAACTACATATTCAATAGGAGAAACGTTCCAGAAAGTTTTCGCCAAAATATTATACTACCGCTTTTCAAAAAGGGAGATGTTTACGATCCTAACAATTATCGTGGATTATCGTTTATGAGCTCGGTAGTGAAAATATTCAATGGTGTCATTCTAGACAGACTCACAAACTGGGTACAACAAAACGAACTACTTAACGAGTTTCAAGCCGGTTTCAGGAAAGAGTATTCCACAGTTGATAATATTTTTTCATTAACCTATATTGCCAGGTCCTACCTTGACAGGGGTATAAAGTTATATGGATTCTTCGTTGATTTCAAAGCAGCTTTCGACTCAATCGATAGGAATGCCCTCTTTTACAAGTTAAGCTGTTTTGAAATGTCAACAAAAATGTTAACGGTAATACAAAGCCTTTATGAAAATAATGCAACAGCATTTTGGGATGGAAGCGAGAGGTCAGCTTGGTTTCACACTAATACCGGAGTTAAACAAGGGTGTTTGCTTAGTCCACTTCTCTTCTCGCTCTTTTAGGATGACCTATCATCGGCTTTGATTGACTGGAGGAATTAGGTTTGCGGGAGTTAACATCAAAGCACTTATGTACGCAGACGCAGTGGCGTAGCGTGAGTGTATGCCGCCCGGGCGAAAGACAATTTTGCCGCCCTTTTGTTTAGGTATTTTAATTTAATGTGTACTATACCCTACATACACTAATTATAGAGAACTTTTCGGTGAGAGCAGTCATCATTATTTTGCATTACAGTAATTTCCGTTTATTAACCTTCCGCTTTGATGCACAACCCGTTTATGTAAGCAATCTTTTTCTACGCTTGTTATTTTGTTTGATATTGCTCACAATTCAACCTTGTTAAATGCCTATCGGATATTTACCCACTAAAATAACGCCGTCTATTTAAATTATAAGCGCAGTTCACGCTGTTCAACTATTTGAACAAACTTGGCTGCATAGAGTGGTATTGAACAAGAGGACCACTAACTTCTCTTCCCACAGCTTCCATTAACTTACAAGTGGCTTTTGTAATACAAGATTTATCTGTGATACACATATTCAGCTGAATAAAATTTAGTATTAGTGAAATTACACATACCAATTTATATTCGGATAAGAAATTGGCGCAAAAGCAAAAGCTAAAGGTAGGGCTAGACATTAGTTAGCTTCTGTGAATAACTGAAAAATTCGCTCCCGTAGTTTTTCAAAACTGGGAGATACAATTTCTGATATTTTTTTAATGAACTTAATATTATTGCTGTATTAAGATTTTTATTCCTCCTTTTTCTTTTCAGTCCATCTAACAGCCTCATGAACTTATTTTTCACAAAAAGTTTTAAAACACTTTCAAAATTCAAAGAGTCAGCCATACGTGGCCTTGGTGGAATTTCATATGAATCAGTGGTGGAAGCTGTACTCAAAGTGGTAGTAGTGAGATTTTGTGTAAAGTCAATGGTGGAAGCTGTACTTATAGTAGAAGGGGTAAATTTCGGTAGATGTATGCGTTAATCAGCAAGTAGGCAGGTTTCAATGTGTGTGTAAAGCTGGGCATCTAATTAATTTCTCATCTGTGAAATGATATAATAATCGACTTAAGAAGGAAACAAATAGCGAGATACATGCAGTAAATGTAGTTCTGTAGCCAAGCGCTCATAATGTTGAAGCAACAATTGTGTGTTGAATTCGTCACAAAATAAGTAATGGGGAATTCCGTGCCTTGCTCTTTTCAATCAGTCTGAATTTGTATTTGCTATAATAATATAAAATAGTTCAAGTATTTACAAAATATTTTTTATTACTTATTGTTAAATTTTGCGGCCCCCTAAAAACTAAAAACCTAAAAACGGCCCGCACCCTACGCCACTGCGCAGACGATATCGTCGTACTAGCGGAGTCGCCGCAAACGATGCAAATGATGATCAACAAGTTGCGTGACTATTGTCGCTTGTGGAACCTCACGGTTAACACCAACAAATCCAAAATACTGGTTTTCCAAAAAGGAACAGGCAGATACGCAAGAGATGAAAAATGGATCTGGGAAAATGAACCGCTCAAAATAGTAAAGGAGTACAAAAATCTCGGAGTACTCATTACACCACAACTTTCTTTTAAAAAACATCTACAAGGTAAACTCATCGACTCGAAAAAGACTATCAACTGCAACTGGAAGGGAGTCCTGGGAAAAATAAATGTTGCCCCAAGCGCTAAGTACAAACTTTTTGAAGCGGTTATGCGAGCAATTATGTGCTATGCTGGTCAGGTTTGGGGTTTTCGACAATATAATGAAGTAGAGAAATTGTTAAGGAACTTTCTAAAAAAAATATTCCGATTGCCGGAAAATACACCAACATACGTTATGCTACATCTGGAGACTGGAGTATCACCGCTTTACATTTTCTCACTCAGAATGCATTTCAATTATGAAAGAAAAATACTAGCACTCTCAAGTTATCGACTTCCAAACATAATTGCAAGAAATCTGCTGCAGCGAAAGTCCCAGTTTTTTGCGGAATGGTCACGGCTAGAACTTCAGTACAACGTCGAATTGATGGAGACAGGGCTTAAGGAATGGAGTAACAACTTTGAGGTGTTGCTGGCAAAGATCGAGGAAACAAGTTTTGAACAATATGCTGAGATGGCGCAACGAAGTGAGTCTAGAATGATGTACAAAATCCTGCAGCATAACCTTGGTACCAATAATTATTTAAATGATCGACATTCGATTCACACAATCACTACCATTTTTAAAACCAGAGGAGAGTTACTTCGTCTAAATTTCCAACCATATGACCAAGTGAGAAATACAGAGTGTTCCCTGTGCAACCACAGAACCACAGAAAATACATATCACTTCTTAGCTATCTGCCCTGTTTTGAAAGAAATAAGACTTGCCTATTGGGGAAAACCTACTTTAACTTTGAGTGAAGCTGTTAAAGCTCTAAACGGCCAAGAGTGGAATGCGTTATACAATTATGTGAAAGCCGCCTTAAGATATCGCAACCAAATCTTAAATGAAGCATTTTAAAAAAACAAAATAAAAACTTGAGATTATCTTGAGATTATTTAACTGTCAATATTAGTTTACGATAGATATATATTTCTTTTAATTAAATATTTATAAAACAAATTAAATCGCAATATTGTCAAAATAATACTCTGTTTCGTCTGGCTGACGGCAAAAGCCAATGCTATACTATATTGCGAATTTGTAAACAAGATTTTGAATTATTTTGTTAAATAAAATCACTATTACTACTATAAACTAGCTAGTGCCTACAGGTGCTCAAAACAAATGAAATGGGTGAAATGTACGGAAATCACAACAGATGGCGTATGGGGTGAATGAAAATATTAAGCTATTTAATACTTTTTCGCCTTTCGCGAGGAATTGAAAATTTTTCCGATAGTAATTTCATGCCATGAAAGACGCTGACGATAAAATATATAAATTCAATTTAAAATTGTTAACTGATCTACCCAAAGCAATTATTTTTAAAATTCACAGTTATCAGACACTTAAATGGCCATAGCGTCGATTTGAAAAACTACACTCTCGTTTCTATATTACACATTTTTGAGTTGGTTGTATCTTAATGGGAATCATTTTGAAGTTTAAATGTAAGAAGTATGAAAATCTAAGTAGTTTTTCCAAAGGTGTTTATTTTCGCGCTTTCCCGCTTAAATCAGCATTAAACTTCAGGTCTCCTCCATTCCTTACAACCAATGGCTGAGAGAAATGTACTAGGTAGGTACTGAACCCCAATACTTCCCGAGTTCTACTTTTCCATGCCATCAATTTATGTATTCATTAAAGCATGGAAGTGAGAAGATGCTTTGGACAGCACGAGCAATTTAATACTCCCGATAGTGTGGTCCACATGGTCTCTAAACCATTTTTTTTATGTCACAAGTTCTATTCGGTTCCCGCTTTATATAGTTACCAATAGGACCGACGTATTGAAAGTATTCTATTGGTTTATCTCAACTACAAACAACTTTATCCATTTCTTCGATATCTGGGAGACGGTTATTCGATTTTGATCTTTTACTTGACTTTAATTTTTATTTCCATCATTTGAATCGCGCAGAGCACTCACTGTCAAAAAATATACTCGGTTGAACTTTTGACCATATCTTTTCCCCTAATGAAACGTTTTGCTCAAACTCTTCTTCCCAGAATATTTTATCGCTTTAGTCATAGTCGCTATAGTTTTATAAATAAATTTTAAGTTCTCTTGGGTATGAGAGAACAAAGTGTTGTACAGGCCACATTCTATCAAATCTAATTTGAATATTTTTGTCCTTGAATTTGCATCACTAATCGTTATATAACATCAATTTTCCTCTCAAAAGCATGATCTTTTACACAGTATGCCATTAAAAATCTTACAACCAGAAACAAAAAGACAGCCGTAAAATACACAATCATGTTCACTGTCCCCGATCCTCTATACGATACTGTTCAACACCAAATCTCTGTCAAATGATCCACCTGCAGATTCAAGGCTATAAAATTTTCTTTTTTTTAACAGAGCAATGTCCTTGAAACTAAAATTAAACCTCGGTCCTTTTGACACAGTCACCTGGAGATAACAGTTTCCTCAATTTCAATTTTCCTTAAATAGGTTACATAATGTTTTCAAATTAAAATTTCTATTTTCTGTCACGCAATTTCGTTAGTATCCTTGAAATCTTATGTGCACTTCAAGGACGTTGTGTACCTGTGCATATCACATTATGAGCAGTTAACTAATAATGCATGCTTAATTTTATCTCAAGACGGTTAAAATAGGCTTTGGGATTTAACGTGATCGTCGCAACAGGTATTCCAACATGTCCTCGAGAGATTTTTAACAATTGAATACCAACTTATAGCAAAAATGGGTTTTTGACACGTTTTAGATGACTTATGGACTCCAAAGGTGACAGCCATTCATGAACAACATTTCTAGGAGGCAATTAAGTATACAAAAATATTCATTCGTGTTAAAAAGGTTTCCACATTGAAACAAAAAAGACGTTGAAGCCATTTATGCGAAACAGCCAAGGGTCAAGTTTGAATTTTGTTCACTTGTTAGTGTTCTTCCTTCTTTTCTGCGCGCGGATTTCTGTTTTTTCTTCTCCTTTTTTTTCTTTGCTTTGTTAAATTTTATTAGTTTTTATTGCCACCTTGAAATGCTGACATAGGCACTGGTATAGACGAAAGGTAAAATGTCAAAAGGAAACATACACACGCACACAAAAATAAATGCCAAACAATGCAAAACTCCAGAAAATGTATTTTTGCGAAAGTTAAAAAGAAGAAGGTAGTCGCTGTTTGTTATATATTTGTAATGCCGAAAAATTTTCTACGAATTTGCTTTTTTCCATGTCTTTTTGTGAGTCAGAGTGTTTTTTTGTTTTTAGGGACTTTGTTAGCTGTGCGATCTTGTTCTTTTGTCCGTTGAACTATTTCGAGCATGAGACGAAAAAAAGATACCTACATCTCTGGTTTTGACATGTTGTGTTTGTTTTGCAAACACGTTTCTTTTTTTTCAATGAAAATTTACTTTAGTCTGACCGCATTATGAAATATTAGTCTCATATGCAAATTTCTCAGGACGTTCATATTTGAGGGAAGCGTAGCAAAATGACTTTGCCTTTTGTTAGATGGAAAACAAAGAAGATAAAATTATGCCAGCATGCAAATTGTTACAAATTTTGGGCACTACTCAAAGATAATTGTATTGCCATGAAATTAGAACATGTGTGATGTAGAAATAAGTTCTTATTTGGTTCTTCTTTAAAAAAACCAAAAGAAAGAAAATATTGAAATTGGCTCAAAAGAACTGTTTGTGTACAATTAAGATTTATTACGTAAATACACGCGTGTGAATTGTTGCACACTTACACGGGTGCTACCAAGTTTTATTGCTTGAGCTGAAATTTATGCTTACGCAGGGAAAATGTTGGGTGGTACGTGGTAGCTAAGGAACATACCTACCTAGTTTGATGCGAACAGTAGCGTGTCTTTCCGAATTGCATTGTTGTTCATGCCATGAAACTATATTTATGGATAGGTATTAGGCTTCGGTGTGTCCTTGTTACTGTCGACCCCTCGTGAAATATTCGCTTACCATCTAGAGTGGGTTCGGGTTCATCTAAAAGCAACAAACAGTTGCAATAATATAATGAATGCAGAGGCAGAAACAGTTTAGAGTAGTGTACTGTTGCAAGGATGTCCATAAAGCTATTCGAAGATGGTGACAATCATCGTTTACTTTAATGTTACAAATGTATCTGCATTTTTTCTTCTTCTTTTTTGAGAACATAGTTCCTCACTTCTGAAATCTCGAATTATCCTTATCAACAGCAATATTTCAATGGCATGCCTGGCGTTGAAAAATCAAGCCTTAGCCTACATCTTCTGCACTTTCCAATACCATAAAATATCGAGGCTGAAAGGGTTTTCATCGACGAATAAGTTTTAACGATGTAAAAAATATAACCCAAAAGTAATATAATTTTGAACAGTGGAAAAACGTTGGGCTATACTTTTTAAAGCCTGTACAGCAATGCTACATTTCTTGAAGATACCTTTGAGTGATGACATGAATAGACATCATTTTTCTAACGATGAGGCCGAATTTGATCCCAATTCTGAGATCAGATCAACACCGAGAAATGAAAACTTAAGCTTCTACACTCGGTCGACCTTGCAGGATGACTTCGGAGAACTCCTACTGCTCTGCCAAAGTCAGTTAAAGACTCAACGAGATCAAACTTGAAAAGATTTCGTAAGATTCAGGCGTCAAAAGGCACTACCTTTCAAAAGTCTGTACGAATTACTTTCTTTCGCAAGCAATTTTGAATGGATAGGAAGAAACAAACGCGATATCAGACTTTGGACATTTCGAAAGAAAATGAGCTTCGAGTGATAGTTGATCCGGTTCGTGAGAACGATGAGTTTAGGAGAAGATTCAGCAACGAATTGAATGAGCTGTCAAATGTCATCCACACAAAAATACTATGACTATGACAAGTGGAGATTGAATAACTACCAGGTCTTTCCAGCGCAATGAATTTTCGATGGCACAGTAGAAGGATTCATGCAAGGACCTCTCAAACTACAAAAATTGCAAAATTGGAGAGAGCTCACCAGAAATTGAAATCGCTGGTGAAAAATGGTGGTGGATGTCTCGGTTACCCTAGAACTGTAATGTCCTTTAAGAAAAAGCAAAAGCTTCCTTTTTTCAGTGCTAAAATCGTCGTGACTTCTAAGGGATTACAGCTCTCCCACTTAACTTAACTACTTGTTTGAAGTTAAAAAAGCAGAGCAAAACCATTTTAGTTGGTTTTGTCATTACCAATAAAGAGATGCAGTGCGATGCAAATAAGGCAATATCGTATACGATCTTAACTCTAAGGAACAAAAAGAAATGCAGACCGAAACACTTCTTGTACAGAGAAATGCAACAGAGTCTGCATTTGCTTGGCCCCAGACATGGAAAAATATTAAACCAGGAAGTCCTCCAAAGCATTCTGAGGTCAACGCAGCGTACACCATACTAGCGGATCACTCTGAAGCAGTTTAGTAGGAGAACTGTGTTCCCTTTAAGATCACGGCATAAAAAGGAAGAAGAAAAGTAAGTTGAATATGGAAGAGATTAGAGCCACCTACGTATGTAGAACTTTATGTCCATAAGACAATATTTGATTTGTTTACTGTAGCTTTCACATTTAAAATTTGACTTTTCGATCCTAGTTAGGTACTTATTTTTTGGGCTTTGAACTGCAATTTGAATTCATTTTCTCTTAGATGTCTGCATTTTAAATTTAGGATCTACCTATTAAATTCTCAATCCAAACCAAAGAATGACGAAAATATTTGAAGAAGAAAAATTGAATTGGCCCCTCCCACTGCAACAACACATGATGTGAGTAACAAACCCTGCGGTAATCTATTTCGGCCATGTTGCTGTCCTTATGCTTTTGTGTATCTCATAGTTGTTTTGTCCTTGTTGCCATATCGTCCTCGGTCCCTTTTCAATAGTTCCTTCTGTTGGCAGCCATTGTGTGAAGCAAAAGAAAAAGCAGCGACGGCACAACTGCAAAAGCAACCTATTGTCACAGATGTTACTTCTATTTCTTCTCTGGCACACACAAAATAGAACAGAAACGGCCGGGTAGTATTAGAAACCTAAACACAAAATGAAAAAACAAAACAACAAGAGAACCATTGCTGAAGAAAGAAAAAAAAACAGCATCAGCAAAATCCGCCATTCTGTATAAGTCTAACATTTTTCGTCTGATTCTGTACCTGAATTCGATCCGGCAGACCATCGCTGCCGCCGTCGGCAGTAGTGGTTAAAAAAAAATTACAAAAATATTAGCATCAGCCACCCTCTCTCTATTTGCTTGGATTATACAATTGGAATCCTCCAAGGAACGACAAAGCAATAGCGTCCATGACGATTTAATCGCTTTAAAAAGTGTTCACCGGTTAAGGGAAAGACACCACTCTTTTTCTGACGGGGAAGAACCATGCCTGCTTTCATCTTAAAATAATGAAAAAAAATAAAAAGAAATCAAAACGACGCGCAACCCAGAGAGTACCCATCCATAGTAAGATTGGTTGAAATGATTAATGTGCTGTTGCCATGATGATTATGGCTGTATGCGTAAAGGGATAATGGCTGATGATAACGATGGTGGATATTTAAGTATAGGGGAGAGACGAATCCATTAAATTTTGGTTGTGTCATTTTTTTTTTTTTATTTCGTCGAAAGACTAATGATTTGGGGTTTACAATCAAAATAATTTGGCGGTTATAAATTGGGTGTCAGAATGGGAATTCGTTTCATTGGTCGCATTGTAGGTGGAAATACCTGAAAATAAACCACCTTCCGCAGCTCTCATTAGATTAATTTGAGTCATTAGTATAGTGTTAAGAAGTTGGGACTCTCTCCTAAAACCAAAAAGTGCTTTTGCGTTTGTTTTTACTGTTGGTAAATACTTACCAGCTACGTTCCTATAGCTTCCCTTATGAAGTGCTTCTACTGCAAATAAATTAAATTTTTGAATAATGTTTTAAGTACCTAGTTCTGTAATTTTTAACATAACCTATTGGAAGACTTGAATTTTATTTAGCTGAGGAGTTTCAATAAAGTAAGCTCTTAAGCTCTTCGTTTTCAGTTTAAAGTTCAATCTACAAGTAGATGGAAGCTCTCACTCATTATTTATCATATTCACATCAGGGCAATTCATACAGTCCAATTTGTTGGACAGAGTTTGGTCTGAACGACCTATATTGGATAATGTGAACCCTCGGACGACCGCTTGTCCAAGTTGTTGGATGGCCTTCAAATATGTTTGATGAAAAATCTGTAAGACTGAACGCAAACTTCAACCGACCATCCAACATCCATCCAACGAAGTCTGTCTAATTAAGAATAACTGTACATTTTGAACTGCCCTATTGAAAGCTTTAGAACTTTGTCAAAAATTTAAATTTTACCATTGTAGGTTTTCGTTTTTCGGCTCGAGTTTTTGATTTACAAAACGAAAGACAGAACTAAATTTATCAGACCGACAGCTTCCAAGAATACCTTTTACGAAATCAACATACCGACCAATTTGTTGCAAAAACGGTTAGAGTGTTGCTTTGTCAAAAATCACCTATGGAGTAGCCCGACTCCTGCCAAAACTGGCGTGACATTCAGCGTTCCACAGAATTACCGTTACCTGCAGCTATTAAATTTCACAATTCTTATTAAGCTCAAAATCATGTTGACTTCAAAAAAGCGAGTTGAATTTTGCATCAATGAGAATTTAATCTCAAGAAATAAATAGCCGTTTCGGGATGGTTAGTATGTCTGCCTGTTAGCCCAGAGGTTCGTAGTTCGAACCCCAACAGAGGCGCAAATGTTTTTCCACGGGTATCGCCTTTCGCGAAGAGTTTGCAAGTCCTCCGTTAGTGAATTCAATGCCATGAAAAGCGCTTTCTCGATTAGCCGTTCGGAACCACCAGAAAATTGTAGGTACCCCCTTCCATTAACTCACAAGTCATGGTTGTGATAAATGCGCGGGACCCTATTAGGGCTCCTCGCTCTATTGCGTCACTTTATTTGTTTATTTTATTTTTAAATAAATGGCTGTGCAATCTTCAACTATACACCATCGCACAATATTCAAAATAAAAATAAAGCAAGTTTTACTATGTAACGTCGAAATGATCGGAAGATGTTATAATTTTAGAAAAGCATCGATAGGTGTGACTTTAACTTTGACGTTTAAGAAGTAAACAGGTGCAAAGTACCTACACTTCAATAAGATATGAATCGTTATACTATACTCGATCAAAATCATAAAGGTCATCGTTGCAATATTACGGACTAATTTTAAAGGTCAATCTTAAAGCTGTTTTCTATGAAAATCTTACTTAAGTCGATAATTGCAAAGGTCCTTTTAAATAACTGAGTCCTGGAAACTTCTTTTGAAACAGAAGAAAAGTGTACCGAATTCTCCGCATTTTGTGATCTTCATCTACAGTTTTTTTCAAGGCCTTGCTCGTCGAGGAGGAGCTTAGGTGCGATTTGCTTAGAATTTTAATACAGTTTTAATACATGTTGACTTTTTCATAGAAGTTTTCACGCACTTCTAACTAATCGAATTTTCAAAGTATTATCTGCTCACGTTATCACCATCTATCACCACTTATAGTGGGTCCATAAATAACCGAACCCAAACTATTCGAAGCTTGTAGGTTGCGGTTAATTCGAAGTAAACTGACTTAATCGAAGTAAACTGACTGTTAATTAAGAATATCGAAGAAATTCGTAACACAGCTATACTTCGAAAACCTCTTCAACCATTTAAAAAACTACTCTTTTGCTAAAGAACTGAGGGTAGCTACCAAAAATCTTTCTCCACAAAACCATTTCAAGTGCAAAAATACTGAAAGCCCTTCTTAGAAACTTCGTAACTGGGGAGGAAACATATTTCGATCGCAGCTGAATATTCTTTTCCTCACGCTATAAATTCTTTCCTTCAATCAAATCCCCTTAACGAAATTCGCTCCCATTTCTCATGGAATAGTCATATCAACTGGTAACTTCTAGATAAGACCTAATAAAGTTCAGCTATCGGCTCTAACCTAATCAAAAGTTTTTTCCCCATTTCTAAAAAACGAAATTTTCTTGAACAAACTTAACTTTATTCCTTTAAGGCCCAAAGCAACGATGGATAGGCATATCTTATATTTTTCATCATTGAAGTTCGCTCCGTCTGTGTAATGAATGAATAAATGTAGTAAGCAAATGTTGTACTGGAAATTTAAATTACCCGAGTTTAATTCGATAAGACAAAAGCAGCGCCACAAACTAAACAACGCAGTTGATAATATGGCATAAGCAGTTTAGTTCTACATCTTTTGCCACACCACACAACTTAAAGAGCAAAAACAACGCATCCAACACTGCTGCTGCTGCTGCCGGCTAACACAAGCTGACACAACTCTGTCGGAAGAAAGGGGTGATCCTTATCATTGCCAGGACACATATGCAACCACTTTCTGACAAAAAAAATAACAAACCTATAGTGATGTATATAGTATCCTGAATAAGCTCATATTGTGTCCTTCATACAAAAGTCTATGTATTTGTACGTAACACTGTAATACATATATACAATGTGTGTTTAAGTAGGAAAGCAAAAAAAAGTAGAATTGTTTTGGGGCTCTCCACTCTCTTTCTGATGGAATAAGAAAGAAAGTTCATTGAACCAAAAAAAGTCATTCTGCAAGAGAAAGCTTCAAAGTCGATCTGGAATATCGAAACATTATTTAAAATCGTTTAAGTTCTTTAATTTAAATAACTCGAATATTTTTTCCCTTTGCAAACCAAATTAATCCAAAGAATACTTTGTCTTCATTCGTTTCTTGAACAACAAGAAACAATTCGATTTTCGGGACAGCGAAAAGTTAAAAACAGAATAAGAGAAAAAAAAAATAATAATAATAAAGGAGCAGCCCCAACTAATACCCAGTCCCGAATTATTCGGAAGTTCAAACCAAACGGAAGGCCAAAACAAAAACAGTAAAAGTTTCCAAGGATAGAATTAGGGTCACTGGGTGTGTTTTCTCTGTTTTGTAGAGAATTTTGAATTAAAGCCACACGTAAGAAATACCAACAACGGAGTTCAACCATCCTGGCAACTGGAATTCGGGGTGATGTTTTTTATGAATTTCAATATATATAAAGCTATAGGTATACCTAGCAGGTTTGTATAAAGTCTATGCTCGAGTGTGCTAGGTGTTCTAGTATTAATCATACTTTTTGTTTTGGTTTTCTGTTTTTGTGTAGATACGGTTGGCGAGCCTTTAATACCTCATTTAAATTTTCGTCTTATTACTGGACTTTGTTTTCGGTGAATGAGTGTTCTTTTTTTAAGGGTGAAAGTTATTCTTTTTTTTTGCTTTTGCTTGTGTTTAATTTAATTTCTGTTCTTATCGCACGCAATATCTTTCCAACGCCTACTTCGTATAAAATTGATATGCTAATGACACATGTGTGGATATTTCGAATAGTTTTCTAATGTTCTTCGACCATGTAAATGAAAATCAAGATTTCAATTTGAACTGTGTTTCTTTTTTGATTTGAAAAGTATAAAATAAATATAATGTCCAGTTCATAAGCTAACACTAAAGAACTTTTTATAAGTGAATATTAAATTTTCAGCTTCTAGCAAACCATATGGCCTTAGCCCTTACAACGGCATTTATCTTTTGGATAGTTAGCCTCATCGGATTCGTATACCATACATTAGTACACATCATCACCGGTAGATGGAAATAGATTGATTGCGTCGTTTGTTTCTCGGATAAAGCTCAAAGCCAGTGATTTAAAACCACTAAATGGGCATAAATATTTTGGTTTCGAAAATGAAACTAAATAAAACACACTCAGCGATATCAAGCACTTATTTCATATCAAGGTTTGGGATTTCTCTCCAAATATAAAAGCAGCAAATTACATGATCTTGGTAGCCAACTGATGTCACCAAAGTGTGAAATTATGCTACCAGGATACTTCTCAAATTGGTGGTGTGCAGTGGCGGATCCAGGATTTGGGCATGGGGGGTCTATTACTCAAAATTTTATTTATATATACGAGGTTTAGCAGATTCAATCAGAAATTATTACATGATGTCAATTGCTCCAAACAATGGCCAAGGATTCGACGGAGCTCCGGCAATGAGTGTCCAATTCATTGGTGCACACAGGCTCATCTGAGATCGTATTTCCCCCTGGCAATTTATGTACATTGCACTACACATAGCTTTAGTTTGGCTGTCAATGCAGCATGCGAATTGTCAGGAATCAAAAATGCGTTAGGAACTATCTGAGCGATTGAAGCATTTTTTCACTGGCCTAAAAGACAAGACGTTCTACACCAAGAAATTTCAAAAATGACAAACAGAAGTGAGAAAAAAAAACAAAAGTTGAAGTCTGTTTGTCCTAAACCAAGTGGGCTCAGTCTCATGAAGTAGTTGGAACGTACGTTGAATTGCAACCGGCTGTTATTGAATCTATGGAAGAAATCAAAACTTGGAAAGATCGAGATACTTCGCAAAATGCATTGCATCAAACATTCGCGAAAACAAACGCGAAAACTCAGATTCTACTTTCCACGTTATTTATGAGCATGTTGCTAGAATTTGTTCTGAGTACGAAATCACAGTGAAATTGCCACGCCGGCCGCCGGCCGCTGCCGCCGTTGCAATCAACAAAAAAATCATTGCAACGTTCAAGCACAAAGTATTGAAGACTACTACAGAATTTCTTTCTACATTCCGGTTCTTGATACGTTCATTTCTCAACTCAAAAGTCAGTTCTCGGAACACAAATCCATTTTCCAAAGCTTTTTCTTAAACAAGAATTTTACGAAAAGAAATGCCCTGACCTCTACACATTTTACGAAGATATACCTATCGGATTGTTCGAAATAAAATTTTCTGTCAGAAGTCAAAATGTGGAAACAACGAATCCACGGCCAGAACATCCAAAATGCGCTTGATGCTTTACTGGTAAGTATCTTTCGATCAAAAATTTAATTTTATCGGATCGAGTCACATATGCAAACATCAATCTGACGATATTTTTCAAGTTATCAATAGCAAGTCGTTCAAGATTGTCGATTATATTTTGCGAGTCTTGGCAGTTGGCAGTACTCCCTGTAACTACAGCAACTCCAGAACGATCATTTTTGACGTTGAGGAGGATCAAAACTTACCTGAGAATTACGATGGGACAGGAACGACTAAATGGTTTTGCTTCTTTAAATATCCATACCCCTATTGAACTTACCGAGGACGAAATTCTAGCGGAATTCAAAAAAACTCGAAAATTTACTACTGTTTAAGGTAGCCTGCTCTTCAGTTTTTTATGAAATGTAATAATAATCAATAAAGTTCTTGAATTTTTAAAATAATAATATTACTTCTCCTTTACTTTTTTGTCTTGCTCAATATGCTCATGCTATATTTTTCCGCCCGTAACGAAATTTGAACATTGGGAGCCGATAAATGTTACAAATAACATCTTTTATTTCTTCCCCGATTGGGGGGGGGGGGGGGGGGGGGGTCCGGACCAGAAATGCGAAAGTAGCTCTATCTGTTCGTCTTTCTTCTATGTTTCCAACTCCC
Source organism: Melanostoma scalare (assembly GCA_949752695.1). NCBI lineage: Eukaryota > Metazoa > Arthropoda > Insecta > Diptera > Syrphidae > Melanostoma > Melanostoma scalare. Next base: position 189,468,251 of record OX456985.1, on the reverse strand, counting down.
GCCCAAACTACAGAACCGAATAAATTGAAATTTTGTACAGAGATAATCTAGAACCTGAGGAAGGACGTAGGCTATATACTTTATCCCTATATTCTCACGGGAACGGGAATATAAACAAGAGCTTTGAAACTACTGCAACAATTTCAAAAATTCATCCACCGTTAGAATGCTACATTGTTCCTGAGTAACATAAACTGTAAGTCATCCCCATATTCCTACGGGAACTGTCACCATATATTCCCATGAGACCGGGAGTCTTCACTAATATTATAAATCCGAAATCAACTCTGCCTGTCCGTGTTTCTTTGATACCATCTCTTTCCCAAACCACTGATCCGATTTCAAAAGTTCTTTCACCGTGAAGTGATTTCTGTCAAATTGTCGATAACACAAAACTGAGAAGAAATGTCTATCTTGATCTTCAAATAAATACATATTGGCTATCGGGAATGGTTGTGTGAAAGGTCGATTTCGGCGCCGACTAGTGAGATAGTTAAACATATAAACTAATAAATTATGTTTGTCGTAGTGGGGGATGTTGTCGAATGTTTATCAGTAGACAATGTTATGGGCACGCATCAGCTAGTCACATCATACCCTATAGAGTTTCTCATTTCCTTAAAATTGTCAAGAGTAACTTTCAATAAGTTGAAGCAAGTAGGTGTTCTTGTGCCAATAATGAAAAATCTTGAACTGTACCTTAACAGCTACAAGTTACACATCTGGGATGCGGCACTATAAAAGTTTTGACAATGACTGGAATCGCAAAAGGAGAAAACGATTTGATTCCCTCTATACTTTAAATTCCCACTGATTTGTCATTTCCGTTTAAAAGACTGCAGTTTCCTCAAAAACCAGTATTTGGTATTAGTATATAAATAAAGCTCAAACGACTAAAGTTGCATAGGTGTTCGTTAAGATAAAAGATCCCATGGCAACTCTATGTGGCACGCTCACGTGCATCAAACCCGCAAAACCTTTAAATTTGGCAAAAGATGGAAAAAGTAAGAACATCGTGTGCAAAAATGTACTTAGGTATACCTACTATAAAAAAAAAACAATTAGCCGAAAAAATTTAAAATACTAACTAAAGTCACTGCTCCACTCGGACGAAGTCGCGGGCACAGCTTTTTAATAATATTTATACAAAATTATTACTTTATAAACTAAGCCAAACCACAAGGAAGAAGCTTTGTCGTATGGTTTTCAAACTCTCAAATTTACAGTAAAAAGATAAACCACACTCCAGCGACCCTTACATTCTAAGAACAAAACCACAGTTTCAGAGAAAATATGTAATAAAACAAACTTTGTCAACCTACCTACGTTAACGTTAACGTTTCGGATAAAAGCTTTCATATTTATTGAGTAAAAATATTTTCAAACAAAAACAAACAAATCAACAAGAGTTGCCAAGATTTATTACCGTTTGAGATTTCTTCCATTCTTCTTCTTAAAATGATTTTTTTTTCTTTTGTATTTTTGGTATGCGCGCTGCCCCAAGGGAGGGCAGACTATATTATATTATGCAGCAAACACATGCATTCAGTTTCATTTAAAATAAACCAGATGTGAGAAAAAGATGAATGTATCTTTAAGATGCATATGCAGAGCTTTATCTATATGCATCACCTTTGACGGATTACTTGCGGATGAAACATGTTTTTAATGGCAGCGAGTCTATACCTAAATTCTGCCTGGTGCGATATATTTCTTAATTTTGTTTTTCTTTTTTCCACGTTAGTGTCTCTTTTTTTTGGTTTGATTTTTTAAGAAGACGCAGTGTGTGTAGTGTGTTGCTGTTCATCGTTGATCATCGATGTCCGGAAAGAGGAAACTCGAAATGTTTTCATGTTAAAAGCTGTAGTTTATGTCGTCATATGAACTCGTCTCTCACCCCACACACATACACAAACCTTTGCACTAAAACCACACCTCGGGCTAGTCGGTAGTTGTCGCCGTACCACTTGATTAACCTGCTGATCGGATTCAATGTCCAAGATGGATACATGGCCATAAGCTAATACATACCAAGACAAGACTCTTTAAATTTGTCCTCTCATATTTGTGGTGAAACGCTGTGTGATGCACGGAGATGATTACAAGCGGATTTTACTTGGAAAAAAAACTACGAACTAAGCTGGAGATGCAATTCAAGGGAGGAGGTAAGCATAAAACAAAACACAAAAAAAAGAAACATCCAAGCAAAGAACGATAAATCAGGTGACAGAAATTAATTGAGTTATTTCTTTGCACCACATGTTTGACTCTGGGATTAATTTGTATACCGCATGCTTATAGTGATAATGGAGTGGGTATGATGAACATGCGGAATCTTTCTGGGGTTTTCGCATCAAACGGGAAGGTTCAGGAAACGCGTTTTTCTTCTTCAAAGAGTCATGAGATTGGTATTCAAAGAGTGAGGACTGTGGATCTGGTAAAAATAAACTTTTGGGAACCCTCCCTAACACTAAACCAAGACGGGTAGGCATCCATAACCGCACATAATTCGATGCACGTACAAATTTTTACAGTTCAATCCTGCATGGCATAGTAATCACTCGCCAAGGTGTCCAAAATAATAGTATCTTCAGTGAACGGCTCTGAGTTGGGCTCTTTGTTTTGGTTGGTCTTTAATCAAAGTGACGCTCCTAAATAAAATTCAAAAATGCATAACCGATGCAGATGAAATTTTGTACATAAAACATATTCTAACACCACATGCAGTTTTGTTACGTTTTTCTTATTTAACCTCTTTTTATACTTACCTTCGATGAATAATAAAATTATTTACTGACTGATTGACTAGGAGAAGAAAAAACTTTTCCCAGACGAAAATATTAATGAAATACCGTAAATCGTGATTGAAATGATTAACTCAGTGTAATTGCGGATGCATTTGCGCAACATCGATAGCACGTTGTAAATTGTGACCATTCCAAAGACAAACGAACCACCCAAAGCCAGTGACGTGATGATAGAATGGTATGAAACATACACGAGTCCAAAGAATCCTCTTAATCCAGTATAGGTAGGTACCCACTTACACACAGACGAGCTGTGGCGTATGTGTGAGTGGGATTATATAGGGTCTGTTAAGGAGCGACAAAACACGACTGACGAAAGGATTGACAGACGATTGAAAAGTTTTATGGGACACCCGTGACAACATGAACAATGCCGATGATGATGACGATTACGATTGCGGCATTACGACAGCGCTATATACAAATACATTGCGTTGAGGCCGCGTCGCAGAAGCCTCATGCTGATGGCGATCATCATGATAATACATTTTATATAATCATTTTATTACTTTACCTACCGCAACGGAGTGTGATGATAAAGTCGTTAACTTTTAAATCGCAGTTTATCCACTGCAGATAGTGAGTACCTGTGCTTAATGGCTTAGTGTTGTGCGGTATGCGCATGGGCAACAGGCTACTTTGAGTTTTTTTTATGTGATGAGTAGATGCGTATATTAATACACAAATAGAGGGGGCAACGCATTCAAATGTTGTGGAAAACATCTTTTTTCCTGATTTAATATTTTCGTTAGAAGCTCTTTTACATTCATAGTTAAAGACATACAACTTAAAATAACAAAAAAGAAAAAAACTACTATCTATTAAAAAAGAAATATTAACTGGCTTCGCATAGTACTCATAATCTCTTGGAAGATTCTATGCACAGCGCAGCAGCAAGAAGGAGAAACTTTTTTTCTGCTGCTGCAGATAATTATAATCCAAAAAAAGGGATATCCTCATAATTGCACCAATTATAGAGAAAAAAGCCTTCTTAACGTAGCTTAAAAAGTCTTGTCCGCTGCATTATTGTACGTCTGAAAACCCACATCAATAATTTGTTAGGTCTTTATCATTGTGGTTTTAGACCCGAAAAGTCCATAATAGACCAAATTTCACATTACGGCAGATCTTCGAAAAAAAAAACCCGAGAATATAACATCGATAGACATACACCATCCTGTACCTGTACGGCTATGCAGGATGACTTTGGAGAATTCACGCTGCTCCGTTAAGGTCGAAAAAGGCTTAAGGCAAGGCAAAAAACTGTCATACAATTTCTTCAACACGATACTTGAAAAGATTATACAAAACTCAAACGTCAACACCATAGAGAAACAATCTTTCAAAAGTCTGTACCTAACAGAAGCGGTAAAAATGGGTTTGATGGTTAATGAGGGTAAAACGAAGTATATGTTGTCATCTTGCAAGGTAACAGAACATCGACGAACTGGACAAAACGTCACTATAGACAGACATAACTTCGAAGTAGTACAGGACTTCGTGTACCTAGGATCCGATATAGACACAGAAAAAAACATCAGTGCGGAGATCAAACGGAGAATAACTTCTGCAAACCGTTGCTTCTTTAGCAATTGAGGAGCATTGATCTTATCGAAAGCGGATGAGGAAGCCCTTGGTCGTTTCAAAAGAAAAATACTTCGAATGATCTTTGGTCCCGTATGTGAAGACAATGTGTGGAGAAGAAGATACAATAACGAGTTGTATGAGCTGTATCGTGACATGGGCACATCCAGAAGAGTACGCATCGCGAGCCTACGATGGTTAGGCCATGCAGAGCAGATAGACCCGCAAACACTCCGGGTAGACGGGTTTTCGAAAGCGTTGTTGACGTAAGATGTTGGTTGAGGCTCAGGTTCACCCCGAACTGTAATGCCCACCTAAGTAAGTAAGTAAGTAGATAGCTAAGTTTATACCCTCGCACTCAATTGGTATACCGTATACGTTAACTGAGGCAACGGGTAGCTGGTTAAGGAGAAGTATGTTTGCTCTCATGTGTATTTAAAGCATCAATTCAATCCCCATAATGCAGACGATGATTAGTCGTTAACGATTGGCAACAACTATATCAATATATACTACACAATCAGTGTACCAGCAGGCCTTCAAACTTCTGTTCGTCGAAATGGGGTTGCCATTCGCTCGGTCGGCCCTCACTGTTCAACTAAACAATGATGATGCGCAAAATGATAATGAGTAAGTATCTAGAAGATTGTGTTTTATCGTTCGCTGAGCCAAATAAAAAAAAGATAAAAAGGTTTTGAATCAAAGTAAAATCGAAATAAATCAGGGACAAAGCCCTTTTTTAAGTCGAAACTGCAACGGTTCTCTTCAAAAATTCCAAATAATGTTTTTTGAATTTAAGTTTACACCGTTTCCAAAATGTTTACTGACCTTGAATGAAAGACCCATACTTTTTTAATAAAATTCTTGCTTGAATTTCTCACTTTAATTTAAGTATGCCTGTATTTGATTCCAAAAAGACACCATTTACTTCAAATAAATAATTAGTCCCCTACAATAGTATAAAACACACTAGATACTGCGAGCATTTATGAAAATAGGAGACACCGATGGACATTGCTTTTGAATTTTTGTGACTCGTAATGCAGTGGGAAAACAGAGTCTGGCAAAGTATATTCCACATTCGGGTGGTGCTCTAGCATTTCAATTTAATTCAAATGTGTTGTTTTGAAAGCGCCAGCAATCGCAGTTTTAATGCGTTCGTATTAATATATCGGACACAGTTTTTCCCTCAGTGCAGCTTTGGTAACAAAACTTTGCAGAAATGCACAAGCCTTAAGTTGTTATTATCCTTACTGTTTTTCTTATAACTTTTAACCCTGGCAGACCCCAACTAAACTGAAACGCCCTGTGCAGGCAAGATCCAAAGAAAGCGCACTTTTTACAGGCCCATTGCGATTTTTAATTTATTTTGAGATATAGATACTATTTCGATTGGCAACATTATAAGTATGTGAGGTATTGTGCATTGTTCAGCACCTGACTTTAACAAATTTTTTGTTCGAAAAGGATTTGTTGGCCTTCACACAAGACAAAATTAATTTTTAATTAAACTGTAGGCTTGACAGCTAAGAATTGTTTTTCTTCTACTATTAACAATGCGTCGCCAGAACTTGGCACCTTTTCCATTCGCACATCTTGCACATGTGGTTGGTCTGACCCTGCCTTAAACTCGAATTCAATTGGAAAGCATATAACTTAATTGCATGGATCCAAATAATAATCAATCAAATCTAAATATCTTCTCGTTTGTGTATATCCATTCAACTAAAGAAACCAACTCATCATCTAACTTCCATATAAACCATATAAAGCACCAACAGATTCTTTTTAAATACAACATCGGCCAGTGCTGTGCTGATCAAAATAAGATTTAAAAAAGTACCCTCTCGAAAGGACTTTTCTGTGGACTTCATAATTCACTCCTAGGATTCAATTTAATTAAAAATAAATCAGCATTAGCATTAGTAGCATCGCTAAGTGATGCATGAACTTTTAGGTAAGCATAGACACCGATTTCAAAACAAAAACAAAAACAAGAAAATAAATAAAATATTCTTCTCTAGTTTCTTATATTAAGTTCTAGATAGCTTCCTGTTTTTAAAATAAAAACAACAAATTGTATATACATACGTTGGTATCTTGACAAACAAACCCCGCCTTCTCTGTGTGGTGCGTCGAGCAGTTTGGCATCGGACTGTGTTCGCTGATGTCAAAAAATTATTTTAATTAAAAACTTTGGGGCCATATCATCATGGCCGCCACAACTGCTGCCACGATGATATTTATGTTCACGACGATATACAAGTGTATTTGGCTTGATTTATTACCATGTAGTTGGTGATATATGCGTGTGATTCTTTTTTTTTTTCATATATGTACAACTTTATGTTCTTTTGATTTCTTTATTTTGTTGCTTTTTTCGTTTTAGTTGAAACATTTTCGTCTCAACACAAAAGACTTATAATTAGTTTCGAAGATGCTTATACGAATATACATTCTTGTCTCCCATACATAAGTTTTTTTTTTTCTTTTCTTTTGAAGGAACAGGAAATCAATGATCAAAGTTCAAGTTGATAAAATGTTATCAAAGCAATATCTTTACGAGTCGTAATAAATACAAAATATGTATCTTTATGCATTTGAAATGTTTCAATGCCTATACAAGACACCCGCAGTACCTCTACTCCTTTATAAGTGTATATAGTTGCACCCAAAATCGGTGTGCATTTGCTGCCAGGGCGAACGAAGTAAGTTATCGATTAAACTATTAATCATTGTCTTAAGGGCACATTCTGGCATATCACAGTCAATGCACACAGAACATTTAGCAATGGACGACATACAAGACAGGGATGAAGAGTAACTCGCGGTGGAATAGGTGATTGAACTTGGTGATTGGAATAGAGTGAGTCTTGGTTTAAATATATCTTTTTTTATCTACTCACAGGCAGATGTGTATATGCTATGTGCAATGTGATGGGTTGGGTTTGGAGTAGACTCAATAACGAGGGTTGTAAAAATAGACAGACGGAGAACTTTCCAAGATTAAATTGAATCTTTTAAGATGAATCGAACAACTGTGCACGTTGTATACTGTTGTGATATTTTGGTAGGCTATATAAATATCTGAAGAACAAAACGCTGTCTAGAGACCCATTTTTGTACCAATTGAACTTATTTTTATGTTACCTGTTTGAATTCAAGGCTGATTTGTCCAAAGATTGACTTTGATTTGGGTCAAAATACCTTTTTTATGAAATCAGTTTGTGTCTTTGTCAAACATGGTTCAAATAGTGCTGGCCAAAGAAAAATTTGACACAAAAGATGCTTTATATTTGAAAGATAGGTGAGTGCGAACAGATTAATGGAAGTCTTGGGTCAGCTAGTGTAAAAAAGAACGAGCCCATAGCACAAAACTACTACCTATGTGAGTTATAACGATTTTGGCAAGCAGAATAATAAGAAGAAATAACTGTGTTTCTCAGTTGAAAACTCGGATCGCTTTTATAAATTTTTTAATTGATTAGGTGCTATAAGGAAATGCACGAGGACCAATAAATATTCCCTTCTCTTGCTCATGCTTCACCTGTATTAGACCCAAACGAGTTTCTGTATATGTAAATATTTCCTATTTTATGAAAGATAAAATTCAATTCACATAAAAGTTTTTTTTAAGACGTATGGTTTTTAAGAGAAAATGAAACGCATATAAAAGGGTTTGTCACTATTTTTAAAAGAAATATTTCGGAACCCTGACGAAATGCCCAACTATTGAAAACTTTTTGCAGCATTTGGGGTCGTATGTCAGCATAATAACGCGCCCTATATATTCTCCTACATGGCGTCAATGGTTTCGGCGTCTTGGGTTTATCTACTTTGACAAGCGACTCTACATAACCCCACAAAAACAGTTCAGCGGTGTAATCACCTGATTATTAGATAGGTATAAGACTCGAAATTATGTGAAAATCGGTACAACCAGCGATTTCGTTTCGAGACAATTTACCGAACGTGGCACTGTGCACGTGGTAGTGCGGCTTCAATGTTCTTACTTAAAATGGCAAACCAAACTTAGCGTGAATCAAGTGACATCAGCTGTCAAAAAGATCAACACCGTAAAAATGATTTTCAGAATGAAATACACACGTCGAAGAAAAACACAACTTTTTCGGGCAGAAGGTCCTTTCGAAGATCTTTGAATATCCCACTCAAAAAATTTTTTGGCGGGTACCGAGGCCCTGGCCACTGCTGCTACGCAAAATTCGTTCAAATAATTCCAAAACCGACACATTCATCACACTTGTGTTGAATTATTGCACATTGGCTCAAATGATCATAAAATGATGATGAATCATCTGAAAATTCAAATGATATCTAACTCAAAAAATGGAAGAAAAATGAATATTTCCACTAATCCTAGAAAAATTTACTTCATTAGAAAAAAGCTGTTTTTGCGCTTGTTCAGCTAGGGCCAGCTCTATACTTACGTGGCAACGGCCATGTCAGACAATTTTTAAAAAGCATCGGCTTTTGTCATTCACCAGCACGGCGCTTGTTCAGCTAGGGCCAGCCCTACTTACGCTGCAACGGCCATGTCAGACAATTTTTAAAAAGCATCGGCTTTTGTCATTCACCAGCACCAGTTTACAACGAGTTGATCATTCCATTTCAACTATTATCAAGCTTGGTTTTTGCCAATTGTAATTCCTATATACCTACCTATTAAGTTACACAGCCAAAGCTGCAGCTCTTTGAACGTTGCTGAACTCCAATTTAACTCCAACGCCTACCAATCCAATTAATAAAAAGAAGAAAGTGAAACGTTACGACAGCAATGTCTCATTTTATTGCCACATGGCAAAGTAGGTAGGTATGTTATTCAAACAAAAGCAAAATGTAAATGAATGAAAAACCCACAATCCAAATTGAAAATTGCCACTCAGAGCAGAAAATGTCTTGCACCAGTTGCCACTGTCCGCCACCGCATTATTAATTTAAAAAGGAAATTCTCGTTTAGTCACCTTTAAGTAGCATAATGGCACACGATATGCGCGCACACTGCACAATAGAGCTGTTGTATAGTTTTTATTTTTATTTTTATTTTTACTCTTGCTGTTGCTGTAACACTCTATTAACACACATGCCACAACAATAACAATCACAAGCAATTTAAACAAAACTAAAGAAATATAAAAAAAAGCAAACATTTTTTTAATCGAATATTCAAGTTGCATGCCGACCAATTCCGCATGCAAATTTTTAACAGCCCTTCGCCATTATATTTGTATATGAACGATGAACCTCCACCACTCCTCTCTACTCTCTACACTGTTGTTGTTTTACTTTTGCAGTCCTTTTTCTATAGTCTAGAAAACATTTGATTGTGTAGAGTGCAGCCGCATATCTGAGCGTTCACTACATTCATGCAATGAAACATTGAACACCTACAACTTGAAAATCTGCATGGAGTGTGAATTTATGTGAGAAACTGTATTAAAAAGCTCAAGGGTTGGTATGATATTCCTACACCTCGTCTTATTGTTGTTGTGTGTGAGAGAGAAAGAGAAAACCCGAAAAATTCCGACCAAGTACACGTAAATAAATTCACACCACTCAATGGATTTTTGCATAAATTTATGCTTCGTCGGGCAGCCTGGTTTTTGTGTCCGTCTGTCTGTTGCTGTTCGGAGAAGAGAAGTGAACTTGTTCGGCTTCACTTTCCTCGTTGCCAGATAACTTATTTGTTCTTGTATTTATTTGCAGTTAATTCTTTTTCGTGTAATTTAATGGAAAATTCATGAAAAGCTCCCAGGTGTTGTGTGTGCGCGCCTATTTTGTTCGCTGTAGCGAAGCACACCGGCTCGGCTGGCCCCCGTGGGTATTATTTGTGAGCCCAATGATCACCAGCATAAATAATTCAGCGGCAACACTACCACACTCATGCACGCTAGCAATACGAATACAAATGTAGCAAAAACAAGAGTCAGAAGCAGGAGCAGTAGTAGCAGTGTAGCAGGCACAAGCCAAATGTGCATGCAGTCTAGCTACACGGATACCATATTCTTGATTTGGTCGGGGGCGAAGCGTTGTGGTGGCTGGGTTTGAGGGCGCCCAGAGACATCGCATTTTCGCACAAGCACATGGACACAAACACACACACACACACTCACTCTTGCTCACCGAGAGTTGAAGAGATTTTTATCGGTGATTCTCACTGATTTCATGGCAAATAAATCGCTCATTTTCGCTTAATTGGAAAATTATGGCCTTTGAGTGTATTGTTGCAGTAAGTGGGTAATTTTAAAATGTACCCACATGACTTACACACTCCTTTCATACCCATCGGGCAGCACATGATTTTATAAATAACTAGCCGATGGGATATAATCTGGCAAGAGAGGGTTTGGTGATGATGGATACGGTACGCCAACCGCATGAATTTCGATAAATTCCAAATGAGTTTGTAAATTGCGTTATTTTTGGAAAAAAATATATACAAATGGTAGTATTCATTGCCTTTCTGCTGATTGTCGGTATATTTTTTTTCTCTCTGTTTTGAATAGATTTGCAGTTATTTTGTTTTCACACAAATGTGAATATAACTCGTTTGTTGGTTGTTCATTAAAATTTAATAAAATACCTACTCGGACTGAATTAACGAGCTAAGTTATTATAATGCTGGCTATATTAGGCAATGGCTTAGCTATTTGTTAATTAATGATAGAAACTAATTTAAAGTAGTGCAAATGGTCATATTTTCAGTCAAGCTATTTGCGATAAAACTTTCAATTAACTCATTATGCAAATAATGTGCTTTGAGAAATAGCGAATGGAAAAGGAGTATTGAAGGTAAATGAAGAACTTGCGTTGGTTTTGAGAAAAAAACTAAAACCGACTGATTTTTGAAACAGTCCTGAGAGCTGATGTTAGTACTTACAGCATTAAATTATATCACTTTCTGGTTACCTCTTTGAAAAAAGGCTGCAGGGTTTTTTGGTTCACCAATGAAAGACCAAATGACTTTTAACTATATTTAAAAAATTCAGATTTAGAAAACATCACAATAGAGGGACAGATAGGAATCGCAATGGACACGGAAAGCGACATCAGTGCGGAGATCAAACGGAGAACAACTCTTGCAAACCGTTGCTTCTTTGGTTAAGGTGGAAATTGAGAAGTCCTCTAGAAAAACCCTTTATAGGACCTTAATCATTCCAGTCCTATACTTAAGGGCGCAGAAACGTGGAACTTATCAGCAGATGAGGAAACCTTTAGTCGTCTCGAAAGAAAATACTCCGACTGATCTTTGGTCCCGTATGTGTGGAGAAGAGGACTCAACATCGAACTGTATTAGCTGTATCGTGACATGGGCATAGCCAGAAGAGTACGCATCACGAGGTTACGGTGGTTGGGCCATGTAGAGCGGATGAACCCAAACGCTTCGGCTCGACGGGTTTTCGAAAATTCATTGCAGGGAAATCGCGGGAGGTGAAGAAATCGTCTTAGGTAGTGCAACCAAGTGGAAAAATTCTTCAACCGACTTATGTAGATCGTAAGACTGAAAAGAGCTCCTCGAACTCGAAGTCGTTTTTGAAAGATGTTGGTTGAGTCCCAGTTTCACCTCGATCTGTATAATGCCTTTGAACCTAAGTAAGTACCTAAGTAAGTGAGATTCAGACTCGGCGATTCCACGCTTTAAGATAGTTTTCTGGTTTTGCCTATTTGTCTATCTGATATCTATGCAAATTGCTTCAGAACGAGATTCATCTTTTTCAAAACCTTAGGACACTTTTCGAGTTTTTGTCTGGAGTTCTTAAATGGCTTTTACTCTGTACCGTTCTGTTTCCTTTTCTGATGTTGGTTCATAACTATTCGCTCAATTGTCAACTATGGCTTACTATTGTGCAATACCACTGCAATCTCTCATTAGAATATAAGAAAAGCAACAGAATTCTTTGTATGGGTACCTATATTTGCTCAATAGTTTACTATAACCTTCACCCAAAATTCATCGTTGGCCTTATTCGATATAATTTGTTTGTGTGGTAAAAGTTTCCTGTCTCCGCGGTTGATTTATGAAGCGAGAGCAATAGCTCTCTAGACCAATGAGTCTCTGAATCTGAAACCTGATGACACAGATGACTATCAGCATTTTATGTTCCCATAATATTAAGTTTTCAAGAAAAAGTAAAACCGCATTCAATCCATATCTGCAATTTAATTCTCGGTTACGTTAATCCAGCAGATTTGTGCGAACTTGTCAGCTTCATTTAGCTTGAGGAATTTCAACTTCCACAAGATTTTGCCTATTGTTTTAATTTCTCTCAACATTAGTAGCCAAGAGCAGATGGCTTCTAGACAGGTACCAAAATGTTAAAACTATAGGAACCGCCAGTATAAATCTTCCAGCACAAACACAAATTCAAACACATCAGCAAAATATTGTCCTCAGCCATGAAGAAATCCAATACCGGGTGACTGGTTCACGAGTTCTGTTCTATCATACCATACTCTATATTTAATTCCTATCGGCCTTATAGTGCAGTCAATGAAGCGAAAAATAGGGCCCAACCTCCGAATTTTTTTACTGTGAACCGATTTGCATGAAATTTTGGAATTAGGCTCATCTTACCCTTAAATTCAAAAGTGAAAATGATTTGCACACCGCCACCACCCTGGGGGTGGTTGCCACCCCTTCTAGGGGGTGAATTTTTTTTTTTTTTAATAACCTCGGATATCGATAAAAGACCTAATTTTAAGCAAAAAAACAGATATAAAGTTTTTTGTTAAGTCCAATACTTTTCGAGTTATTGGCAATTGAAAATTCGCAATTTGTTCACGTTTTTCATCTATTTATTGCAAATTCTCCAAAACTATACGTTTTATCGAAAATTTTATAAAAAACAAAATTGTAGCAGATAAAACAATAAACAATTTGGTTTTTATTAAGTATTCTAAGAACAATATTAAGCTAGATATAAAAGATCAAAACCATTTTTTACTTTGTCTGAAATTTAATGGTTGTAGTCAATGCCATTTAGCGGCGAGCAGATGCATTTTATGCATTCTAATACAAGAGGATGTTTTGTAGTGCTTGAAATAAGCTTTAAAATGAGCACAATTAAAAGTCCTTTGCACGTAAAATAACTGAGCTGTAGTGCAAATAAGGGGAGCATCTAATGTTTTTTTCTTTTAAACCAATGAGTTTTTGGACCATAACTCCTTTAATTTTTATGCTATCACAATTTGTAAGAAACCATTGTAAAGGTAATTAAGAGAGCTAAAACATCCTTGATTGCAATTTATATAGTAAACAATTTTTTGCTTAAACGGTGAAGGGTTAAAGGACTTAAGAGAGGCTGTGATTGCGCTGCCACGCGCTCTTTAAACAATCATATCTCCGTCAATTTTTGTCTGACAGAAAAAACTAAAAAACCAAACTGTTTGTCAGAAAAATACCAAAATTTTTTATTCTAACACTTTTATACGTATCTGTCGTCATTTTTGAGATATTATGAAAAAGAAGTGTGTTTTTTAAAAATTTTAAAATTTGTTTTTTCTTTTAATCGTGACTTTTTTGAAAAATATGAGTCCAAAAGCAGCCAAACTGATATTATCTATCAAACTCTTCATAACAAATTTAATTTTAGGCGGAATACGATTAAATTTAATTTTGGTGGAAATGGCATTTATGAAAGCCATTGATTTAAAAGAAAAAAACATTAGATGCTCTCCTTATTTGCACTACAGCTCACTTATTTTACGTGCAAAAGGCTTTTAGCAGTGCTCATTTTAAAGCCTATTTCAAGCACTACAAACATCCTCTTGTATTAGAATGCATAAAATGCATCTGCTCGCCGCTAGATGGCATTGAACACATCGATTAAATTTCAGACAAAATAAAAAATGTCTTTGATCTCTTATATCTAGCTTAATATTGTACTTAGAATACTTTATAAAAAACGAAATTGTTCATTGTTTTATCTGCTACAATTTTGTTTTTTATAAAATTTTCGATAAAACGTATAGTTTTGGAGATATTTGCAATAAATAGATGAAAAACGTGAACAAATTGCGAATTTTCAATTGCCAATAACTCGAAAAGTATTGGACTTAACAAAAAACTTTATATCTGTTTTTTTGCTTAAAATTTGGTCTTTTATCGATATCCGAGGTTATTTAAAAAAAAAAAATTTCACCCCCTAGAAGGGGTGGCAACCACCCCCAGGGTTGTGGCGGTGTGCAAATCATTATCACTTTTGAATTTAAGGGTAAGATGAGCCTAATTCCAAAATTTCATGCAAATCGGTTCACAGTAAAAAAATTCGGACCTAAAATGCTTCATTGACTGCACTATTATGCCTGTTCCAAAGTGCATTTAAGTGGTTTATAAGCAATTTTGTTTTAATTTTGTATCTCGTCTCTTTCTAAATTTTTTTTTGTGCTTGAGCTCGTTCTGATGCTGACAAGATGCTCCCTGCTTTTATTTATAACTTTTTCCTTTCTAAATTCGGTTGTATACCTGTCTCCAAACAAGTCCAAATACTTCTAAGATCGCATTACATCTCAAAAATTTATCATCACTCAATGCAGATAGTAATCTAAATACAAATTTTTGCTAACCATTCATGTAAATCTTAAAAAAACTTAACTAACATTTAAGGGAAATCTGATTCAATTGACAAAGTAAAAAAAAAAAAAGACAACATCGTCCTACACTCTTTGGGAACAACCTTCAAACAGGAACCATTCAAAAAATTGTTGTTTGTTTATTCTTTGTATTACTTAATTGTCAAAGCTTTTATGTGAATATTTAAAAAAAAAATTCCTACTTAATAAATATAATCTGCTTATAATGCTGAGCTTCATTCTAAGCTCATTACTTTTGACTTTTAGAAAACACATTACAGGCTTTTTAAATTTTTACGATTTCAAGTGCGTTGCTCTCAATCGTGCCCTTTGAAGAAGTTACAATTTTTTTTTCGATTGCAAACGGCTAATCAAGAAACTGCCGTTTTATCGTAAAGGCGACACCCGTTGAAAAACAATATTTCCTCTTGTTGCATCTGGGATCTAAACCTCGAACCTACTACGTCGTAACAGAAGAAGTTGACGGCAACTCTGCCTTATTTACTTTTTCCCTTTTCATTTAATGTCAGCTAAATTCATATCCTTTTCTTATTCTTAGGTCTATTTATAAACGGCCAGTGCTGTTACAAGTTTTAGTACCTTCTTCTAAGCTTTAGAGTATTTTATTAACCAACCCTCTACTATGTTTTCTAATTTTCTCTTAGATCAGACATTCTTACTTTTTCTTTTCTTTTTCTTATTCCTTAATAATGTTAAAAGAGATAAATAAATCTAACGATGAAGGCACTAGTATTCCTTCCTAACTATTTGAGTGCTATGAAGCAACTCTTAGGGACAATAACACCTATAGTTGTACCAACATTTTACTGCAAGAACGAAACATTCCGCTCAGAAATTTGATTTAAAATTTAAAGACTTTGCCACGTCCATCATCACGGGAACAAAACTATAAAAACTTATTTGTCATTCATGAAAACCCCAAAAACTCATTAATGTCTCCAAGCACATTTTGCCAATCAAGCATTCCAATCATAATCCATATAGCGACCTCAGACACCACATTCTCAAATTAGTCTTCAAAGCTATATATATTCCTCTGAGTGACCGACCCAAAACCATCCATGATATCGTCTTGTCTCCGGATGATTTTCACACACACACAGTTGCAATTTGTTAAAAAACTAATTTTCATAGTTAAAAAGTCATGCAACAGAAAGAAGATGATCAACGTGATTGTACAAACATATAGCAGTTGTATGGGCTTCTTTTCGAATGAAACCTTTCTATCTATTCTCAAAACATAGGTAGATAGCTATACGTAGCACGTATACACGGAAGACCTTACTCTGGGGTCGCTGAACAAGGGTATAAAAAGGGTGTTCCTCATATCACCCTTTTATGGTGGTGACGCGCCTACTGTATTAGCATACATATAAATTCACAATTAATATCGTACTCAAACGAACTTTGGTACTCTACTTGTGTTCTGTGTTTATAGAACGAAAGCTGCAAGCATGTCTGCTTGGTTTTTGGGAGGGCAGACGTGGCGTAGGATTTTCTATGTTCTTGTTTCCCGCTACCGATGCCAAGGTCATTCAAAATTCACCCCTTGGTAGATGACACCCCATTTATTATAACCGAGCGCAGCAGCTAGCAAGCATACCTACACGTTTCAAGTATAACACTATGTGACTGTCCTTCTCGTTTTCTATTACAAAGAAGCCTATGTACAAACATACCCAAAATGTCAAGGGCGCATTATGAGCTCTGGGGGCCTTGGTATCAAAGTCGCAAGTTTCAAAATGTAATGGATTCCTATGTTTCATCTTAATCAGAAAAAATTCTTTTAATTATTTTATTCGGTTTCAGAAAGAAATCTGTCATTTTAATGTGAGAAAAGAATTATTTAACCGTTGAATAAAAATAATTTCAGGGAATTTCAGGGAATCTATATGGGAACTTCGTCGAGCTTCTTGATTTGAAAACAGTTCAGATGAAGCTTTAGAAAAGAAGGCAGAAAGCCTTCAAACTGTGAATCTGACAGTTTCGCATTTCTTAAAATGGTTTCTTAGCTGACTGTTAAATACCAAATGTGCGTCAACTTACTATTTTTTTGCGTGTTTTAGTTTCTCTTTCTAACTTGCTTCACAGGCCCCTTGGTGACAACTGCACCCATGAAAACAAGTAACATATGCGGTGTCCTCAAATGATGCTGGAATGAGTTGAATCTAATTTAAGCCTCCATTGCAAAGATGGGGTTGAATGTTTTATGGGGTATGTGTAGAGAGAAGTGTCCTTCCACCCATTCAGATGGAAAACTGCCTACTCTACTCTGAGATTCATTGTTTGCTAGTAAGTAGGTAAATTCACTCGACACTTGGTTGTGATTCTAATTCGGGTACACGATACGATGTTCGAAGGAGGGCATATCATTTTGTGTTTTGTGAATACATACGAGAGTACTGTCTATGCACCCTGGAGGGCGGCCAAATAGTAGGTAAAGAAATTCTTTTTTGTCGAAAAAAGAAACGAGTCACATGTGCTTGCAAGCCCTGGTAGACATGTTGGATTCATTTTTTTGTGTGTATGTGTGTGAATTCAAATTTAAAACCCTTGCTAGAAAATGATTAATTACTCTACCGCAGAGCCATGTTGCTTTTGCTTTCAACTAAGGGTTGCAGCTTTTTTTTTTTGTTTCTCATTCTTTCTCTTTCTATCGCATGGTATGCTTTTTCTCCAATGCGGCGTGGAATTGTTTGTGTTGGTGCATTTATAAATAATGGTTTATTCTGGGAGACGATGTGTGTGCGGGTAGTTTATAAATTAAATAAGTGCCATGTCCGTCGGCATACGTAATCATATCGCTTCAAAATTTGTTAGTACATTTTCTGAGAATGAAAAATGAACTTCACCCTGACTGAAGTCAACATATTCAATGACTACATGGTAGGTATATGTACATATATACATACTATGAACTACGGCGTTAAAATTGTTAGTTTCGTTTGTTGGATGAAGAGAAGGGTGATTCTCTGTGACTATATTTATATCATATGGGATTTGGACACCCTTATAAGTGGATGAGGAAATAAATTTGACAAATTTTATCCACTCAATCATTTATCTTTTTGTTTCACGTTTGGGGAGTGCCTAACAAAAGGAACGATGTGTACAAAGACCATCAGCAGTTGGTGGTATTACAAAATTTCATTTGAATTAGTTTTGAGGTTAATAATTATAAAGTTGATGAAAGTTTACGTTATGTACATAGCTATTCAACTACAAAATATTGTTGAAATCAGTTTTTATAAATAATAATGATGGGTTATGACAGAATGAAGGCAAGGGCACTGATATATGTAGTTTTTCAAATCTGCATTAATATTTTTCAAACTAAGTTGATTATGCAGCGTCTTTAACGAAGATATAGAAAGAGACTAGGGGCTAAACGACTCTTGTTTTTTCATTTGTTGGTGCCGGCTTTCTAATGTAATTCATTTTTGCCACGTTTAATGATTTTTTGTCATAGTTCAGCCACTCTTTTATCGGCCTACAAATTGCACTTACATATTTCAATGATCGGTGCGTTTTTGTCGCAATTCAGCAATCCCAATCCTATAATCAGATCAGCGAATGCACTTTGCCACTGAACTAATTGTTTTAATTAAGAAATAAGCTGAACTATTTTTGCACATTATCTTCTATTACTTGTAATTTTGTAGATTAAAATGTAATTAATCTCAATTAGAAAATGGGCGCTTTCTGCAAATCTTACACAGGGCGCTTGCTTAGCTATTGCTGTCACTGCCTGTGGCCAAGACAAGGACAGTGAACATTGATGAATTAGGCAAAATGTTAAAATAGACAGACACATATAGCTTTGAGGAAGTCGGAGCATCCTCTGCCAAGGATCCGATGAAGATATGGCATATAATTTTCAGGTGCTGATCAAACGGATAATTACTCTTGCAATCGCTACTACTTTGTGTTAAGAAGGCTAATTGCCTTCTTAACACAAAATAAAACACGAAATAAAACCCTCTAAAGAAAAAACAAATTAGCCCTCAATAAGACCCTGATCATCCCAGTGATGCTATGCGGTGCCGAAGAGTTAGCCTTAGTTGAAGCGGATGCGGAAACTCTTGGTTGTTTTAAAAGAAAAATGATCACGCTGGTTATGACGATATTTGGAGGAAAATTTAATAATGAATGGCATCAGCTATAGCGCGACATGAAGCAAACAGTGAGAATTCTTTATTTGTTGCACTACAGTCCTAATCTTAGATCATGACCACTTTACTTCAAGTCAATTTAAGTAAATTACGCACCCAAAACCAAGGAACTTGTAATACTAGTTGTTTTTTAGCGTGAGGATATTTTGTAGTTGCTTAGTTGAATAATTGTGTGCTTACAACATTTCGCAAACCTCCTTTCCTGCTAATTTTTATTATTGGATAGTAAGGTACTTAGTTGCAACTGCACAGACGGTTACATAATTTTCCTTGCAGGCATATCTTAATTGAAACACATAGCGAAATGCAACTTTAATAATCATTAAAGATATCTACGCAGTCAAAGTTAATATGCAAAAAATAGCAAAATTCAAATAAAATTTAATGATTCAAACGTGCCTACTAACCCACAACATCATTTGCTGTGGCTTTAGCGAAAATCTTCCTCATTGAAAATCTATTCGAATTTCACAATAAATCGTAATATGTATTTCGTTTGCCTAAACATAACGCATACCTTCGTTTTCCTTATTCATTGGGAAAGTGCGGGATCTAAAAAATAAGCTAAAAAAAAATATCAATTCACACTCTCCACACCTAAGCGCCATGAATGAGATTAAAAATTCAAGTCTCGTACACCTTCCTTAACCAAGCCAACTCGAATTGAATTGACAGTGCAAACACCAAAGAATCAAATTCAAGACGCGCTATGAGTTACCTCTTGTTACTTTTTTTTTTCTTTACTTATTTTGTTTGTAGATCCGTTTTTGGACTCACTGTTTCAAAGTGTGACCAGAAAAGAAAAATCAATAGCTGGACTACCTACCATACCTCTATGGTCACTAAAAATTATGACTGACTTTGCACATATGCCTGCATAGTGATATGTATGATAAATAATAATCCAAGCGATAAGTTTACATTAATATGACATGATGTCATTTGGTTACTAGGACCACGTTTAGAATCTTAAGGAGTTCCTGATGATGGGTGTTTTCAACTCTTGTTGATTGTTAATATTTTCTACTTCTTCTTTTCTGCTTACTTTTTTTTGTGTAAGTATCTGCTTTGCAACATGGTATCAAAACACTAACGGTGGGTGGTTGAAGCTGATTTTGGAGAGACAACACGGGAAACATTTATGAAGGGATATGGCTTCTTTATGATAATATCTATTGGAGATAGATATATTAAGTTGAACCATTGAATTGTTTGTTTTTTTTTTTTTTTTGAGGAAATGTTGCTTCAATGGCAGCGATGATTGTACACTTTTAAGGACGGTGAGTAGGTAATTTGTATAGCTAGGGTTGAGAACTCACAGCAGGGCCGAATTACCATATCAGTTATCGATCAAAACCAGCCAGAATTATTTCCATTCCGCCTAAAACATGAGAAGAAGTTCAGTCACGTATTTCTGGATAGCTTATGAGGTGATTGCTAGCAGTCATCACTTTCAGCAACGATATTTTTCCAATTGGATCATAGAAATGTTAAACCATATACTAAATTTCAATATCAACTTCTAAGAGTTATGCAGATTTTTTGAGAAAAAGACAGCTTTCTACTGAAAGCTGCAAATTGTTGGTAACTCTATTGTTTAATCATCTGATTTTGTAACGGTGTTTTCGGTATTGCATTAGCTGGCGTGTCTACCTGATGTAACGTGGGAGTTTGAGGTTCGAGTGTCAGAATCAGAGATATTAGCAAGACCTCAACAAAAGCATATTTTCACCTAAAGAGTCCGCCAAATAACTTTTTTTTTTTTGAAGCGCAAAACATCGAGTGTAGCTTCGGCTGTGTGGCATGTAGCGCCGTCCTGTTGAAACGAAATGTTGCCAATATCCTCCTTTTCAATTTTTGTGAACGAAAGTTGGTTTATTGACTGTAACGGTCGCTCTTGCTCATCTTTGAAAAATGGCCCAGTTATGCCCCTGGACCAAAATCCGCACCAAACAGTGACTCGTTTTGGGTGTATCGGCTTTTCAATGCATCTATGTGTGCAGGTTTTCTGTGCCCCAAATGCGACAATTTTGATTCTTAACATACCCGCCAAGATCAAAATGAGCTTCATCTTAAAAGATAATTTCGGCTATAAAATTTTCTCTATGTCGATCGCAGACCACTTAGCGAAGCAAAAACGCAACATATTCGATTAGTGGAAGGTTGAAACTAATTATCTGTCAAATCAGACATGAGCTAAGTGTTACCATTCACGAAATAAGCACCAGTTGAAAAAAAAAAACGTTAGATGGCGGACCCTTTAGTTGTAAAGAATTGGAATGTAAACTCCTAAAGTTTGATGGGTCCCGAAAAACTACGACCTTTGCTGCGGCGGCGCCGGCGGCGCGGCGGCGGCGCCCATATTGTTTTATTTTTAGACCCATGGCTCAGTGCATACTCCGTCAACCGTTAATGAAAGTTCTTAGTTGATTCTGAGATCTAAGAACGTTAGACGTGCTTTACTTGTTTTTGAGCATTTCAAAGTTTGAAACAGACAATCGATTACTATAATATTCGATTATAAGAAGCTCCCACAGAACTATATTCTCATAATGGTCAACTCTCTGTCATTTTGAGATGTATTTAAAATGTAATTTTACTTGCTTGGGGTACCGCACTTGCGGATTATTAGCGTGAAGTAGATAAGTACTTGGGGAGCTGTGCTCGAGATCTCGATGTCCGGAATGACGAAAAATTTTACTTCGGTGGGCATCACCATTTCGAGTAGAACCTGGGCCTTAACCAACATCTTTCGCAAACAATATCGATGACGAACTCTCTCCAGTTTAAAGTCGGGTGGGGTCTTCTTCCACTTGACTTTATTTGTTTTCTTCTCTTGACTTCCCTGCACTGTGTTTTTGAAAATCCGTTCAGCCAGAGCATTTGTGTTCACTTCACTTGCTCTACTTGTGCGAGCCATCGTAATTGAGCGGTAAGTACTTGTAGCTCATATCGTGGTATTGCTGATACAGTTCATTGTTGAATCTTCTTCGCTACACATCGTCTTCTTTCAGCATTCATTTCATTTAAGATCCTGCACAGTTTTTTTCATTCTTACTGGAAATGATATAGAAATGACCACATTACATTTCGCTGCAACGGTGTATGCAGATAATTTTACTTTTGTAGAAGACTTTTGCCTTTTCGAGTAGAGCTGACATCACATATGTTGACGACATCATTCCATATGAATCCATGAAGAGTTTGGGGTCTTGTGATGATCTTCATTCATGTAGATCTGTTGTGACTCCACCATGATTAAATGTTCCTAAATATTTGAAGTTAATTAGTCATCGAGCTTAGTATTTTGTGTAAAATTAAAGATCAGGGTCATGCTTAGAGATTTTAGCTATTTTTGCTCTAGGAAGTATGGTCTTAGTTTGTCTATGGTGCACTAGAGAAAAAGAGCACAGCAGTTTCCAAGAAGTTGATCCAGAGTTTCGTCCTGGTTTCGACATTAGTCGCAGCTCAATTAGTATTTTAAGATGTTTTCTTAGCCTGCAATGTCCAATTAGGAAACTGATTAGAAGTCTTATAAGGTTTCTGCTTAAATTGAATGTTTTTATGTATTGTGCTGAATGGCTGTCGTTGCAATGTTTTTCACGGCTTTTTAATTTCATTCTGTTACTCTGAGAGGTGCCCTGGCTATTGCTTGTTCTTCTTCAATTTTGTATAATTTAATTCCTAAATGTTGTGGTATCCAAAAGATTGTTTCTTTATTGTTCCTTAACCAGTTCATTTAAGCACTGATATGTTTTAATCTGACTACAGTTTTATGGTCGAAAGAATTATCCGACTCATAACTAACTACAATTCTACATGCACATAATCTTAACTTCGCCCAATTCCTGCAAACGCTTTTCACGCGTGATGTTGTGCATTTACTATCTCAACATGCATTATATACATATTTCGATAAACGATGACATGAGAATTATATTCTCCTGCTTTTTCCATACATAGTCTCGTATGTTGAAATAATCTCTAGTAGGTGAATCTTATAGGTGTAGAACAGTTTTTAAAGACTGTCATAACATTATTAATGACATGATAAAAGTTCTGAGAGAAAAATAGTTTGAAAAATCGCACTGCATTCTGCCTATGGCTGCAACGGACAAATCTTTCGTATGCTGCAGATGGTTAATGCGAACGGTAATTGATTTGCACACAGCCTCAGAAATTCTTGTTTAAAGCTACTTAGCTCCTAAATCTCATCACCCTCAGTAACTCCAAAACGACAATTTTCCATATTCTTGCAAGCATTCGTTTATCAATTGAAGTGTTGAGACAGTCACTATCGCTCGGAGACCGACGATAAGTTAAAAAGTTAGAACTGATAAAAAATTAAGATGTTGGAATTCAGAGCATATTGTGCTCTTAATACGTTTTTTTAAGAAACAAATTCCCTAAACTTTGTTTTCCATTCGAAAATTACTTCAAACTTTGATTTCTTTTCGGTACGCCTGTGTAAGCCTACCTGTTTCGGCCAACCAAATTCCTGTCTCACACAAACCCTCACAACTTCGCTTACAAGAACAACGAAACCGAGTCCGTTCCTTTTGGAAGTTCTCTTTGCTCTTATTGTCAAACTGACACACTGGCATAATAAATCAACACCGGATGGCATGGTATACCTGCCTAGCAGATTTTGTCTTATGATATGCCGCCAACTAACGGTATGTACTTCTTTAATCATCATGTTAAGCACAATAACTTTTCAACCAGAAACAACGATAATCAAGTTATGCATTTTGATTAGCATATTCACCCATGCCACCGCATACAATGTCGCAGTTGTCGGCGCGGTTTTCTCCGCCAAACGATTGATGGTGCCACCCTAGCTTTCTCGTTCATTTTGCTGTATCTATTATTGATATCTTTATTCCTGTCATTTAACACATCATAATGCGCAAAATATTTTTTTTTTTTTATTAAATACGCAGCAAACCTGTCTCTATGCATATGCACAGATGCACACACTTTCGAGCTTCAAGTTTGGGATGTATGAATACGTTTTTGAATATTGAATACCTCACGGTCTCCACCCAGTATAGTTGTGCAGAATCACCTCTCACTCCTTTAGGTGCAGTAATTTCTTTTAGTCTTTTGATCTGTTCCGCGCTGTAAAAAATCAACATCATTTTATAGCTACTCGATTCTTATCAGAAAGTTTATAGAAACACTTTCAATGACATCAATGCACGCTTTCTGGTATTAAGCTATACACCGGCTCCTTAATAATAATAATAAAAACCGTGTCTTAGCATGCAAGATTTTCGCGTGCATAGGTACTTTGTACACAGATATGCAGACGTAGGGACGGAATTGAAGTTTTTTGTTTTGGGACATAAAAGTGTGTCCATGTACACACTGTATCGTATGTGTTTGTATAATATATTGTTTCGGAAGGTCAGTGCGGAGTGTCCACTGTCTCAGCTACTTTAATATGCACACAACTGGCACATGACACATTTTGTTTTTATCAAAGAGAAGTTGGTTTCTAATCCAAAGCGATTGGAATGTCTGAAGTTGTGTTCATTAAGACTTCAAGTCATGACTCTGAAAATTTATTTGTTTTTTATTTTTGTTTTCAGTATTTTTGTCTTATGATAAACTTTGATTGATTTTCGATCAGTGTTAGTTAGTAGTAGGTAGGTACTGCCAATATTTGGTTAGATGTAATAATCTCTATTGAATATTGGCTTTGTAGCTAAACTGCCTATATTTTTTCTTTAGCTCTAATATCGACCCATGCTTCAATTGAGTCCAAAAACAGTTAATAGCTCGTAGTTGGGAATATTCGACGCAGATTTTTTTGCAATAAGTCAATCTCTATTGGCATCTTTCGTTCGAGCTTTGTTTACATTCCATTTTTGGGCAGTATCGCCCAGAAAAGCATCACTACGTTAGGAGGTATATTTTTTGGTGTAAGTGATGCAATTGTTTGGTGCTGAGGGCTGCCTCAGCACTCCTCGACCATATCAATATTCCGTTAAAAGCGATTTTTTGGTACAAGCGGTGCTATAACAATCTGTGTTGGCGGTTTCTCTTAAGGCTAGGTGGACATTTTTAGCGAATCAGAATCAGAACTCATGTAAAAGTGTTTGCTTGTATTAGTAAATCATTTTATTCTCTTAAAAGTGATCCCTCTTGCCATCGTCGCGTGTGATTTCAAATTCTCCCTCTTTTCTCTCTCTTTTTGGTCTCGGCAACAGCCAGAAACTAGAAAAGAATTACGCACTTGCATAAGCACTAAGCAGAACAAGGGGTGAGAATTATACGAGCATGCGCTGTGCAAGTAGGAATATAAAAAAAAAACAGATATTATTCATAAGGCACACTGACGAAGATATATGCATGTACACAATATGTCCGAATGAACATTTTTTACGATTTTTTGTTTTTGGATGGGTTGAGAATAGAAATTTTGTGTCAAGTCAGGAAAGTAAGAAAACCGGTTACTTTTTTTTGTCAGTTTGCTTGCTGAGATAAATTCAGATAATTACAAATAATGAAGATGTTGCAGGTTCGATATTTCTTATCTTGTGTTTTTGCGGATGTGGAAAACATGATATTTGTGTGATTTAAATGTAGGTCAGTTTCTTGGCTTAGTTTGATCAGCAAAATTTATGAAAAAGGGGATAACTAGGGAACTTAGATAATACTCATTTTTTTTTTCATTTATTTATTTTTTTTATTTTTTTTTCTTATACCAATAACTTGTATTTAATTTCATTTGCAAGAAGATATATTTTAAGAAAAGAAAGGAATTTATGTTTTTTGAAAACTGCAATCGAAGGACAAAAAATTCAAAATTTTTCAAGTTAAATTTGATTTAAAAAACTTTCCGTAACAATTATTATTATTTTTTTTTCACTTGAAATTTGAACAAAAACAGTAATCTTGTGGCCCATAACCAAGCAAATTGAGATTTAAAGAAGTCATCTTATGAAACGGCCTGTTTTTTGTGGGAGTTCTTAGGATTTTTTACAATGACCAGTAAATAGATAGAACTTTAAATTTACTATAATTTACTAACATAATTATATATCGACTGATGAATATAAATTTTAAGCTAAAAATATAAGGTAGAATATTCTAAGAAAAAAATTGTTCTACAGTAAAGCTCGTTTCTCAACCTTGACATCACTTTTTGACAATTTAAGAAAAGGCTTTCTTTGGTGTACCCTGACCTATGTTAAATTCGATATCTCTGTCAATACTGATGATAGAGACCTAATCATAGACTTAATTTTTTGAAGAAATAACAATCTTTAAGACTGTATTTAAGTTTAGCTTCCATAGGTTTAGGGTTGCCAGATTTTCTTTGCTGCTACGACTGGCGCTAGTTCGATGAGTTTATCACTGCTGAAAATTTTTTGTTTCTTCTAGGTGGATTGAAGTGTCGGAAAATGATGACAGTTGCTAGGGCTGCTACGTCCAGTAAGTTGTAGAATACAACCATCGACCAGCGTTTTGTTTGACGTGTACATGAATATATTGAGACCATTTGGTCGAATACATCGACTCCACCCTTGGTGCGGCTATAATAATAGTATCATGGCAGGTTTACTTTGATGACCGGAAGTAGCTTTCTCGCAGTTATGTTGTGTTGATAGCAATACAACTTGTTTGTTTGGCTTCGGAACATAACTCACCTAGCCATTTTTCCAGAAAATCCAAAGATGGATGAGTGGACGATTGCTTTTTGTTATTGACCTTTACAGGCTCATTCTGGTCATCAAGACAAGAACCTCATTCGCTACAAAAGGTTTAGGCAAATCTCTTTTGGTTTTCCAAATCGTGCCAAGAATAGTGATCTTCTTATCCAGCAACCTCAATGCCAAATCCACCGACGTAAAGAAATTATCAATAGTGAGATTGCGTCCCAAATTGAAATATAATGTCATCAACGACATCAGCACTTCATATCCACGACCAAGTCCTTTACTTTTGTTAGAGCTACCAGTGCAGATAGAAAACTTCAGTGGATAGCCCGTTGAGGTTTCATTCAGCCACCTAAACTTCAAGCCATATTTAGCAGGCTTGCTTGACATGTATTGGGGAAATTCAATCCATTTTAGGTCATAAAATTGTTTGATGACCTGAACAAACTGAAATAATGACTATTTTTTCTTTTGATAGGCATACCTGACAAAAACATTGATATACATGGATATTACAATCAGTAATTACGTAAAACAGACATATCGAAAGGGATAAGATAAGGGAAACCCAGATTTGCGAAGTTAGGCAATTTCCATCGTTTTTGAAATTGAAAAATTTTATTGATGACCTCCTACATACATGCATAATGACATCTCAGCTTAAATTTCTTTATCACTGCTATTTGAAATACTTAGAAACAATTCATACAATAGCCAGAAGAACTATAACTGAACAATATAAATCAGAAATCAAAAAAATTTCGAAGAAAAAATCGTGGGGTCCATTTGGACCCCAGTTCGGGTGGACACGACTTTTGCCGGTTTGTAAAGGAGGGTTAAATGCCCATAAACCTCCGGATATGTATTTTCATAGATATAAGTAGGTACCTACCCACACTTATCCACCCTTACATTGCCTTCGATTGCCTTGCAGTTAACCCCTTCAAAACAGAGCTGGTACTCTTTACAAATAGAAGAAAAATACCTACTTTTGAGTTACCAAGACTAAACAAGACCCCTCTTAAGATCTCTGATCAAGCCAGATACCTGGGAGTGATCTTAGACAAAAAACTAAATTGGGGTCCCAATATACAAGAAAGATACAAAAAATCTATGATAGCACTGTATTCGTGTAACAGGATTTTTGGCAAAAACTGGGGACCAAATCCCAAAATCATCCTGTGGATGTATACTGCCATTGTAAGACCTATCCTATCTTATGACCAATTTGGTCTGGTGGAAGGCGCTGGAAAAATCCACGCATTTAAAAACCCTAACCAAAGTACAAAGATCAGCCTGAATTTGTGTAACTGGTGCAATGAGAACTACACCAACCGCGAGCTTGGAAGTAATCCTCAATCTCACACCTCTTGATCTCTATGTTCAAGAAGCGGCAGCAAACAGTGCACTTAGACTAAACCAGTGTAATGTCTGGAAAACCAGCCAAACAGGACACGCACAGATATTATCGCGATACGCAGAAAACAACATCTGTAGGATTACATAACTCCATACCTGGACTTTAAAAAATCCTTCACAACCAGCTTCCCCAATAGACAGGATTGGGAGAATGAAACACCTTACCTGGACGAGACGTCTATATCAATCTATACCGACGGTTCAAAAATGGAAGTTGGAACAGGGGCAGGTTTCTTTTCAGAAAGCTTAAAACTTGCCAGTTCTTTCCGACTTCCTAATCACAGCAGCGTCTTCCAAGCCGAGATCTTGGCAGTTACAAACGCTGCAAAACAGGTGTCCATGATGGCGCTATCACATGCTGATATCACTTTTTTCATTGATAGCCAAGCAGCAATAAAAGCGATTTCTGCCACTCTTGTCAAATCAAAGCTTGTTTCCTGCTGTCGAGAAGAGCTAAGGGTTCTTGGCACGCAGCATAACGTTAGACTCTGCTGGGTTCCTGGTCATAGTGGTATACCGGGAAACGAAAAAGCGGACGAACTAGCGAGGAAAGGATCAGCACTTGACCCTTCTCTCATTGATAAATCAATCAGGATCCCACCCTGTGAAATGAAACAGATCATTGGTAACAAAATAATGCGAAAATCCAATGAAAGATGGGAATGCCTAGATTCCTGTGTTACTTCCAGGAAACTATGGCCGAAATATGATAAGAAAGAATCTGAAAAGCTGCTATCATTGAATAGACCTTCATTGCGAATGCTTATCAGTATCATAACTGGACATAACCTACTTGGTTATCACAAAAAGAAAATGGGTCTTTGCACCGATGACCTATGCAGAGGATGCAATGACGAAGATGAACATGAGGACACTAGTCACTTCCTTTGTCAATGCCCAGCACTCTGTCATACTAGGAAAAAATTTCTAGGAAATTACTTTTTAAATGAGCTAGAAGAATTATCAGACGCTCCAAAAAGCAGCCTGTTAAACTTCACTAAGGCCACAAAATGGTTAAATACTGAACAGACATAAAATCATAGGTTTCTAGGACGTTACAATACGCCAGGGTATCACAATGGATCTACATTGATCTAAGTGTGATGGTAATAAGATCAACCGACAGCCCATTTTACCTAACCTAACCTACATTGCCTTCCCACATGTACAATATGAAACAAAAATAAAATAAATAAAATATAGGTACAAATATGTAGGTACAAACCAATAACGAAAGAATAGTACAACCAACTACTTTGAAACAAAGTTAAAAAAATTATTTCGCATACACCTTACCCAAACGCATATCTTATTCCAAATAAGTTGAATTCTATATGCCTATATAAGTTACTGACCTATACCTACATACATTTTCATGCCAACCGTATTATGTCATCAACAAATAATAGAAGTTCTCAAACACAAAATAACTACCTAGTCAAATACAAAATTTTTAGCTGAAGAAAAAAATGAAACACACTCTCATCAAGTTGCGTACACTTGACCAAGGAATTCCATTCTATTAGTGCAGTGGTGCTATTTTCTCACCCCTTTCCCTTTGTGCGATTGCCTATGTCCGTTTCTTTCAATCCTTCGTCATTTCAAACTTTTTTTTTACAATGCAAGCTACTGCTACCAGCAAAAAAAACAACAGGCACACAGTTTGTAATGAGAAATGAATAGCACAAAAGAAAAGAAATACAAAAAAAAATACAAAATAAGATCATTTGAGCGATACTCCTTTTCCAAATCACAGAGAACAGACCAAAAAAAGAGAAAACGGCGCTAAAATTGGTGGCGGATTTGCTTCGAACTGAAATGCATATGTATATGTTTTTAAGCAAGTTTTTCTAGTAAAAAACCCAAAGTAGACAGTTTTTCTAGAATTAATATTCCAAATTCTGTGACCACAATAGTATATTTCTTTATTGAAACTAATTAAGATTATATCAAAGAAAAATACCAACAAAAAATTTAGGTTCTTTTGGCTTCTCGTTTTTCAAAAATCGTTTGCAAATATGACTTTATTGTAGTTGAATTTTAGCGGTGTGGAGAAAAAAATATTGATTTTGGGCTCGGAGGTTAGTTGAGGAGCTTTATTACCTTCAAAAAATGTATATATATATGTACTTGAAAACACCCACGCCTTGCCCCATGCTTTATAAGCTAAAAATAGGCAGTTTCACCAACTTCTCATCATAACACCTGTTTCAAAACACTTAAAACTATTACCAATGATTTCATAAGATGCGCCTGATGTTTATCTACTATTTCCTTTTTATTTCATGAAAAAATATTAATAAACGCCAAAGTTATTACCATAAGAGTATGCTGAAAACCGAAAAATTACAGCAAATTGACGAAGGTTTTTTTCATATAAGGAGACAAAATTTGAAAAAAAAACGCTCGGAGGTTAGTTGCATATATATTTTCTAGTTATAAAACGAAAAAGAAAAAAATAAAAAGTTCATAAATACGGGTGCCCCGACCAAAATAGTGAACAAATCGAAATTTTCAATAAAAAAACCGGCTTCCGGTCCCTATAAAAACCGTTAGGGAATAACTTTCAGCATTTGAACGATACACAAATGTTTGTGTGTTTATCATCTTTACAATACATTTTGTTTCATCAAATTATCAAGAAAATTGCAAAAGTTATGAAGCAATAAGTCAACGCACCTTTCAAATTTTAACGAAAAATGCAAGGGACACCTAGCCTTAAAAGAATCAACTGCATTTCTTTCCCAAACGTCGCTATTTATCTATTCCCTGTTGAGAATCAGTTTACTCGAGGTGAAAAGAATTCCGTCAACAGCTATTATTTTTGTCACAGTGCTACTTTCTATTCCCTGTTGAGAATCAGTTTACTCGAGGTGAATAGAATTCCGTCAACAGCTATTATTTTTGTCACCGTGCTACTTTCTTTCTGTGTTAGGAAAGTCGTCCTTAAACGATAAGCCTCTCTTTATAAGTTAGATTTGTGCTACAGGTGCTTCGATTTCCATAATTCACCAATGTCCCGCTTTATTAATAAATTATTTCAACACTAGACGGATGAAACTATACTGTATTCAATTAAGTCCTTTCTAGAATAAAATAATTGCAGTTCTACCACAAAAGAGATAAATTGACATAAATTGAATTTATTTAAACAAACAGTCATACCATTTCAAAAGAAAAATGCTTGTAATGCTTCGCAAAATCACCAACCACTATTGATTCACAAAAAAAAAAAAAAAATGCCCGAATAGCTCAATTCGAGTCACATTCCATATCTAACCATTTTTGTTGAAAAACTTCCTGAGTGTCCTTTCATATGTCGAACAATTACGCCATCAAACGGAAACAAAGCAGAACAACAGAGCTTTCAAGGATATATGGTTTGTGCACTCGCTATACGCTCAAAAAGTCCTTGATAAATCAATTTCTCTTCAGCAGATGGCACTCTTATCAGAATTTTCAAACACATTTCCCGTCTGGCGTCTGGAATCCCAACAAGATGAATAAATCTATTTCCGAAGTCCGATTAAGATGAAAAATGGCCGCGAAATCGCATGCCTACACCGCTATTCGATACCCAATATTTTATTTTTAATTATCTCAATTGTAATGTCGATAAATCTCTTTTACGACTTTAGCTGTCGCTCATAAAGCAGACAAAACATTAAAATCCAATTTATCTCTTTCAAATTTTCGAACAGAAAATAATTTTCAACGCTGGTGGCCAAAGCAAGCCCACCCACACCAATCACAGCATTTTCCGTGGTTTTTTCTTATGAAAGAGCTTTTTATAGAAACCCTATTCTTCTTGAAAAGCTATAAAAGCTTTGTTCTTCTCCTTCAAAATAATACGAAAGAAAATTCATTTAAATTCACAATAAACGCACAGAGAGCAAGCAAACCAAGTTCAAATCGACCACCCACTTAGATGGAAGTCCAAATGCAACAGTTCCATGAATCGTTATTGAATTCATCGCAATTTGATTACATAACCACTTTAAGCCTGTTCGAAATTGGTCAAAAGCAATAACAAAATTTGCATTCGTACACTGGTGGACTTCGAAAACTTTCAAATAATAATTTGATGCTTTGGTTTAACACAGGTTAAC
Organism: Melanostoma scalare; assembly: GCA_949752695.1. Taxonomy (NCBI): domain Eukaryota; kingdom Metazoa; phylum Arthropoda; class Insecta; order Diptera; family Syrphidae; genus Melanostoma; species Melanostoma scalare. The sequence continues at coordinate 189,435,882 of OX456985.1, read as the reverse complement.
GTTCTCACATTGGATGGATTCGATATACATTAACTTTTTGGCGAAAAACTATTGAAAGCTCGAGAAATGTATACAAATGTATTCCGACTTATAGGGATGTTCTCGCAAGCAAAAAGAAAAACAAAAACAAAATCCAAGGTATGCATACCATTTGGGCAAGGCGCATCATAAAACAATCCGCACAGATAACCTCGTTTGTTTTGTTCAAGTACCACCTACCAATATCGTTAAACTTTGCTGTGCAATAATATCACGCCGCTTCGATTTGATTAAGTTTATTGTTTGAACACTTTCGTGAATAAATCAATTGGCTTAACGCGTATTTAAATAGTATCACGCTCATTCGCAAACTGATGGCGATGTGCGGTAGGTAAGATAATTTGACATATTTGCCAATTCAAATCACGAGTCTGGTGTTTGTATATTGATTGCAAATAGTTTATGAAGAAAACAATAGTTATTTTGTTATAGAAACTTGGGTTCACCAGTATTCCTTTGTTGACAAACATAGGCGTGAACATATAGCAGGTGGGTGTATCTTTCCTAATCACTTTGGCACCTGTTGTTTAGATTGATCGCAATTGGGAAATAATTGAAGTTTTTGGTGAAGGGTTTGTTTGTTTGATTTTTTTAGAGAATGGAATATAGCAGGACTGTTTTCAGCGGATGTTACTTTTTTAAGAGACAATGTCTTCGAAATAAATTACAGCGGTCATTGGAAGCTAAACGGCTGTGAATTAAAAGCACACAAGACCATATCTGTGAAATTATAGCGATTTCAATCACAACATCCGCTTCCTGTTGTGCTTTTGTAGTTGAATGATTGAGCTTAGTTTTTGTACAACGATTTTTTGATTTTTTCAATGATTATGATCATTGATAACGCATTTTGATGAGATAGAAAAACCGAGAAGATATTCTAAAAGCAAGCACACATTGATTTTGTTTTGTTTTTCAAAACCAGGGAACAAACAACGTGTGGTGATAAAAGCGATATTAAACTACTCACTTCTCAGCAAAGCTGGGCCATAGCCAACATACTTTTTGTAAATTTTCTGTGATTTTTGTGTCAAAGCAGGATTCAGGTTTGTTGATACTTTTACAATCACCCCTATCACGAAATCCATTCGGAGGAAACTCCGAATGGAAAATCACGATTCGAATCCCGAAAAAAAGCAATCACAAGATCCGCAAGAATTCTAAAAAAGCACTGCCTGATTGAAAAAATAGTGTCCATTTTCGAAATCAGCTGTCCTATGTCAAAATAAATACTCGAAGCAATAGAAACAAAAATCCCTAAAATTAAAAAAAAAATCCCTTAACTTTTCCCAAACACATTTTTTTACCGATTTTTATTTTCTAGTAAAAATTTATTTATTTGCACTTTTTGTGATTAAAATAAGTTAAAATAGATCTGCGTCATTGATCAAATCTTAAATATTAAATGAAATAAACAATTTAACTCTCGAATATAATCAAATATTTTCTTCATCGAGTTAAAAAATTCCCAAAAGAGGATTTTTGTTAAGTGGTCCCAGAGTACTTTCCAATCTGTCAAATACAAATTCATTTCACTTAACAAAACATAAAATAATTTGTGAAATCCAAGTTTGTTTACAGATAAAATTCAAGTGTTGTTTTGAGTGGTAACAGATAAAAAGTAATCTAACAATCTTACGACTGCTATTTAAACACTCCAAATCTGTAAATTTCGCTAAAATTTGGAAACGGGCACAGAAAAGACAGTCATTTGAAAAAATGTAATTTCTTTCGGAAATATTTTTATTCATATGTGTTTATAAATATAACCGATGTTCTTAATAGGTGAAAACAACAAACAAACAGACAACAGGCTATATAATGTTATCCAGTAATCCAGACATAGCAAAAGGATACGCTAAACGTCCAAAAGAGGAAGTTAATGACCACTGGGAGGAAATAAAAACAGAGTTGGATCTAATTTAATTATCGAGATAATTTTTGTTTTTGTTGTTTTTTCTTAAGTAGAACTATATTTTGTAAGATTGTTTTATACAAATGTGTTTTTTATATTTTAACAAATGGATTTAACCTATGGCTCTACGCTCTACGACAGAAGAAACTTGTCGTAGAAAAGGACGTCATATTTTCGTTTCATTCGGAATTAGTGATACCAAATTCACGAATTTCGAAATTCGTTCCACTCCGAATGGATTATGTGATAGTAACATCGGGAAACGTAGACTTTTTTCGATTACGATGGAATCTGTGATAGGGGTGAATATTTCGTTTGGTTGAAAAACGAGCATTATTAAAGGTAGAGTTTAAATCGAAATGTGTAATATTTCCTGAGGATATTAGATGAGGAGGATAAGCCAATATGAATGGAATATAAAACTCCGACACGGCTTTGCTTGCAGGACCATAATTATTGTTTTCATAAAATTTTCCATAACCGATTTGCGACTGTATGTTCTACACAACTTCAGGAACTCGCGGGGTTTTTAAATCGATTGTGGGCCTTTTCGTCAACCTTATCTTTCACATAGCCTTAAAGAAAGAAGTCTATGGGCGCTGAATCACATTTTGATGCATTTCAAACATCAATCAGCAAAGACACGACGTTATTGATGGCCGGTATGGTTGAGTTGCTGAATGAACCTTACAAGATCTAGAATTTAAACCCCCAATTCGAAAGATCGTCAAGAAATGGACAACAATCACCAGTATGTGCTACAACAGCAATTTTCCCAGTTATCCATCAGTGACGTGGACGATTTCGATTCTTCACGCACCTATAACAGTTATCAGCTATTACAAGTGTTTGCCAAAAAAGTGTTTCATGACGATTCGAATATGCTTTAGTTTTGCAAGGTATTGGAGTTGAAGTTGACAGGAACTAAGATTCATCTTAGCTTTCTTTTACTGCCAAAGTAGTCTCTTACTTTCTATTATTATCTCTGGATTTATTACTACTTTGCTGGAGATCATTCCCGACATTTGTGCAGAAACTTACATTCTAAACTATAAAAGGCTTAAAACGTTCACCTATAACCTTCAACGACTTGAAGAGTTTGGTTTTGTTATGAGAAACACATTTGCAAGATATAATATGGCTTCGAACAGAAAAGCGTTCAAACCATCTTTAGTTTTCGCCTAACCGCTTCAATGCTTTGAAAAGTATAGATGAGGTTTTTTTTTTCTTACGTCCACATAGTAATAAGTTACTGTGTTATTAAAAGTATAAAATGCTCAATATCCTTGACGTTCATTTAAAAAAAATTTTACCCAGTTTTGCTATACCCTTCATTATAGGAAACTTCAAAGCAGATGAACTCGACAGAAACGGAACACTTCTGCCCTTCTCACCAATGACGGAGAGTATAGTCATAACAATCGCTAAATACAAATTCTTCCTCAAGCAAGACGCATGCAGAATAAGCTAATCTGAGATTGTCAAGCAGTTTGACGTGCAACGCAACGAAACAAATCTAGATCTTAAGCGGTTGAACAGCTTGATCTCTCTCAACAGAAAACAGAAACATTAGTGCGACACGGTAGGTGTCGTTACAGGACAATGTTTTATTGGAGGCCTCCGACGATGTTTGCACTATATTTGAGACTATTCCCCACCTTCTCTGTTCATGCCCCGCTTTAGATCACAAACGAAAGATACACAAAGATTCGTGCTTCTTTGATGATCTTATAGTGATCTTTCTTCCTTTATTTTAAGCTCAAAATGGTTCCATTAGGTTGAGGATACATTAGATCCACCGTGGTACCACAATGGGCCCAACGGGCTTTAGTGTGTTAACCGAGCTGATAGCCACTTTAACCCAACCTAACCTAAACCTAACCTTTCCTACCCTTGCAAAGCACAATCAGATGTACCGCCAGGATAGCTATCTTGCTCCCATAATATTTTAGGGGAGCCTGCTGCGTTCTTTGTTTCTTTAGCTTTTTACCTGGTGTGCTAAAATTTAAAATTTTAACACCAGCACACACAATCGATATTTTTATTCAGAAACAAACTAAGTTGGCAACATATTTGGTTGTAAGGAAAACAATTCACACACCTAGACCAATATTAGGTCCGCTTTTCTTTTATTTTTTCTTTTTATTTTAAGCTGTAGGTAGACATCTTTATATCAGCTGTTTCAAATACTTCTGCCAGTTGGCAGTAGAACTCACAAAGCAGCTATATGTATATGGAATGCTCTTGGCTCATGTAAATGTACTTTATTTTAACCCCACAAAACTATTAAACTAAACACAGACTTCTTCTTTCTCGTTCTAAACGTTAAAGTATTCAAAGACAATAGCTGTAGCTTTTTTTTGAAATCCTACGAAAAAAATTCCTTAAAAAAAAAATATACCTACCCCAATCTTAACCAAAAATTACCTGCGATTGAATCACCTTCAAAGTTCAAAATCTTCCGAAGTCTATGTGAACACCGTGTGAAACCTTGGGTTAAAGTTGATGACCTTTTCATATATTCTTCTCAACCAATCTAATAAACTTCATTGCTTTCAAAGGCTCCGTAGTCTCTGAATCTGTATAGCCATGCAATGCTTCTTCACTCTCTCACCATCATTATCATCACAGAAGGTGAGAATGCCCTACCAAACTATAGACACTTCAACACAATCCAGTAATAGCCATATGAAGTTTCAACTGGCTGATGGTGCTGTTGCTGCAAAAGGATTGTTGCAACCACCAAACCAAGAAACCAAAAGGCACATCAGAGAGAGGTCTCAGAGCATATTATGTATGCCTTTAGAAAAAAAGACCAACACGGGGGTGAGGCAATTTCTGTGCCGCTCGATTGTTTTCAACATGGTGTCGAACCAAGTGCATACATGTGTCACTCCACAACGGCACCCTTTCATATAAAAATAATAATAATAATATTGCATTATTACTACTTCTTTTGGAGTTCAAACAACACAACAATCTGTTTAACGAGGGAGGTTTAGCTTCAAGACTCTGGATAGTATGGCCATTTGGTTTACCAAGAGCTCTGTACGCTGTACCGCGCGCATAGTCACAAGGATACCTTATTCGCAAGAGTGTAATGCATTTGGGACCACTTATTGTCGTACCAATGTTTTTTTTTTAGCTTTTCTCTTTTTCATATGTATTATTATTATTGTTATTTTGCACTGCGCTTTTTCTACCATTCCATGAGAGTGTGCAAACAGGGTACCGACCGCCACACCTGAGTTTAACTGGCAGCCCATGCAGACATTAAAGGTGGGAAAATGTCAAATAAAAAGTTTAAACACTTTTTATCGAAGGCGGCTTTAAAAAGATACAGAGAAGTGCATAAACGAGCGCGCCGTGCTTACCACTGAACTTAGCTTTGGGGCTCCTCTTGTGCAAATCCTTGTCGGCGGAGCAGCGTCGGTAGCAACACAATTAATTGAGGCAAAATCTGCTAGACTTTGGCCTAACAACAGGTAAATAAGAGATGCAATAGTTTGATTGGGATACGTTTTCATTGATACCAGGTTCAGACCAAAATGATTCATAGGGCGCTTGCTTCATATCCATAAGACCTCGATATTTTCTATTCAAGTTGCTAAGTGCAATATAAAGTGTAGAAGATTTAATCACCTTACAGAAATGGATTTTTCTCTTTGAATACCCAAAAAAGACAACTATTTGATGCCAGGGCGTCTTAATGGGCAAATGCGTCCCTGAATATTGAATATGCAGGCATTCTGTTACACTTATAGGCAGATTTTGACAGACCCAAACGCTTCTTTTATGTGATTTCGTTTACCTATTTACTCCATAAATACGAAACAGAAAAACAATTTTCCATTTATGGCAAACAACCAAACTGTCAAATCCTTTACAAGAATGTTGTGCAACATTTGAATCTCATCTGCACGCCAGTGTTCTATTTTTAGTTGGCTCTGCCATAAATCTTCACCAAAGTGATGTGTATCTGTTTTTGGGGTGCAAATGAAATGTTTAATTCAGTTCGTTGAATTTCTCTCTCTGTCACTATACGCAAGCACAGCACAGCATCCATCCGTTAGATGGAAACTTTCTCTAGGCAATCATAGATGGCGATATGAATTTCAAGGAATTATAGGATAATTTTATGGGTTTTGTTATCAGATAATTTATCTTTCTCGCAGTTAAAACGGGGCCCAGTGTGGATACACATCTTTATGGTGGTGTGGTGATGACACATCATTATACACACCAACAAGATACAATTGATGAGCTTTCCAGTGCACAACTGAGGCACACTCTGCATCTGCCTGCATATGATTATATCTTTATTGCCTGTTGAGTGTTGAATGTGGATGCTGTTAAATTAATTGGGTGCTCTATTGAATATGATTTCTTAATGACTATGTGCCTTATTTGCACTGTTTAATGATGAATTTTGTTTTAATTTATTTTCAGATTGGATAACTTTCAACAAAACAATTTGGATAAAACTAATCAAAATTCACTCTCAACAATTCTAAGAAAAAGGTAAGACCAGTATTATTGTGCATGTGTTTACGAACAGGTAGCATATTCAAATCGAATCGTATCTACCTTGCCTCTTCATGACAACGAACCTTTGGCATTGCATAAGACATCTGGAGCGATTGTGTATGCAAAACCAAGATTGAAATCAGTAGTCGATGCCAAGGAAGGGTTACACCATTTGAAACTTTTTCATTGACACTTCTTGAAGATTTTTCATCTTTTTTATTTTGAAAGTCCCATTGTTTAACTATTTTGACTGAATCTTAGGCAACAGCAACAGGTCGAAATTTTGCATTTTTAGAAAGTTGTTTGGGGGTAAAATAGGTAGATACGCTTCCAAGGTATGAAGCAGAAGTAAACCAATGGGGACTAAAAAGTCTCTGAGGGAGACTCAAATATGAATTGTTACGAGCTTGAAATTGGTTCAAATAGTATTCTTAAAAAACAAAAAAAAAAAAAAAAAATAACGATAGTCTCAAAGTTTATTTCGAAGAACTCTGAGATGAGATACGCTCATGGAAGATGAAGATATCATCATGATACATGATTGTGTCAAGTGAGACGATTTCTCAACAAAACAATCTTCCCTGGTGGAAAGTTGGAAATGCGTCCAGTTCAATAATAAATTAGTATTAAAGAAATCGTTATTCAGTTCTTCAGTCTTCTGACTATAGAAATCCATCCTGCCCACTTGTAACTTTGAGATTATTGATATTTTTAGCCTTATCAAAGTAGTTTAGAGTCAGCCCTTTCCTGTTTCAAAATAACTGAGTCATCTACACACAAAAATGAAACAGAGCATTGAAAACATAATTCAAAGGCTTGGTTTTTCAAACTTTTTTGAATAAGTACCTATATGTATATGTATATGTGAGTATTGCAATTGATACCTATAAAATCATTGAAACGATGTTCTCGTACCATAAAAGCAGATACCTAAATCTTTTTCTTTCCACATGTCTATCGAAAATTCAGAGTTTGAGAGTAATATAACAGTGCTATCCACTTTATCTCTACAAGACACGAACCAACATATTTTTTCAAACATTTTATCAGCCTTGAGAGTCTAGCGCTGTTCAATAATTTTAATTGTTTTAAGGTCGGTCCACACAAGTCGAACGACACTAATCGGTACATGCTTTTAAGTCAACATCTTACAGAAAACCATCAATTCGGGAACGTTTTCCTATGTTTGATAAAATAAACAAAAAATAATGCAAAGTACATACACAACTAAATCGTTCCGGACAGAATAAAAATGTTACCAAAACGATGATGTTGATATTGTTAAGTATTAAGTTGGTAAACTGTTAACAAATTTTTCCTATAAGTTTTAACACTTTCTTAAATCAGTCTACTTCAATTTCTTTAATCACAGTTGAGTCTGCTTAAAATTTCAATCGTTTCGTACAATTTGAGCTTTTGACCGAAAGTCATAGTCTAGTTCACTAATCATCTACAACAAATAAAGTTAACGTCATTTTTGGAACGTGTTTTCATGTCCGGGAACGTTTCCGAAATGATCGTTCAAATAAGCGCGAGTTAAACTCCTCGAATACCAAGTTATTTATCTTCAAATAATATACATTAACTTTAGTTAAACTTCTCAAATAACAAGTTATTTATTCTCAAATAATATTCATTAACTTTATTATAATTGTTTTTTAGGCTACTATGTCTTCTTTAATTGTGCTGCTGCTTCTTCGATGCGCCAGAAGAGAATGCCCCAAAAAGAATGCCAAAGCCACTGCAAGATAAGAAAAGCTTTTCTTAATCCGCTTGGCTTGGGTTTGGTATCTCCGTCTTGTTGTTAATCCACCCGATGCCCTTGATACTGCATCTTTACATGATCAGTGTGTTGTGTCGATAAGCGTCATCTCTTATCATGTGTTCTGCATAGCCGGAGAGAAATAAAGGTTGAGCTTTTGTTGCTATGCTGCGATCGTGTCTCTCATCGATAAAATGAATCGCCAAAATTATGTCGGTGTTACCATTGCATCGTGTTAACAACATTAGTATCGTGGTGGTTATGGATACGTTCCTATAACTCCTCCCTTGCAAGTATGAACGAAATGAATAGATGATTGAAGTTCATGTCAATCGTCAGAAGAAGGCTCTCAAGCTCAACGTCTCAACTAATGTATGCGTTGCAGATTTTGGTTGATTAGTAGAAGTTTCAAAATGAACATAATTATCGGTGTAAAGGGATAGGGATTGGATTTAATGGCATTCAGATCATTCGAAGTCTCTAAAGTCTAAAGTTGGAAGTCAATAATAGCAAGTTTAGAATGAAATACGGAATATTTATATCAAAGCTCAATCTGATGATCGAAAGAAAATATTTATATAATTTCTCAAAGAACATGGAACTACCTGGCATACATATTACATACATTATATGAAACACAAACAAATCGAAAGACATTTTGTTTTAGATAGGGTTTTTTTTTCTCTACACTTACTAAAATTCGGTGTTTGTTTTTGGTTTCTTTCTAATTTTTTGCTTGTGGACTTTTCGCTTATTAGTGTCTACAGTTATTTTATTGTCCTTAACAACTTTATGTTCATTGAATCTAGGGGCCAATTTGTTTCTTCTGTCATCTAACTCATGTACTATTTCGTTCTCTGTAAAATTTGGTGGGTCGACTCGATTTTCGTTACGTTTTTCAATAATTTTTTGTTTGTTACTTAGGCTACGGTCATGAATCAAGTCTCTCAATTTGGAATAATCTTTTATGTGTTGGACTAAATACTCTTGCCCTGTTTGGAAATTTTCTTTCATAACTAAAGGGTTTCTTTTACTAATATGGCCATTAAGTAATTCGAATGGTGTCAACTTTGTGGCAGAGTGGACACTGTTATTGTACGTAATCACTGCCTCGTCTATAACTTCACCAATCGTTTTATTATTATTTCCTGATTTAATAATTCTGATAAGTTCAGTAAGGGTGGAGTGAAACCTTTCTATTGGAGAATTTCCGTTAGAACTTTTGGCGCATATTGTATGATGGTTAATCGAATGAAGATCTAAAAACTCTTTAAAAATTGATGATAGGAATTCACTACCGTTATCAGAGACCAAGAGTTTTGGTATTCCATGTTGAGAAAAAAAATGTTTTAACGATTTGATGAGGTTAATGCTGTTCCGAGCAGAAATTAAATAAACGCAAGCAAATTTACTGAATTTGTCTATTATGGTGAAGAAGTTTTCTTTACAGACTGAATAGATATCGACGTGAACAATTTCTAGGGGTGTCGAGGGTGTTTGAGTGATTTCGAATTTTAAAGGCTCCCTTTTGCGGTCATATTTTTGCTTTTGACAAGTATCACAACTATTTATCAAAGAGGTAATTATATTTTTCATATTCGGAAAGAAGTATGTTCTTTTAAGATGGTTAAGGGTTTCAAATATACCTCTATGGTTAGAGTACCTGTGATAGTCCCGGATAACTTTTTCTTGTTTGTCCCTCTCCGTTATGTCTTCTAAAAAAATGTTACATCTTACTAATTTCAAGTGCTTGTTATTACTAAAATACTTTGAATAGACTGATTGAACGGTTTTGAATGTTGTATCATCGGTAAGTATGGCAGATACTCTTTTTGTATTCAAAAAATCTTTAAAAATGCTAGCTATCACCGATTCGTCATTTATTTTGTCGTATTCGATTGTAGTTCTTTTCTTCCTTTGAAATAGTATAGTTAGTTTAGGGTTCATTTTCGTTTTTTCCGCATTAAATTTTAGAATTATTTGATTGGAAAACTCGTTTAAGGGCCGCTCTGATATGGGTATTCCATCGTTCATGTTCTCCTGTGCAGAATGGATGGTAGATGCGTTGTCTCGTTCATCTAGGTTGTTCTGAACTGAGATCAATTCCATATCTTCAACGTCGTTTGCTTGGTTAGCATTTATTTCTACCCTCGATAAAGCGTCAGCGTTTGAGTTTTGTTTTCCCTTTTTGTATGTTATACAATAGTCGAACTCCTCGAGTTGTAGCCTCCAGCGTACTAATTTAGAATTTGGTTCTTTTAACGAGAAGAGCCACGTAAGGGGCTTATGATCTGTTACGATTTGGAATTTTCGTCCATACAAATATGGGTGAAAGTATTTTGTAGCCCAAACTACAGCTAACAGTTCCTTTTCTATTGTACTATAATTTTCTTCACTATTGGATAAGGTACGACTTGCATAACAAATTGGTTTATCCGAGCCTATAGAACCTTGAGACAACACTGCCCCTAATGCAACGTTACTCGCATCGGTTGTAAGGATGAAAGGCTTATTGAAGTCGGGATACTGCAGTATAGGATCGTTGCATAGAAGAGCTTTGCAAGTTTCAAAGCAATCTATGTATCTTGTGTTCAACTTTATGCTGTTGTTCTTACGTAAGCACTCGGTCATGGGCTTGGTTAGGTTAGCAAAGTCTTGGATAAACTTCCTATAATATCCCAAGAGACCTAGGAATGATTTTATTTGCTTTCTTGTCTTGGGTATAGGGAAATTAGTTATAGCACTTATTTTTTCTGGATTGGGTTTTACGCCATCAGATGTTACTAAGTGTCCTAGGAAGGCGACTTCTTTTTGAAGAAAGGCAGACTTCTCCAATCGAACTTTTAAGTTTGCATTTTTTAACCTTTCGAAAACGGATTTTAAGTTTTCTATGTGCTGTTGGAGTGACGTGGAGAATACAATAATGTCGTCCATGTACACCAGACAATTTTTCCCTATAAGACCTTGAAGTACATTGTCCAATGCTCTTTGAAACGTGGACGGAGCATTTTTCAAGCCAAATGGCATGCGAAGGAACTCGAAATGTCCGCTGTCGAATGAAAATGCTGTCTTCGGTATGTCTTCCTCCTTTATCTCAATTTGGTGAAAACTGGAAGCGAGATCAAGTGTCGAAAAGTACATACACCTACCAAGTTTGTCCAAAATTTCATTGATATTAGGCAAGGGATATTTATCTCCGATTGTCTTATCATTAAGTTTGCGGTAGTCAATGACTAACCGCCATTTCCGTTTCCCTGCACTATCTGTTTTCTTTGGCACTATCCATATAGGAGAAGACCAAGGAGAGTAACTATTGCGGATAATACCTTGATTAAGCATCTCAGTTATTTGAGTTTGAATTTCCTCCTTATGGATATATGGATAGCGGTATGTTTTAGAGTAGACAGGTAAGTTATCTTTAGTATTAATTTCATGTTTGGTCAAGTTAGACGAGGTCAAATGCTGGCCTTCTTTAAAGAAGATATCTTCGTAGTTCTTGCACAAACTACGAATGGCCTTTTCTTCCTCATTATTTAAGTTATCAGTTTTTAAATCTTTCATAATGTTTGATTTTTCTAAATAGATTTCGCTTTTGAAAGAAAAATTGTTAATTTCTGTATAATGATTAGGTGAGAAAGCTGTAGCTTTAATTATCTGTTCTACAAGAAACGTTTGTGGAGAATCAGATGTGTTGATAACTTCAAGATTTGAATACCAATCTTTCGCTGTGTATAAGCCTTCAGATACATACAGATTTTCTTTTATTATTGTTGGCATTAGATAAATATTGCCAGATTTGACATCGACTGGAAGACTGCAAACCAATTTACTACGTTCTGGAACAACATAGATTTTTGAAACCAGATTAGGTTTAAAATTTATTGGAATTGTTACGTTCTCTGTTTCCAGAAGTGAGTTTTTCAAATCGATTTTCATTGCAAGTTTTTCCATTATATCGGTTCCAATTAGTCCATCAAAATAATGATGGAATTTAAAAAGCAAAAATGATAAGGTTTTATTTGTTTTAAATTCTAATAATTTGTTTATACTTATTTGTTTATTAACGATTTTACTACCAAAAATAGTTTTAATTTTTATCGGATCAATACATTCTACTCTACTATTTGCAATAAGATCTGGGTTGATGAAGGATTTGTTACTTCCTGTATCCACCAAAAATTTTAGATTTTTATTTAATAAACTTTTGATATTGATATAAGGTAGAAGTTTTGTGTTATGGTTGTTGACTTCCAAATACCCTATTGACTTTCCGAGGCTGATATATGAAAATTTCTGTCATCAACAACATTTATATCAGATGAATTCAACTGAAGGTCATTGCTTCTATAATTTTCATCAGGCTGGCTCTCAATATTAAAAGTTTGTCCGTTCCTACTTATCCCACTTAACCCTCTGCTTATAGTTCCACTATAGGTATCCATTGGCTCTGGAAGTGTAGTTCTACTCATGTTGGACTGACGGCTTTGAATGGAACTATTATGCCGAAAATTACTATTCCTTGGTGAATTATTATTGACCTGTCGTGAGTTATTTCCTTGCCTGAACCTTCCGTCTTGCCTACTATCTATATTTTGCCTTGTGTTTGAATCATCTGCAATGTTATTGTGTCCATAGCTCGAATTTTGTCTGAAGTTATTATTTGAAATGTTATGGTTAAAATTGTGGTTATCTCTAGGGTCATTATAATGCCTTGATTGGTTTTGTAATTGATTGCCTGGTTGTTGAAGTCTTTCTGTGGAAACCCTAGAATTTGTTTGTGTATTAGTGTTTGGAAAAAAGGTTCTTCTATTTTGATATCTAACTGCCTGTGGTGTTTGTGAGTTTTGGAAATAGTAACAATTTTCTTCCTGTTGACAAAAGCTAAAAGCATCAGTTAATTTTGTTGGTCGCATTGCTCTAACAGTTGAACCCAAAGGCTCCCTTAATCCTGACAAAAAGATGTTAAGGCACATTTCCTGATAGAGATTTTGCTTAGCCTCGAGAACACTAGCGTTGTTTTCGTGGACTTTAATGTGGTTAATCATCGCGGAAAGTGTTTCAACTATTTTTAAATAAAAGTTTTCTACAGACGATTGATTCTGTCGAAGCTGATGCAAATCTCTTATCAGGTTCTTTTCATTTCTCTTATCCGCGTAGTGTATTATCAAATTATTTTTAATGTCTTCCCAATTTGGTTGAGTTCCATACATGTTTAGAGCCTCGTTGGCAGGTCCAACAATCTTATTTCGTATGGCTCTTAAAATAACTTTTTTATAAGCAGGGTTTGAATTTAGTTGAGGCATAAGGCCTAAAATTTCTTCTACATTACTGATAAAATCAAAGAGCAACCGAGAATTTCCATCGAATGTGGGAACATCCTTAATTGCGTCCGGGATTCGAAGGCAATTAAAGATGTCAACCGCTACATTAGGAAGCATTATGTTTGACTCTATATTTTTATTCACTTTTGAATCAGCAGATTTACCTACAGTATAATTATATCGTAGAACTTTTTTGTTTAATTTACTTTCTTTTTTATTCCAACTTGGAGCAAAAAGACTTCGAATTTTATTTCCTTGAACTTTAGGTTTTAGGACAGGAGGCATGGGAAACCGATAAATACGATCAAATTGAACTTACCCTACTAATCTTTACCATCAGGTTCACGGTGCTTAAGGCTTAAAAACCACCACTTCAATTATTCGTTAAAGTGTGCTCCAACTTGTATCCAGTCCTGGTCTAGCTACTCAAGATGTTCACTATTAGGTTGTCTGGTACAGTATTCCTAGTCCGACTGCGCCAGTTAAACTCCTCGAATACCAAGTTATTTATCTTCAAATAATATACATTAACTTTAGTTAAACTTCTCAAATAACAAGTTATTTATTCTCAAATAATATTCATTAACTTTATTATAATTGTTTTTTAGGCTACTATGTCTTCTTTAATTGTGCTGCTGCTTCTTCGATGCGCCAGAAGAGAATGCCCCAAAAAGAATGCCAAAGCCACTGCAAGATAAGAAAAGCTTTTCTTAATCCGCTTGGCTTGGGTTTGGTATCTCCGTCTTGTTGTTAATCCACCCGATGCCCTTGATACTGCATCTTTACATGATCAGTGTGTTGTGTCGATAAGCGTCATCTCTTATCATGTGTTCTGCATAGCCGGAGAGAAATAAAGGTTGAGCTTTTGTTGCTATGCTGCGATCGTGTCTCTCATCGATAAAATGAATCGCCAAAATTATGTCGGTGTTACCATTGCATCGTGTTAACAACATTAGTATCGTGATGGTTATGGATACGTTCCTATAACTCGCGCGTTTTTTTTTATATAACGGTCATCTTGAATGCAAACTCACTTTGTCAATTGTAGAATATTTTATGTAACTTTGCTATTTCGTGTCGTTAAAAACCATCAATAAAATTAGATGTAATAGACCCGTTCATTGACTGACGGAGTATTGATGTATGCTTTTTGAATAAAGAATTAAAAGGTATACTTACCAGTTAAATAAAAATTATTTGACAAAAACTAAACTGACAGCCAGCTTATGTCTTCTTTCTCTACAAACGGTTAACACTGAATGGTTGCGTTCACTTACAAATGATTTTGTTCAATTGTCGTAGCGTTCACGGTTCACCGAAATGACTTATGCGCTATACCGGACAAAATTTTCTACATTTTTATAATTAAGGAAAATATCCCTTTTAGTATCCATTTCAAAACTTGATGCAGTACATTAAGTAATACCAAGTGTTAGATTTTTTAAATAATGCATCAATTTTTTGACTTGTTGTTGAAGAACGCGCGATATGACTTTCTTCTTTGCATTTATATGTATTGACTTAATTTAAAATCAAATTTTTCAATGAATTGTACTGCTTCATGTATGTACATACAAAACAGTTTGGTAGCAGTTTTTTTTATTAGGTTTTTGTTTTCTCGATAATGTCAAGATTTAAGACATAAAAGCGAATTCGGCACCTTCGGGATTTTGAGCAATGTATTCCATACTTAGATTTTATGTTTTGCGTCCGCTTACTTCTCTAACCGGTTGAAGTCACCTCAACGTATCTTAATTCATCATGAGCCTGCGTTAAGTGCAAATATGAACTAAGATAGTTTTATTTGAAAGTATAATACTCCAATTTTATAAAGAACCGTGGAGTTTATCTGTACTTTTGGGTGATCTTTACGTAGCTAGCTGAGCTTATACCACAATTTTTTCGTTAAAGAAAAATTTTAGCGTTTTTCTCGGAATGACGTTTTGGGATGAATGTTGATAAAATCTCTGAAACTAGGTAGGTATATTCAATCAAACTTTACCAAAACCTTACGATATGTAATAATAAAAAAAAAACAACGTACTCTTCGTAGTTTTTGGAAAATGGATGCCATTTTCCATTTTGTTATTTGTAAAAAAACTAAAACATAATAAGCTTTATTACTCCCACAACTGATTGTGGCCCAATGACAATAAGCGTCGTAGATGTTTGAATTTCAATATTTTTCTTATAAATAAGTCTGTGTGAGTCTTACAAATCTGATTCGTGCTACTATTGCAACGCCTTCGATAAAGTCCTCTACTTAATCCTTCAAGAGTTAGACATCCTTCGTGTGCAAGGGGAAAACAAGCAAACATGTATTTTACTATATAATCTAGGTATATTCCAAGCAAGAGCCTTACATGTTGTAGATGTTGTCTTGAAAGTTTCTTTTCTCCCAAGAAACCTTTATGTACACGGATAAATAAAAAAAAGCAAATGTTGGGTATAAGAGAATGTCTGACGCATAAGTACCGTCCAAAAATTAAGAAACTAGTTCAACACAGCCATATGGTTATAGGTAAGATAAACTAGTTACCATATAGTCTGATACCCAATTTTCACTCTGGATCCGGGCATGTAAGATGAGAGTACCACTTTCGGTTCTTAATGTCTTGTCTTCGTCAATCAAAGAGGAAGCTTGTTGCTCATGAATCATGAGAAAACTTATTTTTGTCAAAACGGTGTTCTATTTTTGGAAATGCTTTTTCGTTCACTTCGTGAATATAGGAAATTACTGCTTTTTTTCTTAACGAAGCAGAAGACGATCAAATGGATCTCAACAGTAAATAGAGTCTGCTTGGATCCATAATAGTGTTTGGACACAATATTCAAATTAAAACTATCAGTGACAAAAGTCTACGAAGTATCGTGATAATTGTAGTTTTTTCAACCGTATAAGTAAATAATGATTTTTATGGGAAAATATTAATTTTCAAAGCTTATGGCGGAAATGCCGGCAAGTCTACATAAATGGTCCTTAGAAAAATGTTGCCTTGAAAAAAAAAAAATTCCGTGATTATTTAATTAGTTTCGAGGATAAAAACAGCCTTCGTTGAAGAATGAAGATCTTTAGAACCTGAAATAATGGCTTTTTCGATTCCTAGCCTGCTCGGCAAGCTCATTTGTTTTACTTGTGAAGAATTAAGTTCACTCTTTGATCTGGATCTGGCAGAAGACCACAACTGCTCTTTTGATTAGAGAGAAACTTGAGGTGATAATCTGTAAAAAACCATCTCTAATCTTAAATAGTGGTTTCCTTACAACAATCTAACATTGGTCAGTTCATGGTGCAAGAAGATGGCTGCTTATCTCTCAAGCGATTCCTCTTTTTTCTATACAAAATTTTACAATTCTTCAACAAAAGCTGGTAGGAGTGGTAGGGCCCGTTCTTCTGAGTAATAAAAACTTACACAAAACCTTAACTTCAAACGCTTTACGATGTTAGTAGTCTTAGTTTCAAACCGAAAAATGAACTCAGTCAGACCAAATAAGAATACTTTACAAGTTTTAAGTTTGTTAAAAGCTTCCACAAATCACCAACTGATTGGAAACCATAAACTGATCTTTGAACGATGAGCCTCTTTCCATATCGTGAGTTATACTAGTGAGAGGGTGATGAAATGAGTCCCCTGCTTCCCCATATGACTGAATGCGTTTATTCGAAGTCCATGGCTTACTCCAAATAAACTCAATGGCGTTGCGCATGTTTGGAGGCATTATAAATTATCTCAGCACTGCTCGTTCACCAATTTCGCCCTGTCTCAAAGGTGACACAAAATATCTCCAGTTAAACGTGATGATCATTCAATTTGTGCACACATTTGGACATAAAGGGCATTCCCATAAGCCCTACACACATAAAGTGCATTCCGATCACTTTTAGTGGAACATCCCGTAAAGATTTGTTTTCTGCTCCCAGATGCGTTGGCTGCAGGTTGTACCATTCATTGCTGCTGTAGGACCATTCAATTATTTGCAATTCTTTGTTTTATTTATGTTTATTTTACCCAGCCTGGTAAACTGTACACAGATGGCAACATGAACAACAACATTATTCAAATAGTAAGTGCATGTGCGGCATGTATTCCTACCACTTAATCAGTCCCTAAATGAATAAACTCTTCCATGTTTCTATAGATACACCAGTTTCAAAGGTAAACGTCGTCGGTGTATCTGCGACGACGACCAACGACTACAACGACCACAATGTCCAGATTTGGATTCATGTGGCATTCTCTTTTGCTGTGTTGTTGTTGTCCAAAGACGTCTTTCGTGTCGAGCCGCCACCGCCACCGCCGCTGCCGCTGCTTTAAGCTTCGCGCTGCGGCAAACCAACCTGAACAATTTTTTGATTTCAACTTGTGTTGTGTTTTGTCGGGTGCAACGCGCACTGCCGTTGCCGGCCGCAGCTCTCAGTTGTTCTTTTCCAATTTTCCTCGGATTAATACCAAAAGAATTACAATATAACGCATGTAACGTATCTGCTCGCTGCGCGCTCGTATCCGTTTAACATAGCGACAAGTTGAGCGCCCAACATGCTCAACTTGTAATCAGACTTAAGGAAGAGCAGCGTCTGTTTCATCGTTTGACTGTCTCTTCCATATCCAAAACGCGAAAGGTGCTGTGTGCTTTCTGCTTTTCATGGCTAAAGGGGATGCATTGCTGCATTGCGGCAAAAGAAGTATTTGGGAAATTGTGTGTGCGCGCGCGCGTTTGTTCAGCCTGGTCGTCACGCACATCCTTTCTGGTTCTCTGCCCATCACAAATGCTAAAAAGAAACATAAAAAATGAACAGTAGGTATTAGATCGAAGAACAGCACGGTATCCCCAGTATCCCAAGGATCATCATGCGAAATTTTCAACGGATCGGTATAATTTTTTGTTAAAGATATGCAACACATTTCGTATTCTGATGTATCTATCTGCATTTGGGAAACGGCTAAGCGTGTATACCTACTACCTCTACTCTTTTCGAGTTTCAAGTTAACGAAAAATGAAGTCCAGTGAGGTCGACTATGTGCGTGCGTGCACACTGCACATGCATGGTCAGGGAATCAGACAAGACTGAAGAAAATAAACAAAAATACTTACATCGAATGTTAAATTGAAAATGAAAAATAAAATTTCAACTAATTTGGCAGATATGCAAATTCATTTTGAACTCTGATTGAATAATTTCTCAATAATGTGGTGTTTTCCGATTGAAAATTTGTGTTAAGACTGTGAGTTTATTTAATGCGAGGCTGTATAAATTATCTGGCGTTTCAAAGGCTGTCCAGGATTATATTTTATCTTACCCGTTGGTCTAAAAGGTACCCGTTTTTTGATTTTTTTTCAAGACCATTGAATTCGATTGCATTTAGTTGTACCCTTTGGGGTGTTAAGGGAAAGGGAACGAGTATTTCTCTTCTTTGTTGAGAATGAATCCTAGTCTGGTTAGACCTCCATAATTTTGATAGTTAATAACATACACGATGCGGTTATTAAGCTGTATCAAATACTTAAAATGTATAGCTGCACTGTAGCTTAATGATAGACCAGTCAAAGTAAAGGGCAGGTGTTTGAGAATTTGTAGCATTTAAGAATGATTGACTTACATGATAAAAGAGCTTATCCCTAACTTCCCGAGTATATGGAAACATGAGAGACCATTCCACTAATTGAACTCATTCTTCAACAACACACTATCGGGAACAATTCGGGGACTGAAATACAGACTTTATAGTCCAAAATTTGTAAGTATCTTCAGAAACGTATAGTTAGGATAGGTTTTTTACTGAGATCTCTAAGTCTATTTCATTGGCCACTGTCAGAATGATAAGTTTTAAGTGTAGTATCATACTCCAATTAAAACCACTACTCCAATTAAAACCACTTACTTTGACAATTCGCACTGGAGCTTCGAAGATCTCACAAGCAGCATATCTTTTGATTTACCTACGTCTAATGGATACGATGGTCCCAACTCCCAAGGCTCAAACTGCATCAAACATGCACAATCATCTTTCCAACCGACTGCGACTGTTGTCGAATCTTCGCAGATGGTTCGAAAACCGATGATGGACCTGGTGCGAAGAGTATGATGACATACAACTGTACAGCTCATTAGGAGACATATACGCTTTCTTTTCGTAGAAATTTTATGCTATTACAATTTTTTTTGAAGACTTTATATTAGTCTCAACCTTAGTTTTAGTCCACATCTTTATCAAAAGTATTGAGAATCTGACAAACTAAAGCGATTTTTTAGTTGCGGCTTCAAAAGTAACAAAACTCTGCGTCTGTCTTGTCGCGTCGGTGTAGGCACTCTCATATTTCACTGTGTAAATATAATATGACAGGTAAATCTATGGTTGTCGCAAGCAAAATAGCTTCGGCTTGGAAGAATCCCAAAGTAGGTACTTTTGACATCCCACCAGCATAATCAGGGTCGTAAGACTAAATTCCTAAGTTTGCTGTTGATGATGCATTTTTGATTAAACTATTGCTAGCCTATGCAAAAAAAGCAATTTGGTCGATGGTGCTATTGCTTGCTGTTTAGTGTAGACATAGACACTTTAGCTATTGACTCTCTCTACTTGACTGTACATCCTAAGTTAGGGTCAAGGTAAAATTGATGAGCACTTCCGGCATTTCGATTCTACGGTTGAACTATGATCTAAAAGTCTCAACGCTCTTTTTTTTGCTCTGTCAAGTACCTATATGGGTGTTATACTCTAGTTTTCGAGGGATGTAGGCCTTTTAAGTTATAACCAGATCAGATGGGGTTAAAATATTTCTGCATCGTCTTAAGAAGCCTTAGCAATTTGCGACATTTTTGAAGAATTCAAATGTGTGGTCATTGCAGCGAAGGTCAAAGCTCCCCCACATACCAAGAATTGACAACTTTTCGGTTTCGTTGATGCATTGAATTTAATGCTTTTACGACAAATAACAGCATTGGGTTTTTGAAGCATTGATTTCTACTCGGTTTTCATCACCACATCCGAAGAGCAGGGACGTGAAATTGAAATCGAATGTGTAAGGCTTAGGGTTGAATCGTCAGCAAACCAATTAAAAGGACAAGAAGTTTCAGACAAGCGACCGTTTATGGAAACAAGGATGGAGAATGGAGCCCTTGGGCACACCAGCATTTATTGAGTAGGTATCAGACTTGAAACCATATAATACAGCTTGTACCTATTAAACGGTTTGAAAAGTAGTTTCTAATCCAACGAGGAAGACCCCGCCCATAAACACCACAAGCACATCTCGTCTACTACATTTGGCTAGAAGCAATCAAAAGTTTTGTAAATAAACCTTTTCTACTTTAACTATAAACATTTTCATACTCAGCCAGCTCTATTGGCTGAACAATGTTCACAGGGAATATAGGATAAGAAGATCAACCTAATTCATAAAATGAGTCGTCCATTTAGTCACAAAGAGCAGTTTTCCTTTGTTGTTCCACATTCATGCTTCTGACTCATATACCTATTTTCGTTTTAGCGATCAGTCCTTTTGGTAGTTTAGTATACAACTAACTATATTTCCCTCACGGCAATACTTAAACAATCTCCTACATAGATTTTTTAATGATTAAATTAAATAAGATTTCGGTCAATAACTCAGTTGCAATTTGTATCCGTCTGAGAAGAAAGCACTCCATACTAACGAAAATGTCTCCACGCACACTTGAAATTAATTCGAATTCCTTATCTCTGTCAGTTTATATTAAATCGTTCGAATCCGCCCTTACGAAAACCGGCTGTCCTCACTGAAATACAGACTTGTTTTATGTTTTAAATTAATAAAATCCAAACACGAAGAAATATGACTAATGCCATGCAATTAACCCTTTATTCCGCTTGGTATTTCTCAAACAAATAAATTGCCACACAGTCCAATCAAACACTTCACGATTGATTTCGAAAAATTCCTTCGAGTTAGTCCAATTTGCATTATAATTAAACCCTGGTAGGTAGGTATAGGTACCTATTTACTTTTGCGTTTTTAAGATTTAAGTTATAGCTGCCGCGATACAAAATCATGTTGTTTTGGTTGTGACACCAATTCCTTATCAAAACACGCAACTCGCCAAAAGGAAGTTAATAACCGGTCACTGCCAGCCGTCGCGATGAGGAAACAACAGGATAAACATACACAAAATGCCCATTTGAAAACTCAAAAACGAAACCTAAATAAAAATACTCCAGCGATACTATTCTCTCTCCTACTTCCATCTATTCCAAGCACACCGCACTCATACTAAATGAATGCTTTGGAATTCAGCGTGAAATCCTGGAATTCAGCCGGTCAGCTGTTTATTGAAATGAAATTTATGTTTTCCCCGGCGTGGCATGCATGGCGGAAGAAGGAAGATTTTGTGAAAAAAAACGTAATGGAACGAAGGAGATGGCCGAAACGATTTATCTCTTTCTCTGTCCGTGAAAGGACTGCTGAGTGCTCTTATTCACACATATTCAATCATTCCTTGTCTGGAATATGGCATGGAGGGATGTTAGGAAAACATCAAAATACCAAAAAAAGAAGAAGAAAAAAAGACAACAGACCGGCCGGAGAGTTTTGTACTGGTATTTTTACTGAGAAAAGAACAAAAAATAGCAGACAAAAATTTCGGCAAGCCACTCGCACAAAAAGTATGGTCGACTCGGCTTGAATTTGGATGGATGAGGAAGAAGAAGAAGAAGAGAACACGCAAGGATGTGTGTGCGAGCGACTGCTATGCCGCGCCGCACTCCGAATGTATTTATGGGAACATCAATGCGAATCGACGGATGTATGCTTTATGGAGGTCGGGAAGCAGCCATTATTCATTTTTGTGTGTTCCGTTGAAGTAAAGGCGGCAGGGAGCAGAGCAGTACACAATGAATTTTGAAATGGAATAATATGTGGGTTCGTATTTTTTTTTCTTTTCTTTATTTTGTCTCTTTTATTTGGGGTTGAGTGTTTGGTGTTGTTGTTGTTGTTTTTGTTTTATGTTTCATTGCATTTTTTGTTGATTCTCGCATTTTTGAATTATAGAGTAGGTATACCTACTTAAAGAGTTTCCTTCAGGAACAAAATTATCCGATTTTATTAGTCATTTTTGTGATCTAGGTATAATATCTAATCTTATAGAACTCCGTGTACTAAAGTGCACTCGATGTAATTCTGACTTACATTTACATTTACATTTACATGAAACCTACTCCACCCATAAATCTGCGGAGTAGGGGGGGTTGCAGCCGGGCGACAAAGACCATTTGGCTGATACACCACAAGACTAACTACACAAATACTATATAGAACAAATAACACATGACAACAGCACGCAGTAGTTACGGACGGTCCCCCATCTTGTCACTAACAGCGCTCATTCCGACTTAATTACGGTGTTCTAATGTAACCGACTCTTTTCGGTTGACAAGGCCGTTGTAGTAATTCTGACTTATCGATGCCAGTAAAGTGTAGTCTTATTTGATATTTGCAAAATGACTGAACTTTTTATCGATGGTACCATAAAACCTATTCAATGCAGAGCACACTTCTTTTTCCAATTTTTGCTGTCACGTTATCGCTTCTTTTTGGCGAGACGCTGACACGGAAAAATTTGTCTTTAAGGTTAGGTGTAAGCAAAGACAATAAAAAACAAGAGATTTTGTTCAGCTAATAACCTTAGTTAGTTTCGTTTAAGTTGGGCTTACTTCCTTTCCCAGAACAGAAAAGCCGCATTCTCGCTAGAGTCTGTTTCGAACCTTGATTTAAAAAAAAAATAGTTTCTAATAGTTTTCTAGGGATATGCAATAAAGCGTACTTGTCCTCTAAAAATGATAGCTCTTGTGATATCTACAACACATTTTTTTTGTGGGTAGCTTACTTACTTCTAAGGTGGTCATTACAGTTTGGAGTAAACCTGGGTCTCAACCAACATCCTTCTATAAAGACCTAGATTTCCAGCGAGCTCTATCCAGTTTTGCACTCTTAGTCGGTTGAAGTCTTCTTCCACTTGAAACCACCTAAAACAAGGTCTTCCCATTCCTCCATTTTCCTGCAATGTGCTTTCGAAAACCCGTCTAGCCGGAGCGTTCAGGTCCATCCGCTGTACATGACAAAACCATCGTATCGTAGCCTCCCGATGCGTACTCTTCTGGCTATACCCGCATTTTGCCGTACAGCTCATACAGCTCGTTGTCATATCTTCTTCTCCCCACATTGTCTTTGCATAAGGTACCAACGATCATTCAGAGTATTTTTCTTTCGAAACGAGCAAGGGTTTCTTTATCCGCTTTCGATTAGGTCCATGCTTCCGCGCCGTAAAGCAGGACTGGGATGATCAAGGTTACTCAATTGCCTTCTTAACACAAAGAAACAACGGAGTTATTCTCCGTTTGATCTCCGCACTGATGTTGTTTGTGGGTAGCTACCATTTTAAATCTCTGAATAGAAGAACTGTTCCGGTTCCAGTTATTAGAGGTTAATCGAGCTTGTCATCTTTATAGAAGATCCACATCTCTGGTTAGTGTGGGGACCAAGGATCTTAGAGCTTTAATTCCTGCGCCAAAGAGTTGACATCTATAAGGGTGCGTAATAATCGGAGGTGTAAAGGAAGGGAAAACTCTCTCCTCAAATAGCTTATAATCTGTAGATGAATCATACTTCTGGTGGACTATGTAGAAGACTGATTTCGCAGAGAAAAGAGATGGATTTCCTCACAAGCCAATCGTTGCAGCATAAGCAAAGAAGTGTCGCACGGATTAAGATTGTTATTTGAAAAAAGTATGCATCCTAATGATTTACAATTTAATCAATCAGAACTGCAAAACGCAACACCTTTAGTAGGTACAGGTTTTTCGGAAAAACTTTCTGATGAATTTAATTTTCTTTTTAAACCACTTTTTGTTGACTTTATCTGAAGCAAATGAATGCCTTTTATTCATACCTTCTCGAGTTGTTTAAGTTATGAGCATAATAATCTCACACCTTGTGCGTTTTGCTTTAAAAATTCAGTTTCAAGTTAAGTTCCTTCAATTTAAAACGACTGCCTCCAAATCAGCGAACCGCATCATTACAATAAACTCTATACTAATACCCAAAGTCCAATATACCCATTTCTTCTAATAATGGGGTTGGTTTTCTCAATAAAAACCTTCTATCTCATCTTATGGCATAGACTCACCCTAAAAGCTTGCGTCTTTAAGAAGGCATCCATCTCATATTTGGAGATATAAAGATAAATCACAAAGAAACGAAGTTAAAGAAAGAAAAAAATAAAATAAAATAAAAACAATATCCGAAACATACTTCCCAAGAGCCTTGTAACATCAACATAAGGAGAATGCAGTACACATTTGACATATTTCCAAACAAATAAATCACTCAAAATGTGACACAATTTTCTTTGTCTTTCATAATTAAAATTTTGGAACAACAACAAAATACAGAATAAGAAAAAAAAAACAAAAGAAGAACCAATGACGAAAAACATCGCCAATAAGCAGAGCAAGCAAGCCACGAAAGCAGCAAGGGCGCTTATGCCACATAGCCGCCCAGAAAAGTCCACGGAAACAAAATAGAAAACCATGTGGGCGCTTTTGGCCTTGGTTTGGAACTTGGAAGTGCTATTTAGGATCTCTATCATCCGTCGTCGCTCGTTGGTCCATCTAAAAGTTCACCGCGTCCACCTATTTGTTGTTTGTTATCTAAAGATTTTCAAGAAAAATAAAACAAAAACAAAAAATTATCTGCGACAATAGATTGGAAATGGTTTTTCTATCACTTGGTGTTCTAGGTGGTGTGACGCGGTTAACTTTCTACTATAAGGATGCCGAATTCGGGGGGTGGTTTTTGCTGTCGAAACGTAGTCAGTTGGAAAAGCAGCAGCGTAGCTTGTGTTTTTCTGTTTTTCTACCGATAAATATACCCCCTCTGATGAACGAGTGTGTACGAGTATACCTACCTATACGTATGCTTAAATACATAGATAAGTATGAAGCCTGAGAAGTATTTCGGTAACACGAAGGATATCAAAACATCCAAAAACAAAACAAAAGAGAACAACCAAAAAGTTGAAGAAGGTTAAGCTTAAGACGAAAAACACAATATACGTGTATGAAATATATCTAGATACTGTTATTGAGACTAGCTATAAGGAGATGGGTGAAAAGGAGCACAAGGGATATAGAAACGACAACTTACGCGATGGGCCACATCAGAAGACGAAACGAAAAGGACGGCAAGGGACACGGAGAGTCGAGGATGAGTTCCATTTTGACTGAAGGAAGGTTTCTTTCACTTTCTTGGGGCTGTCATTTCCGTTTGTGCAAAAGAACGAACCTTCAAGAACACAACGTAGAACAAGACAACCAGAACCGAAAGACTTTGAAATCCAATCTACTCGAAGGATGTGAAGCTATACATTTATAGTTACATATACGTGTGTGTATTACAGCTATAAGATTACATGTTTACGTTTAGATTTCATACTATTCTTGTATGTGTGTGGCCTGCGAGGGAAGGTATACTTAAGGACGAGCTCTTAAATCCATTCTGCTCATTTGCCAGAGTAAAGTAGACGAAAAAGGATATTATTCTATTTGAGGAAAAGTACCCACGTCTAGCTCTATGGCAGTCGCCGTAGATGTGGACGGGTGGGCCTGGTCGTGGTCTTGGTCATGGTGATGCCATATACCATCGCATCGGAAGGGGGAAACTAAAAGAATCCAAAGACAAAATCAAGTGAAATATAAGTAAAAATGTGTATTTGGGCCATTTGAAGCGTAACACGAAACTTTTACGCTTTCACTCTTTCCGTTGTTTTAGTTCTTTTTTTCTTTTTTTTTTCCTCACTCAATGCTGCTGTTTTTCAGTTTGGCAACATTGAGAAAGTTTTTTTTTTTTTTTTAATTTGGTAAGCGGAATTCCTTGTAGATAAGTGACAGTGCGTTAGTAGTTTTGCTATTGCAGTCTTAAGGATTTAATTATCATCTACAACATATATAAAGAAAGTCGATCCGATTTCTTTGTTTCTTTGTTTTAAGTGCTATTTTAGTTGTTGTATGGAAAAGAGGATATGTTTCTTAATCAGCGGCTTAACAATATTGAAATAAGTGAGTTCCACCACTGGGCATGATATCAATAAAAGTGATGACATAATTCAGCGACTTGATGCATTCTGTGGCTGGGTTGACGTTTGAACTTCATTAACGTTCTCTATTGGCATTCATATCTTTAGAATAAATGTGGTGCACGTGAAATAATGGTTAGCATGTCAGCCTTTTACGCGGGAGGTTCGTGGTTTGAAATCGAACAGAAAACAAAATATGTATGTTTTTAAACGGCTATCACCTTTCGCCGGAATTGGCAAGTACTCCGTTGGTAAATTCACTGTCACGAAAAGCACGACTAGCCGTTCCGTATCGGCAAATTGTAGGTCCCTCCATTTACCTCGCAAGGCATGGTTGTGAGAAATGCGCTAGGCCCTGGGGCTCATCGCTCTGTTACCCCATCATATTAATTTATTTATTTTTTCGATATTAGAGTTCGAAAGAAAATCATAACTTTTATATTAGTGCTTCCTATAGAAAGTTAACTACCTTTGCAGAAATTGACTCTAATCTAAGATTACCCTTTCTCATTATATTAAGCGAAACTCCACTTACTTCACATTTTCTTCAATCCAAAAACTCACCGTCTTCAGACAAAGCTCATTTTCAGTTTGGTTGATGTGGATGATGTGTTTTCTAACTGACTCTAATGAGTCGGAATATTCTTCATTCTTATGTTTCCCTTATACGAAAGTTTTCTTATATCGACTCATGGCTTGCTAGTGTTTATTACCTTGACTTTTTTTATCTTACAGTCGCCGAAAATCTCTCGGTACATTAGTTTTAAGGCGCCCACTATGCCATTTTGAACTTCATTCCTGATGACAGCATCCACACCCAGCTTTTCATATTCGTTTCTTGATATCCATAAATGCTCTTTGGAAGTGGAACTTCAACAACCAGAATAACTTCCACAAATTCCAATATTGGCAGCATTGTTCAGTGGCGAATCGAAAGCCAAGTAAAATTAAAAACTCGATGTTTTCTTTTGTTATTATCATAGCGAGAGTTACTCTTCATGCCACTGTCTATGAGAGTCACATAGACTGGATAGTTTCCACATTGATATTGGAAATTCTAAGCATTATGTGGTGCCAATGACGAAATGGTTAGCATGTCTGCATGTTAGGTGCGAGATCGAAGTTTGAATTCTACAAAACTCAAAATGCCTCTACAAAAGTATCAACTGTCGCGAATAAATTGGGAAGTCTTCCGATAGTTATTACACTGCAATGAATTGCAGTTTCTCACCTAGCCTTTGGAATCAAAAAAAAATTATCATGTCTTTTCCATTCCTGAAATTCATTCGTTAGATTAATAAGCTTAACCTTCCCGTGCTCTCTTTTCTTTCCTATTTACTAAAACCACTTATTAAGAAAAGCTAAAAGTTCTTTAATGTATACTTAACTATTGTCTCTGGGGAACAAGGAGGCAGGTTTGTATGGTTCATAACTTGAATAGTCAAAGTTTTGTTATTCTGATTGACTGAAGCAAATTTCTATGTCTCGTGGTGCCATTTTTATATAAATATTCATCGAAGTGGTAACTAAAAGCAAAAGAAGAAAGGAACCACGGGCCTATCGGCAAGTTCAAAGTATACCTACTACATCTTGATGACGCAGACTTGCCCATTTCAACTCAACTCGTGTCTCAAACAATGACTCTGGGTAAAACTAACAATAAAAAGTAAATTATAATATCTTCTCAGTTTTTCTGCTTCGTCGATTATGTAAATTTTCATCGATGAAACCAGAAACAACACGAGTAAAACTCTCCGCAACACAACTCACGATGCGAAACCGACAAAAAAAAAAAAAAGTTGAAACCAAAACGATGAACGAAACAAAAAATGCAAGGGTGCAGATTTGATACACATC
Source organism: Melanostoma scalare (assembly GCA_949752695.1). Lineage (NCBI taxonomy): Eukaryota > Metazoa > Arthropoda > Insecta > Diptera > Syrphidae > Melanostoma > Melanostoma scalare. The sequence goes on along the minus strand of OX456985.1, from coordinate 189,407,353 downwards.
GCGCATCAAATGGCTATTTGCTTGGCTGGCTTTGACAGTCGAAAGGCATCCCGCGTTGAATTCCATGGATTTTCATTTTAATTAAATTAGATTTTTTTCCTGATTGTCTTTTTCGTTGGTTATACTCCGAACCTATTCCTACCTCGTTGATTCTGTGTTTTGTTTTCTTTTTTTCTTACTTCTTTTTTTGTCTTCAACAACAAAATTTGCAGATACATCATCAAATTGTATGAATAATAATATACATTGGTATAAACCCGTGTACCTCTTCAACTAATTCTATTCTTTTCTTTTTGATAAGAAATCATTCACGTCTCGTTGCACTGGCATTGTGACAGCCAGTATTCACCTGTTGTTCTTCCTGGGCTGGAATGGCGTACGTCTCTGAGTTAACATGGTTGGCGATGTGCGATGAAATATAATGGCTGTGAGGAGGGGGGAAGATTGAGGGAAAAAACGAAGTAGAAGTGTATACGACAAGGAGATAGAGTAAATAAATTAAAGAGTCCAACACGATAATTGCCATATCATTGCCTCGCGGAATTTAATTGCTGGCCTCCTGCTTGGTCAAAGAAGAAACAAAATGATGTACAAAAAAGTACGATAGAGTAGAGGATATAGCAAAAAAGCAGCACTATCCAGTGAGATGAGAATGAGGGCAACTACAACACGACCGTAGTAGTGCCCTAGTGGTGTCGCGGTGTTAATGCAAATAGTTTTTCCTCTTTTTCATTTCTTCTCTGGTTTTAAAATAAAATAATAATAATAAAACAACGCACTCTGGCACTCTGGGATGTTCCATTGCACCTTTTCCTGTGCTTCTGCGGTGGTTATGTCTAAGTTTGTGACTTGTGCACTTCCGTTTCAGATTTTGAGTTAAAAAAAATTTCGTTGTTTGGGAAAATCTCTGAGTTGTGTTATAAGATAAGTTGTTTTTAAAGGCAAAAGTCAGATGGATGTCAAGTGAAGTTCACAAAATTAATCTCGCTGAAAACACCTCACGATGCGGTGAACAAGCAGGATATCATGATAAGAGAGTACGACTATCTTGATGTAAAGTAAGACGACTATATTAGTCCTGCCATAGGCTTTTAAAGAAAATACCTGAAAATGAAAAGGAAACCTCTTCCTATACACTCTCACAATGAATTTGATATTTTTATGGTTATCTTCTATCCATTACTTTTGGTGAAGGATTTGCAATATTTCTGAGATGACGTCAATGCTGCGATAGAGCTTTTTCTCGTCGCAACCATAAAAATCAAAAATATCAATTATTAATGAGCTAGGCCCCGATCCACGCCGAGCTCTTATTTCCTTATGAATTTCTTGCGGCTGCATTTTGCGTCATTATAGTTTTTGAGCAACAAAACTTGCCAAGCTAACATCTACCAATAACCTCAGACTGAACTTAAGTCATAAGTTTACATATAGCTTTAAGAACATACTATGGTTTTTTCGTACCAGTCCTTAGGCGCTATCTTAAGCCTTGTATTAAAAACCCCAAAACAATAGGCACATAATCAAATAGCAAAAAATTGTGTTGACTAGAGTCAAAGTTTTAAGCCTCGACAACAGTAACCCACATTATAAGACCTTAACATTAAAAAGAAGAAAAAAATGAAAAAACAATCTTCCAGCTCTTCTCTTTTGAAGTGGCGCATGGTCTTCCCTCAGCTTTGCAAAAAACCAAAAAAATATACAAAGTTAGAAATAAGAATGCTCGAACAAAGCGATAATCACCCACCCTGCGCTGACATGCATTCAAACTAAACTTCAAAGAACTATGCCTCCCCAGTAAACTATCCACCTCTTCATCATCCAACATCCATCCATTGGCACTTAAGTTACTGGAGTGGAAAAAAGTTTCTTCTTGGCATTGTTTTAGATGTTTTTTTTTTTCCTTTTTTTTTTCTTTGCCATAGGAAGTCCTTTAAGTTTTTGTATATTTTTCTGTTGTTTTTTGTTTTTTTATTATCGAGAGAAAATTTCATTATGAAATTGGATCGATGTCAATTTGTAGATTAGATAAATTCGTTACATTATAAAGTTATCGAACTGATAATATACTTAGCCATATCTACATAGCAGTTGTTATGTTAGAATATGAATTCTAATGCACATATTTTAGGAAACAGTGATTTATTTTAAGAGGGGGTCAAAAAAAGGTATAGAAGCGGTTATCATTGAATTCGTTTGAATAATTTTTGCTTTGGGAGGATTAGAAGTCCAATCATAATATTTCTATCAAGTGTTGAAGACGAGTTACGGCATCAGTGATCAAGTGTAGTGTAATTTTTCTAGTACAATTTGCTTTAAATTACACAATTTCAGTCGGTGGTTCATCAATTGAATCAAATTCCGTTCGATTACTTATAAGAGAATATTAGATTTTGTCACTAGATTGGTCGATAACGCGAGTGGTAGAGCCATACGTAGGTAATTCAGTCACGTATTACTTGATAACATGTGCGGTAGTTTGGCCCCTTTTCTGTTTTTCGAGATCATTTTTGACATAATTTCTTTAATGACATTTTTTGCTTTCGTTATGTAGAAATCTCACAAATAGAAAATTAAATAAATAACCGCCAAATAACTTTTTTTTTTTTATTGGTCGCAAAACATCGAGTGTGCTTCGGCTGTGTGGCACCAAGCGCCGTCCTGTTGAGACAAAATGTTGACAATATCCTCCTCTTCAATTTTTGTGAACAAAAATTCGTTCAACATGGCACGATAACGATCGCCATTGACTGTAACGGCCACTCCTTGCTCATTTTCGAAAAATGGCCCAATTACGCCTCTGGACCAAAATCCGCACCAAACAGTGATTCGTTTTGGGTGTATCGGCTTATCAATGTATGCGTGCGAGTATTTTGTGCCCCAAATGCGACAATATTGCTTGTTTACATACTCGCCAAGATCAAAATGAGCTTCATCTGAGAAGAGATATTTGGCAAAATCGGCATCTTCTTTAAGTCGATTGCAGGCCTACTTAGCGAACATATTCGTTCAGCGGAAAGATAAAACTAATTATCTGTCAAATCAGACATGAGCTAAGTGTTACAATTCACGAAATAAGCACTAGTTGAAAAAAAAAAAAAGTAAGATGGCGGACCCGTTAGTACCTACCTATCTAGCTCCAATGATAATGTGTCCTGGCAGATGCCAATCATTTCTTTCATCTCCTACTCCAGCCCAAAATTATATGCGAAATACCAACACTCATCTTTTCGAAGGCTGACGAAAGCTTTTGAGCGATGCACATGGTACATGGCTTTTATTGTTTACTGACCATAAACAGTTTACATTAAGGTGAAATATTGCTACCAAACAGGACAACACACTATTCGTTCAGTCTTCCAGTTTTATCTGGACGTCATAATTGAGTGAAACTACATCCATCTCATTTCCATCACCATAGCACCACAAAAAAAGGGAAGGTTGCTTTAGTGGTAGTACAATGGACCAGCCATTGGCCTGAGTGCTTCAGCTTAGTCTTAGCATTCCTTTGCAATATAGGGCTTCTATATGGTTTCCTTTACAGCAGCTATAAGCTCTTCAAATAAAGTTTCGATGTTTTTAATCATCGACCAGTTTATTTATTGACTTCAAAACCTCACGGCGTAATACATTTCTGTTCAGTGGTAGAATAGCTTAGAATAACTGTTTATTGATACATAATTGACCATCAGATGGCTTGAGGGGCAGATCTGAGACTATAGGAGACAAGTTGAAAATGAACGAATTGATTCAAGTAAATGAGGAAACTGCGAAAACTGCAATATGCTTAATAACAAGAGGCAACCTCCATCAAAACAAAGTAACCGAAATCAATTTATGTCTCAAACAAAGCGCAAGAGGTTGGGAGCTATCAACTTAAGTGCGGCGCCAGTACATGTAATTGATACCAGCACAGTCTTTAAAGTTATAAAATGAAATTTTTTACATTTTTATCCTCTCGAACTCAAACATTTTAATATAAAAGAAAATTTCCAGCCAAATCCCACTTTCATGTCCTTCCTCACCTTTAGACACATAAACCCGAAAATATCCTTTGGAAATTAAATTCTGAAAGAATATCACCTCTCGTCTCTGGAGTCTTCACCTGCCAGGGCGAGGTATATTGCTATGAAATGACATACACTAAAAGGACTTCCTATAGTCTATGGAAATTTAATCACGCTGTCAGAGCTCTCTCTTTCTCTATACATATATATTTAAGTATATACCTACCCTTTTGCCATCTCAACAGAGAAAGTTTTACCTGTCACGTGAGAATTTTAATTTAATTATTCCCAAGACTTAAACTTCAAGGATTTTTCTCCTTTTTTTTCTCAATGAAAGTGAAGCAGCCTTTGTACCTAAGTAGAAAGTTGATAACAAAAGTGCTGATGGCAGTAAAAAAAAAAAAAAATAACAAGAAAACAACCGTCATAATACCTAGCGCTGTTCTATTCACAAAATAATATGAAGGAAGCAAAATCAATTTGCACATCCTATTTCAAAGGATCTCTATCTGATAGGATAATCCAAAACCACACCATTAGAACTCAATTACAAAATAATTGCAAGATAATACCGCCTAGCACAAGTAACAAGATATACCTACACACAGTTGTTAGCGTTAGCGATTTCCCTCAAGTGAATTCTCAAATTCACAACACTCCTCAACTTACATATACTTACTCGTACCCAAAACGAAAAACGAAAAGAATTGGATAGCAAAAATAAAAATGAGAAAAACAACCTACTAATCGCAAGGAAGTACCGAAAGGACCATAAATTATATTTTATATAATTTTCATTGCCACATTATCACAGAAAATCTACAGTGATTCACTCATCTTCTTCATTTTTATTTCAATCTTTTTTCTTCTTCTTCATGCTTTTATAACTTTGGTAGTCGTTGGAACAATATCTCAGGTCTCGCAAATTCTCACCATTTCAAGTATTTTTTTTTTTGTGTTCTTATTTTTTCGTCTTCGCACAGTAGAACAAAGCTCTTCTTATACTTGCACAAGAAGTGGGTATCTCTCAATTCGCATTGGAAAGGATATTTTTTTGTGAATATAGAGCTAAGTTATACCTATAGATAGAAGATGGTACATCGCATCTAGGCGCGTTCAGTAAGAAAAAGAGTGTGTATATCTGTCTCGTAGAGAATATCCACAGGTATTCCATAAATTCACAACGACAACCAAATTATCATTATTATTATTGCCACAGATAGTTTGCATGTGGTGTATGAGTAGAATATATGTTACAACGGAATAACAAAAAAGTAGGAAAATATCTGCGGGAAATTAGGATGCGCATGTCGAGGAAATGCGATGACAGGAGGAGAAAAAGAGATATACAAAGTGACAAAAAGAGACTTTAGAGATGGCGTTCATGAATGAAAACTAAAGCAACAAATAAAATTACAAACGTAGTTATGGGATACTGATTTTCACTTTCAAAGGATTGTTGCGGCAATGAAGGAAGGGAGAGCTTATCATTAAATTTTATTCTTTTTCGAAAAGCCGGAAAAAATATGAGTTTAACAGTAGTTGCTTACTTCCATTTTTGACTGGATGCTGGTTTCAAACCAATAAAAATAAGTCACCTACTAGGCCATTAAATTCTTCGAATACGGGACAAACCAATCATAGAATTTTATACGGAGAATAAATCAATGAACCAACATCTTGATAAGCTCTTAATTTCATTCTAAGCAAATTTACTTGTGGTTTCTGGTCTTATTATTCATTACTCGATTACCAACTCGCTGGAATGACTAGCGACCGTAGAGACTCGAATTCGTATACAACAATCTAAAAGACAAAACTTAATATATATCGATTCTTACTGTGTTTTCCGAATTATGAAGGCTTTCCAAAATTGCCCAAGGAAAGTCGTATATCACTTTGGTCTTTTTAATGCTTGTTTAAGTTCTAAACTGTGGTGAATGTGGCCAAAGATACAAAGCAGATATTTGTAAGCATGATCAACTGGTCATACCACCTATCAAAATTGTAACCCGATCAGCGGCATAAGATACCAATACCCCATCGTTTCACACACCATGAAATTTGACAGTTAAACTTAAAAGCAGACTATTACTTATGCGAACATAAAGATAACTGAGCTAAAGGATAGTTATTTGGGTGGGCATTACAGTTCGGGGTGAGCCTGAGCATGAGCCAACATCTTTCAATAACGACTTCGATTTTCGTCGAGCTCTCTACAGTCTTGCACTCTAAGTCGGTTCGGGTCTTTTTCCACTTGATTGTGCCACTTTAGACAAGGTTTTCCCTTTCCGCAATTTCCCTGCATGTGCTTTCGAAAATTCGTCGAGCCGGAGTATTGATGTCCATTTGCTCGTAGTTTTGCAATGCGTACTCTTCTAGCTATACCAACGTCGAGGTACAGCTCATACAGTTCGTTGTTGTATCTTCTTCTCCACACATTGTCTTCGCATACTTATGGGACTAAAGATCACTTGAAGTAATTTTCTTTCGAAACGACCAATGGTTTATTCATCCGCTTTCGATAAGGACCACGCTACCGTGCGGTAAAGCATAAAGGCTTACCTTGGTTTTTTTAAGAGAGAGTTTTGTTTCTCAGTTGTCTTTTTAGTCCAAAGAAGCAAAGGTTGGTAAGAGCTATTCTCCATTTGATCTCCGCACTGATGTTGTTTTCTGTGTCTAAAGCGGATCCTTGGTAGACAAAGTTCTGTACTACCTCGGAGTTGTGTCAGTCTATTTTGCTGAATTGTCCAATTCGTTGATGTTCGCTGGCCTTGTTTAATGACAACATATACTTCGTTCTACCTTCATCAACCATCAAACCCACCGCTTCTTTCTGCCCATTACGTCAATATCGTCTGCGTTAGCGAGTAATTGTACAGCCTTTTGAAAGATTGTTAATCTCATGTTGACGTTTGAGTTTTGTACAATATTTTCAAGTATGAAGTTTAAGAAATTAAACATGACAGTTTGTGGTCTTTTCGAAAGAATTTTCCACTCAAACTTCCCGGTGACGGAGCAGCTTGAACTCTACAAAGTCATTCTGCATACTGCAATTCGTCTCTGTTAATACTGCCATACGCACCCCTGAAATCCACAAAACGATGGTGTATATCGATATTATATTCTCGGGTTTTTTCCAAGATCTGTCGTAATGTGAAAATTTGGTCTATTGTGGGCTTTTTGGGTCTAAAACCTCATTGATAAGAACCAATCAAATTGTTGACGTCAACATGTTACAGGGAAAACAAGATCTTATACGAAGTTAAGGTTTTATCCTCCATAATTGGTGTAATTGTGAGGGTGTCATTTTTTAGGATCGGGCCTACGATATTGAAGTTCCATTCATCGGGTATGCTTTCTTCCGACCATATCATGTAGATCAGCTGATGCTGCTCTTCTCCAACTAATCTCCAGCTGCCAAATTACATCCAAATTACATAAAATAAGTTTTAAGTACATAATACATTGCGCCAGTTCAAAAAAGTATTCTGCATATCTTTTTACGACTAACTCTCATAGAAATGAGAGCTTGTTACTTGTTTATCGCCTTTTGGTTCTTAAAGTTCTACCCAGGTAATGCTGTTGCCGTCATAGGCAGCCATAACGCCAAAAACTAAAGATGAATCACCTAGACCTGCAAGTTGTGGTTTTTTGGGGTTTTATGATTGCAAGTCTATTTATATTTAACTCTCTGACCATTTTCTATGATTGATGTCATTCACAAGTATTTTTCGGTTCGGAAGTGGAGTCTCGCCTAACCCGGTGCTATTTCGAAATTTATTTAAGTAGACCGAAAGTATAAAGTTGACGTTTTCTGGTTGACGATCATTGCTTAGAAACGAAGATCATGCGAAATGCTTGCCGAAATCAGAATTCAAACTTCATTGAATGGTACAGCATATTCCAGTCAGTCTCATAGAACTATTCAAATAGACTTATGATCTTTATCTGGTTTTTGCAGTTCTCGAAACTTCACAAGTAACCTTCCTTAAACGAACACTTAAAAGAAGAAAAATGTATTACGAGTTTTTCTTTAAAATTCAAACAGTGTTTCTGCAGTCATATAATTTCCCTATTATTAGTCATTTTCATGATCGTTAAATTTGCAGCGCTCTCGGTCTCATAATTTCATTTTCATACTCTGAACACTCATATCCCCCATCGCATCGATTTTGTGTTTTATCGTTCAGCCAGAGGAGACTGGAAGCAATGATGAAAAACTTCCTCGTCTCGCCGTTTATCTCTTTTACGAGATATACTTTTCTCAAATGCTCTTCCACTCGTCGTAAATCAGCTAGCAGTTGTATAATGGTATACATCTCCAGCATCCCCTTTTTGCCTCGCAGCGCACAAAATTCTTCTCGTTATTCATCCACTTTTACTGTGTTTGCTTTTCGATTTTATTTCGCTCATGGTCTCCCCATTTTCCCCAATTTTTCCCACCATACATCACAAAGGAAGAATTTCCCAAAAATCTCCAGTTGATTATTTTCGTCTCTCGGTGAGTCGTTGTCTCGCCTCTGCATATCGTCGTTTTTTTTTACTCAGATTTTTTCAAAACATACCACTGATGTTTACTTCTTATAATCAAACACAAATTAAGACGAAAAAAAAAGAATAAATAAAACAACAATATGAAAATAAACCTGAAACAAATTTATTTTTCCAAAACTCGCTGTTGTGTGTTTACCGTGCAGAAATAATAAAAGTCTTAACATCACATTTCAAAATCTCAAGCGATACATTTTAATCGAGTTTATAGCGAGAAAATATTTTCTATCACAGTGACGACATTTTCCCGACGGGGTTCTGTTGTTTCTTTTTCAAAAAAATGTGCTAAATGAAGTAATATAGTATTTTGAATGAAGAATAAATAAAATTGTGAGAGTTCTGCTATTGACTCTTAGTGTTCATGGTGACGGGGTGACTTAATAAATTTGACAAAAAGCCGACGGTTAAGATTTGAATGTTTGCAAAATGCAAATAATGCATTCGAAGCATCGCAGAAAAACATGATCCCATTAATGCGTAATAAATTATTTACAATAATTTTGAAAAAACGAAAAATTCGTATCCGAACTAAAAGGAAAAAAGAAAAATAACAGCTAAAGAGAAAAAGGAAACGAAAAAGTCACCGCGTAGAAGTAGTTTTTTGTTGTTGTGAGTGTATTTTGTGTCGCTTTGTTGAACGAGACGAATTTTGTTTTCGTTATAAATAAGTTCACTTAGTTTAGTACTTAAAGTGAGTTTTCAATAAAACAAAATTTTGGTTTTATTTTGTTTTCATTTCATTTTTCGTGCTCCATTGTTTTTGAAAAAAGGAAAATTAACAAAATGCGTTTCGCTTCTGAAAGCTTTTTCATTAAGGTAAGTCCTTCGTGGATGGAATCGCGTTTAATTTAAATTTCTCCAATTTTAATTTTTGACAACAAAATTTCATAACCTATAACCAAGTGCTGGAATGAAACATTGTACGATGACTCAAGGAATTTTTTAAAAAGAAAAAATTACAGCAATGGTGAGATGTATAGCTTTTGATAAGAAAAGATAGGTATGCGTTACATGCCTTCCTTTTGACAACAATAGGCAATTACTAAGGGCCTTATGTGTTAGAAAAGTACCAACAACCAACACAATTGTGAAGAGGGAGAACTGTTTCCTCAAACCATGGAGTCACGAACTGCTTTTTGTTTCGTGTTTCACGTCAATATGCCATGAAGCGTTTTGCTTCCAATGGTTTTTATCGCGCAAAAAAACCAAATAGCATAGAAGCGTGTCAATAGTGAGACCGCTTTACAACGAATAATAAGCTAAACAATCATGCAAATAATGATGATATTGTTAGTTTTTGCAAAGAAAATTATGGGGAAGCACGTGCAGTTAGTTACCTACTAGTTGTTGCAAGTCAAGTGATGCGGGCGTTGGTTATAGTTAAATTACATATTTTATGTGCAGGAATTATAAAACAGAACCTATTAACATTTTGCTTGCTAGCATAGGTATTTATGTTTCATTGTGCATCCGAGTAAAAACATGAAAGAAACGCAAAGAGATAGGAAATCACTTTAAAGGTGTGTATACTGTATAGGTGCAATAAAGCAGAAGTAACCGTTCAGACAGCAGGACATTGAATTGAATTAAACTAATCGTATATAACCAAATAAGCGTTTTTGTCAACACAGCACTTTGTTATCAACGGGAACCTTTGTGATCCTTTCAACTTCTGAGTGTTGTCTATATTTTTCTCTCTTAAAAATCGAGGCGAATGGAGGATGGGGTCTGCAATATGTTTTGACGGTAACTAGCAATTTTTGTAGTACCTATAGCTTTACTTTCAGGAGACTTGTAATACCAACAAAACAAAGAGTACAGTCCAGTTGGGGCTTATACACATTAGTTTGAAGCTCTGAACTGAACCTAAGCCACGGATACTCGAATAAAATGTCTCAAGTTGTCGTTAAAACCTTGCTGATGGAGATTTTTGTCTTACTTAAATAGTGCTACTAGAAAGCCTGAAATTGCCACTAATATCTGTTTTCTTTTTTTTTTTTTTGCTTTTAAAATATGTAGTATATGTAAAGGTTAACACGAGTGCTACCAGATATACGAAACTAGATGACAAGCAAAGTCAATAAAATGAAGGGCATTGACGCCGAACTATAACCAGTGTTCGGACCGTATGCTTACGGTATTAGATATCGAGGATAGGCCTTAGGATTATTGATAATCCAGCACGTGTATTTGACAATTTTTTAATAGCATAGCGTGGCTTTGTAGTTCGAAAAGTAATAATTCTTGTTGCTAGGGCTTGGCTTGGGATAGCTTTTGTAAGTAAAAGATGCAAGGAGAACAAGTTACAAGTAAATAGTGGGGTCTACTCTTTGGAAAATTCAATACTGATACAATAGTGCGAAATACTTTTATATTCTGATTTTCTTCAAGCCCTAGACCAAATGCGGTATAGCTACAAAAATCACAACACTGAAAAAGATTGAATATTTACTTTGGTGGTGTCCGTAGATTGATGGTTAGCATATCTACCGGTTTCGTGTGAGGTCCTAGGTCAGAGTCCCAGAAGCATAAGAATTGTCAACTGACATTATACCATTCGCGAGTAATTCGTTAGTCTACCGAGAGAAAAAATTAGAAACGCTTTCTAAATTAATCGTGTGAAATCGACATAAAATTGTTGGTCTGGGAAATGTGCTAGACCCCGAAGTTTCCGTGGCTTTGCTTGCGCTACACTATCTGCTTATTTATTTATTATATTTTACTTGATTTTTAAAATTTTTCTATACTTACTGCTTTAAAATAAAAATATGGTCATAGTAAAAAAAGAAGAAAAAATGGGGTGGCACAACAAGCTAGTGGAAAATCTAAGAACCTAAAGCATTATTATCGTTTAACTTTATCGATTTATGTAAGTGCTGAACAAGTTTGAGGCAGTTTTGAGTTTTGAAAAATAAAACCCATGGATGGTGTAAGGATAATACTTTTCTTCAAGGGATTCTAGTTAGATTACCATTCCTCGAATAGAGCAATAGACTTAACAGACAAAGTAAGTTCGACTATGCTGGAAAGCGCATCTTACTCACTTTCTTAGGTGGGCTTTACTGTTCGGAGTGATACTGAGCTTCATTCTTTCGCCAACAATTTCGATCTTGGGCAAGTTCATTCCAGTTTAGCACATTAAGTCGTCTAACATCCTCTTCCATTTGATTGTGCAAACTAAGGCACTTGGTCTACATTTTCTGTGACTTTCTGGCAGTATAGGCTCTCGAATATCCGTGAAAGGGGGTGTTTCTGTCCATCCGTTCTACTTGTTCCAGTCATTGTAGTCTCGCGGTCCGTACTCTTATAGCTATGCCCGCATCGCGGTATACAGCTCAAACAATTTGGTGTTGAATACCGCAAGTCACTGTCACGGACGGGACCACAGATCACTCGGATCACTTTCCTTTTGAAACAACCCAGCATTTACTTTGAAAAAGGTCCATGATTTTATGCCTTGAAGCTAGACTGGGTTATTAAGGTCTCATGAAGAATATGTTCTTGGTTCTTCGAACCCACTTTAGTTTTGAAATACGACCGAGAGTCAAAATAGTTCATGTAATTTGGAATCCTCTAGTCTTTTCGTGAGAATTGTTTCGCAAATTCACTGTTGTAAAATATTAAAGCCTATTTGGTTTGCCCTGTGGCCGACTATATAAATAAAATACTTAAAATTTCTTCTGTATACGAAAACATCCATAGTAAACAATGCCGGGATAATCATTAGAGGGAGTAGGCAACTGCAAAGGGACCCCGCAACTAGCTAGGGTCCTATCAGCATCGACCAAAACGAAAATTTTATTTCAATAGGCCTGTTTTTTTGGGAAGATGTCCGGTACCTTGTATTGTAAATACATGTAAAGCAAAAACAACAAAAGATACAGGGGATAAAAGGATGAGTAAATCTTACAAGGGATAGATTTTTCGATATCGAATAAGTTTTTCGATGTTTCATTTTTAAATGTTGGTGCGACTAGAGACTTTCATGTATCTCGAACAACAGAAAAAGGGGGTGTTCACAAGTGAATGGAAATGAATTTTGTACAAGAATAGAATAGAATAGAAAAGAACGATTTTTGAATTGTAGAAATTTATTGATTTTGATTATTTAATTTGCGGGTTCATAGGTATATAATAATATATCGTAAAAGAAACGAAAAAGGTCTGTTAAACTATTTTTTTGTTCTTTTTTGCATAGTTCCTTAACACATTTTTCGGTGAATGTTGACATTTTTTTCCAATAGTATTTACTACGTCTTACCTTAAAATAGATTTATTTATTGATTACTAGCAGACGCGGCCACGCGTTGCTGTAGGTCGCCATCTGTGAGGTGCGAGGGACAATGTTTTACAGTTCTCTGTAAAGAAATTCGCTTAAGGCGCCATCTGTTCCAGATTTATGCAATCTATGATTAATAACAACAAAAGCGCCATCGGTTCCAGACTTATTTAATCTACAATTAATAACCATTAAGGAATAGTAAACTCGATTTCGTTATTCGTTACATATATACCATGAAGCGGAAGTTGATTCTTATACAGACAAGTATCCGCTTGTGTCTAGTTTCTTAAGACACTTTTAAAATATAAGTATTGAACTTCTAAACTTCTAAGTAATGTATTTTAGTGGATTACCGACATTTAAAAGTTTTTCGCACTTGTTCTCATTCACTCTCAAGTGAACTGAACCCAAGCGTGTAAACAGAGAAAAAAAAAACACAAGAAAATACTTGCATACTTTTGTGAACACCGCTATTTTTGACATTTCCCAACTACAACTCATCACGGATACCAACCATCAAACATAAAAACGCGAACCGTTTTTTTGGATTTACAATACAAGGTACCGGACAGCCTCCCAAAAAAACACGCCTAATATTTATTTAGCCTTTGAAGTAGCTGGATATTTGGAGCCGATCGTCTGGAAGTTACTCATACCCCTTCATTATCCTGAAAAGGCCTTATTTCATTGCTTGAGGGCCCGGCCAGGATTGTTGACTAGTGGCCCGGATGGGATTAGTACGGCTCTGATAGCAAAGCTGTACAGAACATCCCATCCTATTTCACCATTTAAAATTTTCAGGCCGCCTTATTCCTTTCCATGGTATACTTCCCAGTACTTTTTCTAGTACGAAAACTCTTCTTAAACGGACACACGGAAAGAAAATTAAGAGTATCTTCTCTCGTGTTCACATTACATAAATGCTGCATACAAGTGGTAGGTCAGTATCTCTCTTCTGAAAATACGTGTGTTCTTATCCCACAAAACATGAAAGCTCCAAGAAATCTCACTTAGGAATGAATGGGTCATAGCATTTTATCTACCACTTTTTTATACTTAAAATTCAACTATGGAAACACCTTTACTGACTTTATTAAAGAAACCAAATTATTATAAAAACAACTTGAAAATCTCCAGCACCTCTCGCAACGCCATCGCCACGAGTAAGAACAATAATAACATGTTGCAGTTCTGTGTGGGCTTCGACGTCATCGCAAATGAATTTAGAACGTGTTTTTTCATAACTTTTTTTTAAATTTTTCTGACGGCCAACAATGTGGTTTTTTGTCTTCCATCGTCATAGCTAATATTTATTTTATTATTTCAGGCTGCATTTACGTGCACTGAAAATTGTTTACATCAGCTTTATTGGAGAATAATGAAAAGAAAATTTTTGATGGGTGGGTCATTTGACTTTCCCGAAAGATATCAAAGGCTTTGGAGCGACACTATTCCCTAAACCCCCCTCGGTCACATCTCTTTATAGTTATCACACTACCGCACCGTCGACACAATTTGAAAATCCACTGGCTTAGCCTATGACTATGTGTTATTCGACAGCCCTGACATTAAAACTTGCTTATATTATACATGTACATTGTACACGCCTGATCAAGTACAAGCTGAGCTATAAGCATGAGAGAAAGAGTATATCTCTATAAAGATACTCTTGGCTATGTGCTATGCACTCAGGTCAATGGCGAGTCTTCTATATGTATACTCGTGTCGTCGTATAAAGTATAAATGCGGGACCGTGTAAATTACATATCGCAATATTGCCGTCAATTTTTCGTATCTTTTTGCATATTGGCGCGCTCTGCACAGTTGGTGTCAGTTAAATTGGCCAAACAAGTCGTTTTTAAGATAAAGTCCGCACAAGACATCAGCAGAGTTTTTTTTTTTAATTTGTAATTTTGAAAACGTTATTTGAACGTCAACGTGGATATAATAAAACGTGATATGCTTGAAGTTATCTTAAATTTTGCTTGCCTTAATTCTTCGCGCCAAGGCGATGAGTTGTGGGTATCTATGCAAAAAGAGTGTAAATTTGGATCAAAAATTAACTTGACTGCGCACTTAAATTGAGTGTATACAATGAACAAACGGGAAACGGGCTTTTGATATCTTAATTGGGAGGATGATGCACTTTGTATGCCAGGTATCGCTGACGTTCGAGACATTGATTGGGAGGCTTGGATATTTTTAATTAATGGTGCAGGGTACCTACTTACAGTCTTGAGAAATGTGAGTGAAAATTGAGTCAGAAGATCGTTTCTCATATGAATTTTTACGCTTTCTTCTTGTGAAGACGAAGCTCGCCAAATGGTAAATGAATTTCGCGAGATTTCAATTCAATCCAATATGTTGTACTTTAATGAATCGTCAAATTTCAGGTCAAGTGTGTTTTCTAGATTGAAACAAGTCCATGAATTACATCTCTGATGCGTTGCGGTAGTATTTAACACTCAAAGACAAATAGCAAAAATTATTTGTACCTATCAATTAGGATGCCTACTGCCCTACCTTTTCCAACAGGAAGGTTTCCATCCCAATACTTAAAATGCAGCGTCCGCAAAAGGGTCTCAACTCTCAACTGTCGATAAATAAAGTAAGTAAATAAATAGGGTGGCGCAACAGAGCGAGGAGCCCCAGGGTTTAACATTTCTCGCCACCATGCCTTGTGAGGGAATGGAGGGGACCTACAATTTTCTGCCGGTTCAGAACGGCTAATTGAGAACGCGCTTTTCATTCATAGCAATGAATTTACTTACGGAGGACTTGTCAAATCCTCGCAAAAGGCGATACCCGTGGAAAAGCATTTTTGCCTCTGCTGGGACTCAACTGTCGATATCTGAATAAATATATTCTTACAACCGTTTGAAAGTAGTTGCTCCCTATTTGAGCTCTAATTTATAAGTTTTCTTTGCACAACTTGGTTATTCTACTTTACAGAGTGGCGTAAAAGTTGTCATCTGAGCTTATGCTTTTCACTCGTCTTTTAACCCCTCATCATGTTTATTGTTTATTTATTTAAATAAATAAACAGGGTAACGCAACATAGCGAGGAGTCCCAGGGCCTAGCGCATTTCTCACAACCATGCCTTGTGAAGGAATGAAGGGAACGTACTATTTTCTGCCGGTTCCGAACGGCTAATCGAGAAAGCATTTTTCATGGCAATGAATTTACTAACGGAAGACTTGCAAATTTCTCCAGAAAGGCGATGCCATGCCCGTAGGAAAACATTTGTGCCTCTGTTAGGGTTCGAACCACGAACCTATGGGTTAACAGGCAGAAATGCTAACTTTCATGAGCACCACAATAACCCTTAAGTCTTTCATTAAAATTTTTGCAGACTGACTTACACCACTGTGTTGTTTGTCGTTTCATTCAATTCAGCTTATATATAGGTGTCCCTTTACTGACATCAGTCCTATACTTTGACTTTGACTTTGACATTGACGTATGTTCTGGAAAGTATGTCTGTCTTCTATGTGGGAGTTTGAGTCTTCGGCAGGACCTCCGAGAATAGCTTAGCCGTTCGGATTTAACATATATTTGTTGGTCCCCTTAATTCCTCTTTCATGTGATTCCCCGCGACCTTCGTTTTAATTTAGTTCTCCGTCAAAAAGGCTTTGTGACAAAAACTTTGATACAGTGATCATTGAAGGAACCATGAAACCCTTTAATTATTCAGAATTCAAAGTTTTGAGATTTTTACTTTACTTGATTCTCCCAAAATTATTATGAGTCTGCTCCACACAACCTTAATATCCCTGCGTGGCCTTTGCCATAAGCCTTCTAGCAACACACCTTTCAACATACAAAATGTGTTGTAGATTCAACTCAAAAGCTTAACTGGATGAACCCTATGCGAAGTAAGATTAGTATCTGTCTTAAACTAATTTTAAGAAATAGTCTTACCCCATTGTCTCAATGATTCAAGCCGAGCAGAGATGTTGAACAGAATTGTAAAAGAAAAAAATAAATAAAAAACATAAAAGAGCACCACAATATCGTTTGATAATGATGATGAGGTACTCAAACTCATTGATGTTGATTATTATGATGATGATGCGGATGATCTGGCCTTTAGTGGGCGCGCACCATAACTCTGTACAATATACCTATACCACGTACCTACAGGTCTTTGCAGAAAGAAATCTAGAGCCCACAAGACCCAAGCAAGCATTAAATTTTAACGTTTTATTTATTTTCTTGATTGTTGTTGAATTTCCTTAAAAAATTGTTCGCGTGCTGTATTATACCAACAGTATGGTAGATATACAGATTGTGGTCGAAAGAGGTTGGTCGACCATGCTATGGGTACCTACCTATACTTATCAACGAGTATATAGGTAATCCGTATAGCGTAGCCTACAAACCAGGCCAAGCATTTTATATGTCGTGATTTAATTTTTCCAATTTTTTGTTGTTGTTGGTGTTATTTTGGCTTTTGGGCCGGTGCGGTGTGTTCGCCTTCATACGTACCTTTCTGTCTGTGAATGGATTCAAATGAAGAACGACCAGAGAAACGCGAGCAGTTGCGGATTAAGTTGTGAATCGTGATTGCAAGGCAAGTGTCTGCCAGTGGGCATATTGATCATATTGTAGTATACGCATATAACACAACATAACCTTTTATATAACCACTATGATGTTACGGTTAAGATAAACTTAGGCACTCTTGAATATACCTATATTGCGAGAGAGAGAGCTTGTGAAGACCGCATCCGCAGGAGGAGGACTGCCAGATTGGAATGCGCGCGCTACGCTATTTGTATTATTTTCTTTTTTCCTTTTTTTCTTTTCATTTAGTTTAATCGGTATTTTACCAGCCATGCAATATTGGCATGTGTGTGCAGAAAACTTCATCGCACACAAGAGACACCAGGCCATCCAATACTCTCACGCACATGGCACGGCATCCATATAGCCCCCCGTAAGATGTTTAAAGGATGATTACAGTGTTCGTTATTTTGTTGATGTTGTTTTGGGGGGCAATTTGTAAATTTTTATTCCTTAAGTTAAGAGGTTGGAAATTGTGCATTTGATTATACTTTGTAAGTATATGTATGAGAAAGGAAAGAAGGAGGAAACCGTGTTGATGTATGGGCTTAGATATAGGACGATGGTGGCCAACGGCTAAGAAATGGCATCCAGCTGGCAGGATTGCTTTGAATTGCGATGCTAATCACTTGTAATCGTTTAATGTGCATTTAAAAATTTAGTTTTGAGAGCTTAATAAAGGAAGATCACACGTTCGTGTCTATTGAGAGATGATGATGAAGGAGTCTTGCATAGTGAAGAATATATGGGCAGTAAGTTTTTTAGTCAATGCCGAAGCATTTTGAGAATAGTATCGCAGGAGGTTCGCTTATAAACATCATTGGACAAACAGGTCGTTGGACAAGCATTACTATGGCCATTATAAGACCTTTGCCTCTAAATTTGTAAGGCTTTTTTAAATACCTTTCTGCATTTACTCGAAGACTTTTAATGGAATTTTAATGGAAACTTGCGGACGATTACTGCCATCTTTATAGTTAAAAGTGATTCCATGTTCTAATATAGATGATCAAAACAGATTAGAATCCTGCAGCTAAGTTTGGGATTACGTCACTTCTAAGACGACAATCGTCCAAAATCTAGACATTGAGAAACGTATTCGAACCCCCAAAAAGCTACCAACATTTATGAGACGGTATTAAAACAACATGCGATTGAATGATAATCGCCTAGAAAGTTACGCAATTGGGGCTCTGGCTAATTCCTCCCTTTTAACCTTCAGCAGTTGCGGACTCAACAATAGTTTAGGAATTTTTTTAATTATAACAAAACAATTTGAAGTGAAACTTTCTGGTTATCATTGAAGCTTCATGTCTATATCGGGGCTGTCCAAAACTACATGTTTATAGCCTCCCAACACGAGCTTACAGGAGCCATTTGAGGGATAAAAAAAGGCCTGACAGAACTTGGTTGTTTGTTGAACATGAACATTTTGAGTAAAGTGAAAAAACAAATTTTGGTACCTTTAAAACGAAATCAGTCAGTCGTTTGTGATGAAACTTTTTTTAGTGATCCACAGTTTACATTTACGTCGTTGTTTGACACGAAAGTCAAAGAATTCTAAGCAAATAAAATCAATCTGCAAATTTTGCTAATAGGCTTTTGTCCCTAAACTCATCCTTTCGGAATAATCCTGTGACTACTTGTAACGAAATCGGAGATGTAGGACTCTTTTCGTTCAAAGAGCTTTCTGGCCATCATAGAAAACCGATCAAGGAATTCATTCCTTATTATTAAGAACACTCTTGCAACATTAAGTGTGTGTAGCCATCGAGCTACCTTAGATATACATATACTTTTTCTTCAAAATAAAAATAAACTTGATGGCGCAAGAAAAAGGGGAGCACCAAGTCCTACAGAATTTCTCACAAAAGTACCTTGTAAGTTCTGTGGTAATGGAGGGGACCTAAAACTTTCTTCCGATTTATAACAGCTAATCGAGAAAGTGCTTTTCATGACAATGAATTTAGTATCGGAGAGGTTTGCCAGCTCCTCGTGAAAGCCGATAGCTGTAGAAAAACTTTTTTGTTTTCTGTTGGGATTCGAACCACGAACCTCCCGCGTAACAGGCAGACATGCCAACCATTACCACACGGGCACCACGGCCTTTTTCTTTGGTAAATGATATTGTGACAAAGTTTGACCTTACAGTTTTTGTTGCCAGGTCTCGGCAAGGAGTATTTAGGCAATGAAACCACTACTGTTTTTTGAGTAACTTTTTAAATTTTTATATACGGTGTTTTTTTTAAGATCGAAACATAGCAACTGCTTTGATTTTTCTTTTTTATATTTTTTTTAAATTATACTCGTTGACATAATAGGAAAATGACTCAAATATTACAACAATTTTTAGAAAATGCAACTGGTTAAATTAAATTTTGCGAACATGCTGTCATTAGCCAATGCACTTAATTTTAGCTAAACTCAAATCTTCAAGATCATCAGAAAAGTAGAACGTGTTTTATTGCTGTATCTATAGTTATGTGAGAGATTGGTAAGGCTTCCGAATGTAATACCTCATTGAAAAGTGCTACCTCACTTCAGCTGGCAAAAAATTGTGGATCTCCGCCATTCATCTTGGCGTAAGTTGAAAGAACTGCCCTAAGCCCTGACCAACTTTGAGCTCTGAAGCCCATTTATTTTTGTAATATGCATCTTTCCTTGCATTTACACATTATCTTTTGTTAGCATACTGCTTTCAAATGCTATGGCTTCAGGATACTGAAAATGCCATTAGTTTGTAGTTTTTGCACTTAACAAAGGTCATTCAGGTGCCTCGTAGTGTTTCGTACGATAGCTGATAATCATTCTCATGTCTCCTGCAGTAAGTCGGTCTACTTGAGTGACAATTAGCCGTCCACGATCTGAAGACAATGATGTTTCGTTTCCATTGAATTCGTTGCTTAGTCCTCAATAACAATTCTTCACCGAAAGATTTCAAAATGCAGTGAACCAACTGTTTTTGAGAATTCTAGAAAGCATTTATTAGTTTGATGATTTTCGATTGACTTTTTCTGACAACAATCACCCCAATCAAGCAGGCACTCTTCGTCAAATATCTTCTTCTTTCTACCAAGGCCACTCTCGTAGGCATTTCCGCGAAACGCGATGACTAGCTCTTTTTTTTCCCTTGAAACATTTTCGTGCGAAATAAAATCTCCAGCTGTCATTGTACAATTCTCGTGCAAGACCGCAAACATCCGCATGTGTTTCTATAATGCTTACGAAATTTTCAAATGTTACTATACACAATTCGCACGCATTGCGATTTGCGACTCTCCAGCTCTAGATTTACATATATCATGTCGGTATTTGGAACTATGTTTGTCTGTCCTATGGTCAAATGCGTCTGTGCTGTGTGCAATAGGGCGATTGTTTCTGCAGTCAGTCGAATCTGTAAAAAAAAAGTTCCCCTTTTTTGAAAAGGTAAATGAAACGCGAGACCGATAGCACACCCGCTCTATACGATCCGACCCCCCAATGCTACAATGCCATACACGTACGTGATTATAGATTCCTCCACATTGTCCATGGGTCTTTACCTCAATTCATTCAAAAGATTTAATCTTGTCCGCACTTCATTTCTGTTAAAAGCACACATCCTCATGCTTCATCGATTTTCCTAATCGTTTTACGTGTTCCAGAGCTCCGCAACATCATCCATGGTATAGTCGTATAAGAAAGAGCTGAGCTACGGTCACAATATACGATAGTATGAAGGTGCACACATAGTAGGTACACAATAAACACATATACATTCGCATAGTTTCGATCCTATCCTCGACCGACCAAGTGGCTGTCAATATTGTTGGTGCGGTTCACATGGAAGAACCCCTCTATACCACCGTCACATGTGGCTTAGAACACCAGCAACAGACTACTCTTCTTCTTAGATGTAATTTTTGTTCTCCCTTTTTTTGTAACGTCACTTGACTAACTCCCGACCAAAACCATCTCCTGGTTGTTTGAATTTAGTTGAACGAAAGTCTGGGAATGGAGTACTTTTTTTTATTTTTAAAACCCAATGCTCCGTAGGGTGTGTATGTTTTTATCAGATACTTAAAAACGCATTACAAAAAAGCGCAAACATGAACTCCGAACAGTTTCTTGTAAGTTTGAGGTTCGAATCCCAATATTGTCATGATTTTTCATGAATAAGGCCACATCTTGTGAATAGTTTGGAGGTCCTTCGATACCGTTATGTTTAGTGATTTCTCACTTAGCCGTTTGGGTGAAAAAGACAAAATTATAGGTGCGTTCGCTTTTCCGACTTTGGTACGCACCTGAAAGAATACTAAAGAGAACATGCTCTTGTCCTTTGACTATTGCCAAGCTGTTGTGCCAAAAATGTTGTTCGAAAATAGTTTATATTTGGAAAAATATTCAAAAATATGAAAGACATGAAACAAACAAAGTCCTTCAGTGCTGATTCGCGGTGTATCAGAGAAAGTGTGATACACAGTTCGTGTTGTAAGGACTGCAGTCCCACATGTTTTTTTTTTTTTTTAGTGCACAAATATTTTTTCCAGATTCGAGTCATTTGATGTGGTGCCTCTCGAACTCTTGGTATAAAAATATTGATAACACACCATCATTGATGCAGTGCAAAGAATGGCATCTCGGATGGACTTTAAATGTGAAGTCTTACATTGGGGGAGAGAGAACAGTTTAGAGAGTGTGTGTTCAAGATGATCGGTTTTCAGATTTGAATTCGTTTTCGTATATAAATTAGCATAGCGATCTACATTCAGAACATCATAGATTCCCACTCTAGTATAAATACACGTTTTCCTTGCTATTCATATTGAAGATAGCCACTAAAGGTACCTTATGCAACCGTGCACTTTAGGGTACCAAATATACACTACAACCGTGTTTAAGTTGTCAGCCACATGAAGACAACTATTCGAAACGGCAACTAAACGTTAATACGGCAATGACTCTACGACGAGTATACTCCAACGACGATGAAGATGTTAAGTGAAACGTGCGAGTAAGTCAATCGGTCTATCTGCGAAGGTCTATCTGGGGAATTTTAGATTTGTATAGTGCATGCGAACATTGCATATAGGTAGTCTGGCAACGAAACTATACTATATGTGTGCAGTGTTGAATTGGCATGCTAGAAATCGTGCCTATTGGGTGTACTAGCGGAGCAGCTATACGACAGTATATTGAATGGTGTGCCTCGTGCGCGCATGAAAAAGTAAAAAAAATAAAGAAGTTTCTGCTTCAGTGTATATGGATGCTTGTCGATTTGAACTGTGCTCTTGATTGGCGGCGCGAAAGGTCTCAATTGACGGTTTGATTTCTATGTCAATGGAACGAACTATATTTTGTGCTGTGACTGGACTTGATAGATTTCTTTGGCACCAAGCATAGTCTTCATCGTTCTGATGAATAGTGTGCCTACCAACTCATATGGGTATAGGGTGAACTGTAAGATGGTGTAGGGTTTTGACATTTGCTAGCAAATGCTTAACTAGGCCACAGATCCTCAAGCTTGAATATAAATAATCATGTCTACTTTAAGGTGTTCTCCAGGACGTTGAACAAGCATGATGCATTGATTGATTTTCCTTATATCAAGCCATATGAAGTGATGCAAGAACAACTAAACATATTCGCCTTTGCCGACTCAACAAAAACACGAATTCTTGACGCATTCTATTTTCGAACCTTAAAACAGTAATTGTGAAAGATTACCGTCTAGATGTGCATCTAAGGAATCTAAGTCACCGAGTGTTGTCCCACGAAATACTGACACTACAAAAGAATGCGAAGAATGCATTTCAAATTGAAAGTTGTTAGAATAGTAATTGAGTAATTTGATGTCGAAGTCAGAAAGTGAATTCAAGCAATGCTGTCTTTAAATTGCTTACATAAAAAATTACATTTTCAAAGCATTACATTCTTTCCAATATTCCAATCATGTCAGATGCCATCCGATACGATGATCTCAAGGCTCAAACGGCGTCAAAACACGCGGTTGGCTATCCTTCAATTTAGAACTAGCACTCACTCCAGAATGTGAACCATAGGAAAAGATATTTGTCGGATCTTCACGGGTGGTTCCAGATCCGATTATAAGTCTGGGGCTATTGCTAGAGCAACGGTACCGAAAATTACTTGAGAGGAAAAAGTATTTATATCTCCACCTACAGCTGAACTGTGCTTAAGATTCTACTCAGCCCTCCAACTACTTCGTAGGTGATCCAAAAATGCAATGAATCTCTAAAAGCGTTCAATGGTGTTCAACTGATTAACAAGCTTATGGCCAAGACCAATCAAATATTGTACTTTGCCTTGTTCTCGGTATGGTTCCCATAAGCGGATCACTAGTGTTAAGCAATTGAGTGGGTGAGCTTTGATCAATTCGAAATCAAGATGCTTGTAGCATACCGTCGGGTATAGTGCTTACCTCGAAACTTGAGTAAAATCTTATGTAAGTGATAGAGGAAGCTCTCTAAGAGAATGAAAATGTCATTTTCTCTAGTGAAAAGTTAAAATAAGGTGGTGTAAAAAAGATATGGAAACCTCGTATGGTTACGCATTTCATCAAGGACCTATAATTTTACGCCGACTCAGAACGGCTTAGTAGTGAGAAAGCGATTTTCACGACAGTGTTTTACTCTGGGAGGATATGTTAACTCCTCTCGAAAGGCGATACCTGTGGAAAAATATTTTTGTTTCTGGTATAAGAACCTCGAATACCCTACAACAGGCAGAAGTGTTAACGATTACAGTACGAGCACCAATATGACCAGTAAAAAAAACCTACTTTTTTAACAATACTTTTTCTTACTTTCGACATTCTCTATAGTTTTCTTCACATTTCCAGCTCCTCAACATTTTCGGATGTATGACCCAAACAACTTGTACATCCCAAAATGCAAGTCCAAGAAACTTGTTTTCTCCTTCTCACTATTAAGAGTTTTACCAAACGTGTATAGAAAGAAGTGTATACCAACCTATGTCTTCTGGTGTACCTACTAATACACCACATATCTTTTGTTAGGTAGGTAGGTACACAAGCTTACGAATGAACACTTCTTTTAAAAAAAAAACAAATTTTTTTCCATATTGCAAGTTGACAAAGATAACTAATAATAATAATTAGCATCTGACACTGAATGACATCCGCAACTGTTCATGCACATCAGGTCTTGTCAACAGCATATGGAATCGGCTCAATTTGACGAAGATGGACACGAGTGTTTCTCCATCTCTCTTATGAATGCCTTCAGCAAAGCTGTGCCAGCTGTATCACCCTACATCACCCGAAAGAGGAAACATCTTAGGCAAATGAAAAAAGAAACACTGTACGTCAAATTCAATATTTAAATTGAAATCCATGCAGTTGCGCCCGTTCCCGTTGGCACAAACACTTGGAGGAACCCAAAAACAGGATATTGTGCTGCGATGTTGTATAATTTTTCCTTTTTCCCTTATCCTTATAGCACCGTCCGTCCGGTAGTGTATAATACACTGTGGTGTTTCAACACTGGCAAAGTAATCTCAGACATCTTTCAAAAATTGTGTTCTGTTCCTGGTCGTTCTCGGCAGCAGTGTCCTGTGTTATATATATGCCGACATCGTGGAGCTGTATGATAGAAAGAAGTGAAAGTATGCCTATCTAATGTTTCAGCATAGAGTTGAGTCGAGTTGAGAGTATACACCACACACAAGCACTTCATGGCATGAACGTCATTTTAGTCAGAAAAATCCTTGAACACAATTCCTCTTCGTTGGTTGATGTTTTCTCATTTTTCCTTTTGGTTTTTTTTTTGGTTTTTTTTTCTGATAATTTTTCCAACAGAAAAGTATGAAATCTGCCCCGGCAGGACGATATGGCATGGCTGGCATCAAGCAAAAAAATAAAAAAAAAAATAAACGTATCTACGAATGTGTATGTACCCAGCTAGAGAGTCAGTAACACGAAGGAAGGAATCGAGTTGACAGGCGTGGCTTGATTTCTATTTCAGGGGTTGATGACTTTGATTTATGAACCCTGCCTCGAACATGGCATTTTCACTTTTCATTAGCGTGCGTTGCATTTTTCTAACATTGATACAAACACGCTCTTACGCAGGCAATTTGAAAATCTAGATGCTGCCATTTGGTGAATTGCTCAATTGGACAGGTTTTCCTTATGCAGGCGAGGGTATTTTGTATGACAAGACATGTAATTTTGTTGGTGTCATGTAACATCTACTGCAGACAAAGCACTTCAATTAGGATCATTACTACTAACACCAAATGGACCATTTGAAGAACTTTGGCCCGGGAAACCGAATGGAACTAAGTTTTTTTTCCGGAGGAATTAAGGAAAATCATCTTAAAAAAAAAAAAAACCTGACGGCAAGTTAGCCAAGTGTTTTCCTGCATCGATCATACCTACTTACTCCAAGTCTATTTCTGCAGTATGCGAGGTATTTGCTCTTTGTGCAAAATAACGAGTCTCACATAAAAAAAGAATTTAATGTCTGTTGAGATAAAGACAAACACTTATCTAACCTCTGTTATTGGCTTTGAATAACTTTTTCTAATTAACCATTTGATGTAGGTTACAAATTACAAAACTCCCTAGAGATAAGTACCTTTGCTCAAACTCTTCAACTGATTGACAGTGTGGGATTAGGACGCTTGGGTAGGCTTAGTCTTTACAATAATGAGATGCTTTTCATTAAACAAACGAACAGCTTTAATGACTTGAAAGTGTTGTCTAGTGTATCGATTTTAAGTTACCTAATTAAAGAGATAGATTTTTAAAGGAAGTCATTTAAATGAACTACCTCATTCTAGCTTGGTAGGTACAATTTTTGCGTGGAATATCAATTATGGTTCTTTTGGTGGCACTATGTCATATTAGGCTAACTGCATTGTTTATGTATTTAAACTTATGAAATATGCTCTCTCCCACAAACAAATAGAAGTAAATAAATAAATAGATAGGGTGGCACAACAGAGCCTGGAGTTTACAACCATCTACAAATAATTTTACATTGCAATGTGGATATCACAGTCAAATTGAGACCTAGGAGTTTAACAAAAAAATTGTTTACTGCCCTCATACAAATTAATAGAAAATGAACTGTGTTTCGCTGTTGTTTTTTTTTTTTTGCGGCTCTATTTTATAGTTTGAGTCAATTGAAGTTTGTATGGTACAACGCTTGAGTCATGACGCCATGGAAGTCGTAATGGCATATCATAAAAATTTATGTCTGATACATTATGGGTCCGTGCTCAGAAAAGAAGACGAGCTCCAAAGAAGTTTCTTCTACGAAGTTATGGAAAATACATAATGTCCACTGTTCGTTGGAAATAAAAGCCTGTGACTATGAATTCAAGTAAAGCGATTTGGATAAAGCGCTGAACCGAGTAGTATACCTATACCTACCTAGTTTAAAAACCGATTCTATTTCTCATGTAGTTCATTATTCATATGGCGATTACCAACTACGATTTTCCTGCCAGCTTAGATGTTCAAACTCTCACAGCTATAGCTCACTGCTGGGGTACGAAAAAAGATATTTTCTGTTGAACCAGAAAACTATGGCGAAATAGTTTAGTAAGTCTGCTAGTTGCGTGGGAGGCTCGAGGTTCGAATCCCAAGAGAAAATAAAAAATGCTTTTCCGAAGGGTTGGCGTGTCCTTCGATACCTAATAATATCATTGCCATGAAAATCACTTTCCTAATTAGCAGCTTGGAGTCGCCAAAAAGTGAAGGTCCTTTCCATTCCTCATAAAGTGCGTGAGAAACGTGCTAGACCCCTCTACTCCCACTCTGTTGTGCTCCCTGTTTGTTTATATGAATCATAAAACAAACAATAATATACTGACGTCAAAAATGTTTATTGCAAGGGATATCCAAGACCGCTTCCAGTCGAGAGTGCCTTCGGTGAATTTTATGCAGCAACCGGCCCGGCAAGTGTCGAAGAAAATCGATTGCTCGAGAAGCCATAGGAGGTAACGGTGGACCTTAAAATATGTGAGGATAACGGCCCACACTAAGATCAATACCCTGATCATCCCACTTCTGATACATGACGCAGAGCATGGGCTTTATTTAAAGCAGATGATAATTCAGACGTTTTAAAAATATATACTTACCTTAACAAAATTCTTTAGTTTGAAAGCGAAGCAGGAGCAGAAGCTTTATAGGAGATTAGAGGAAAAGAAATCCTGACGTTCCGGCAGCTAGAAAGGAATCAGACTTCTCTATGGAATATACTAGAAGGGAGCGAACCTCTCTTAAAATTGGCAGTGCTTACCTAAGTAAGAAAGTAAGAAATTGGTCAATCTTCCTTCTATCCAAGTGAATGAACAAAATATGTTTCCAAAACGTTTACAGCGACAACCGGGACGGAACATCCCAAGATCACCCAAGTCAACCGACTTATAACTAAGAATTTTCTTTTCTACGTAATAGGTTAGTTATTGTTTTAATTCTAGACAATGTAATTGGTTAGGCCCTCTATGTGCCAACACTTCTACATCATCATTTTTAAATTTTCAAATTATGTAGTATACTTAAGTATCAGTTGTATACATATATGTATATAAAGTCCAATAAAATAATTAACTAAAAGATTAAAACGCTTCGCAGTCTAAATACCGATATTCACAAACGCGCGTAACAATGCAGACTTATACCTACTTAATCGTGTCAAGAAAATAGCTGATTGATGATAGCTCAATTTAAAGAAGTTATTTACTTTTCTCTAGACACGAATTGGAGGAGGTGGTAGGTTGGTACCAACCTATTTCCTAAACCAACTATAATTTGTCGAAGAAACTAAGCAAACCTTACCTTTTCTGCCTTCCACATCGCCTCCAGATTAACTTTGCTTAGGTTTGTGCTCTGACTCAGGGCGGCCGTGGTGCAGTGGTAGAGTGTTTAGTAGATAGGCCGGACGCGTGGGTTCGAATCCCGCTCTGGGCATCTACTTTTCTTTCAGCCTTCCAGTTTCATATGGACGCCACCCTTGAGGTTATATATGTGAAAATACTAACAACTTATTTCCAACTACTGCAACACAAAAAAAAGGGAAGGCTGCTACTCTGGTAGTACAATGGACCGGATATTAGATCTGAGTTCTCCAGATTAGCATATATATATAAAGCCTCCTCTTTTTTTATTTAAAAAAAAAAAAACTCTGACTCATCCAAAGATCCTATGAATAGGATATTCTCACACTGAAGCTAGTTAAAAGATAAAAATAGATCACAGGACTACTTATCCCTCAATATCTACCCTCTCTCCTTTCACTCCATTAAAACTTCATCAACTTCAAACAGCGAGGCGAACAGACTATAGGTGCTTTGATATTAAAGTGATATTTTGCAATTTATCGTCGCCTTCACCAATCTTGATCTTAGCATTAACAAAGCCAACTCCTCAATCATGGCCTTTTCATTGAAAATCATGGGACACTTCAATTGCATAAAAATTATATTCATCATAATTCTTTGACAACACTCCATACATTTGTATTCTCATTTTCCATAATCGATACCATTTAAAGTCACACCTCATCATAAATCATTTAGACTCGAACACACTTCATTGGAATTGAAATCTATAAATTGAATTGAAATCGATTATATTCAGAGTGAGAGTCAGAGTAGGTACATATAGCAACAATACAATGCTATCGACAGTTATAAATTTTGCCTCATCATCGAATTCATGCCCTCATTTGTGGTTGATTTGCTGAGCGGAGCCACCACATACACCGCAATTCCAAACCATCAAACCGCATACACCAGTCTCACCTACCTATGCACAGAATAGTGTCGTCGACGTTGCCGATGAAATGAAAGTAAGTGAAAACCATGAAATGAAATATTTAAAAACATTTTAAGGAATAGCAACAACAAAAAGAAAATTAAATCGACAGGAGTGTTATTCGCAAAAAAGTACCAAGCGAATGACAACGAAGTACAGACGGAGTATCCACTACATCATCATACTTTTCGCAAACACACGCCAGCATCAGCATCCTTCAACGCTGATATCCTTAAAATAAAAAACACGACTGCGGCTGCCTTCGTCTCAGCATTCAGTCAACCTTCTCTATCCCTTTGTCTCTTTCTCTCTCTCTCTTTCTGACTCTCTCTATTATTCTGCTGTCTTTCTCTTTCTCTCTCTCTCCATAGAATCGAACATTGATTTATGGTAAATTTTACAATAACGTTAAATAATGTCAGCTTACCAAAAATAAAAAAAATAAAAAAACCAACGAATTTGATTCGAGATGCATTTCGAAATGCGCGAATTCAGGACATCGGCATCGATATAGGAGAACGACATGTAACGCGTGTCATCCCGTTGTCTGCTGACTTTTTTCAGGAGGAAACATGCTCTAGCTAACTCCAGGCACTTACTTTTAATTGATGGCGATACTTTTTAATCAGCCAACGGAACCATTTTCAATCAGCAGCGCGAACATGATAAGGGTGCATTCATAGACAGTCGTAGGTATATCCCCCAACATTCTTTTTTATTTGCGATTTTGGCTTTGTTCTCGGTGTGTCGATGTCGCCATTGTTGTCCTTCATCCAGATAACTATTCTTTTGTTGTTAGCGATGCTGATGCAGTTGTTCCTTTTTGTTTTGTCGCTTTTGCCAAAAGTATTATAGGGGCTAGTTAAAGCGAATGTTCATTTTGGTGAGTGCCTGTGCCAGTACCGGATACGTGGCCCAGTGGCGCGGAGCAGCGCCCTTATCGTTAGGGGTGCGAAAAATGTTCTCTTAGAGTTTTTTTTTTCCTATTTGCGAGTATAGTAAGTCGGAAAACAACCATGTGGTAAAGGTATTGCAAAAAAAAAAATATCGGCATGCGTTTTTATCGAAAAGTTATAATTTATGGTCGCCAACGAGTTTTGCTATACTGCAGTCACATGTCATGCATTAATAGCATGTGGCCATACCCAAGGCGCTTTATGGACTAAGGGTGGGCAAGGCAGGGGATGTCGCGTTGTTATAACGTTCTCTTGATTGCTGTTTTAACGTAGATGGACTTTTAATTTGTTAAAAGGGGAAATTGTGTTTACTATAGTTATAAGGGTTATAATAACTCATAGCTGATATCGGCTCTAAAATAACTTTTTCGCATTTCGTCCACTAAGTCTACACAAAATCTTTTGATTGATTTAATTTTTAAAACACATCCTTGTTATAATTAGACATCATGTTAATCAAAAATTCTTCTTTTCTCTTTTCAGGTAATGGCAACTCATTTGTCTCAACACTTTACCATAGTCAGAGTAAGAAAATCCTGATTTTTCACACCATTCATTCAAAGGTTTAAATACAATGGCAACCTTACAATTGCATAATGTTTACTAACAGTGGATTTTCCCATTCGCAATGGGGCATTTCTCATTCGTTTGTGTCCCTTCAAGGTGCATGTCGCAACAAAGCATTAAATGAAAATATTCAAATCCTTTGTCCATACCCAATGGCGCGCATCTACCTGTTCTCCTTACTTTGCTTGTATAATATTGTAATGCATTTGGCACGGAAAAGAATAAAATGCAAACAAAAAATTAGAAAGTTGTCCTTGAAGATTGATGTCATGTTCTGAAGGTGAACGCCAATATAGTACCTATACACTCTTTGCCACAAAGCAATTTCAATTTGCTACACTTTCGCTGTGCAAATTTGTTATACTTTTTGTTTGTCAGGTTTGTGATGTCTGATTTTTCATACATAATGTTATGCAATCTTAGTTAAATCATTCACTTCAAGTCTATAAGATAAACCAAGGCCGCTAAAAGTGCAAGGAACCAATTTGTGTTTATTGTGCTTGATTCAAGGACAGTGGAGGCATTATGGTTAGTGCTTTAAATGTTGTAAGGTCACCTTAGTATATACTGGGACTTCATTGAGTCTATATCTGTATGTTTTGTTATGCTTATGCAATAATTACAATTAGGTAGTAAGATCACCATGATTTGTAGGTATACCTTTGCAAGTATCGTGTGAATTTCAGGCTAGATAAGTAAATTTTAAATTGCTTAATGAAAGAAACATGATTTTTGAACAACAGTCATTTTACATTATGATGATCTTTGTATCGAGATTACTAAGTTCAAGGTTAGAGCTAAAAATCATTTTCAAGAATTTCACACATCTGTTTTTCTCTTTGTTTTCTCAGAACAGAATTTATTTTTTACTTAGCAGCAATATCATACATCTGCATTGACTTAGCGTTCCTTATTTGACTTCACAAAATGATTCATAATTACTTTGGAATGGAAATTTTTAGTTTTTCGAGGTTTTCGAGTTGGAATATAGTGAGTCAATGAGTATGGACATTTTTATTGCTTTTTTATTGTCATTTGATCTTTAGTGTCTCTCTTCCATATATCAGATTGCACTCTAAGCCTTTGTTATGGCACACTTCCTCTCACGATGTATAATATTCTTGTTTACAAATAAAAAATATAGGGAGGCTCAAGAAAGTTCATTTCCATCATGAAGATAGCCGAGACATTTGTGATTTTCATAAAAAGAAAAGTTGTGCTAGGTTGTGGTAGGCTTAAGTTTAGATGAGCCTATTTCCGTTTTCTGATATTTTCAAAATTGCCTGTGCTAGGGGGAAAATTCAAATTTTGGTGTGAAGTTAGCCGAGCCATTTTGAACTTTTAAAAGAGAAAATTTGTGTTGGAATGTCTTCAGTTTGTGCTCAACTGTGCTGCTTTTCTTTGCCAAAATTACAGGTTTTATAGCTAAAGGAAATAATAAGGAGAAAAATCAGCTGAGCCATTTTGGATTTTACCAAAAAGGACAACTTTGCTGAATTGTACCTACTCATTTTGTGTTCTGTTGTGCTGCTTTTCTTTTTTCGATATTCTCAAAACTACGGATTTTACAGGGAAGAGAAACTAAAATTCAAATTGAAAGGGAAATCTGTCTTTCAAGCATTCCGTTTTATAGAAACTGCCAATTCACTTTGATTGGATGATGCTTCAATTCAATTGCGATCACAGCAAAGTACAAGCTACAACATATCAAAGTACAACATACTTACACACCATCTTCCTTTCGCACGATAATGCAAACGAACCAATTTAAACTGTATTACACTTACACATTTTTTTTCGAAAAGTACATCAATTCGTTAAAACAATAAAAAACATATATTTTTATGGTGATAAATTGTTTTGCTTTGAGAAGCTTAAAAACTTCACTAAAGATCTGTAAGTTTTGTTTCTTCTACTTTATGTCTTGAACTAAATCATCAGATTCTGGTTCAGCTGAATAACTTAATGCGATCTACTCTCGTAAGCCGGCCCCTACTGCGTCCTTGGATTTACTTATCGATTTGTGAGTTGACTTGTCAGCAATTTATCCATTTCAGTTATCAAATTGTGCTTTGTGGTTCTCTGTATAGAGTTTCAAACTTAATTGGAATCAAAGATTTTCCCTGACGTGTGCATAAATTCCAAACTACACATACTGCCATACCTCACCCACATAAAAACCATACTAAATTTATTAACATTTATGCACATAAACATATATATGAACACATGCATGTGTAGATATGTAAGACAGTTAACGATAACAATGAATCCATTTACCAGCCCAAGCATATCCATAACTCTACCCCATTTCTATACAACAACAATAGCCCACCTACCTACATAGCTGTGTAGTTTCTGTTTTGTGTGTATATAGACAGCTTAACATCCGCCGCTTTTCATATGCAGATATAATTTACGATGTGACATGCCAATTCCAATTATTTAATCAATAATATTAATTTTCATATCATATTTTGTCATAACCAATAAAAGCACAGCACGCATATATACCTATGGCCTCTCTGCCACATACACTCACACAATCAACACGATGTCGTCCCTGATATGCTGCCCTTATACAAAACACCACCCTCTCTTTGTGTCACTGGTGCTGTTGTGCATACCGATGCATTGTACCAATTAAGGACAACTTTGTTTGGCAGGACTTGTGAAGCATGTGGGGTTGGGTTAAATTATTTTAACCTCCCTGCCACCCACAAAACCCCAATCGAAATAGTAGTGCTTGCCTCATATACACACCACTCTGCAGTGTTGCAAAACCGAATTGGCTTGATGTTGCCAATTTGTGTGCATTCTGCATTGTTCGCAGCTTTAGGTCGGCCAGCTTACTGGCATTACAAATATTACATGTTAATTTTAATTACACCAGCACACCATCGACACTGGTGCGAGAGATTAAGGCCGGATACAGTGTGGATGGTGTTGTTGAAGGGACTTGCGACAAATTAATTGGTTTGCAACCTGATCGGGTGTTAGTGTTTAAGCGCTCTAAACACACACCCTCGCCTCAACCACCCGCGCGTGATGGATTGCTGGCGAATAATGAAAAAAATGCACGAAAGTGATTCATTTTCTTGCAATAAAGTGTTGCACTGAACATAGTGTGAAAAGGCGACGACGACGACGACGACGAAGACACAATGTCTTATCGAGGCGAACGACACCATTCATCCTCTAAGGACAGCCAGCGCTGATGGAGAGTCTCTGAAATTACAAAATAGCAAATCAGTTCAGCTTGACTCATATTAAAAAATTGGATTCAATATGTATTAATTTTTTTTTTTTTTTTTTTGTTATTGTTGTTGTTGCTCTCTATTTCAAAAGGGACGACGCGCTTGGTTTGGAGAGCATAGACCGATCAAAGTGTCTTAAATATTTGACTTCAGAATATGGAGTGATTTATAGCCAAATGGATTTCCTCCCCAAACTAAAACAGAAAACAGAAAAACAAAGTAAGTCTATGATTATCCTCCCTTATCCTTCTCAAAACTCGCGCGTCACAGTCTATACGCCTTTTGGCGTTTCTCTGGATGACTGCCACTACGCAATTCTAAGAATTTTTCATTATATGTCATGAGAGAAACGAAAAAAAAAAAAAAAAAGAAACATAAGAGAGCAAAAACAAAACCCAAAAAAAGAAAGAAATGAAATAAAATAAACAGAACGATAAAGAAATTTAATCAAATCGACAATTTTAACAAATTTTTCGCTTGTTGCCATTCTTCCTATATTCTGACGGGAAGGACCCTTTGTATTTGGTATTTCGTCGTATGGTTATATATCTACAAGGCTTGTGATGGATATAAAAATATATGGGGAGACAATATTCTTGGATGAAAGAGATATTAATTTAATAAAGTATCTACTTGCTCTGACAGCCGCACTGTTATGCTCATTTGTTGAGGAACTCAAAGCAGGGAGAAAGCATATTTATCTGAGGCACATAATCGATTGGCTCCATGAAAGGTTTTGCTTGAAGTAAATTTAGTCAAACATATTGTGTAGTTCCAGTGGGAAAATAGTGAACATTATTCAGAGATCAAACTGATTCTACGGAATACATAAAGCAACAAACACTATATCAGCAATTAAGCAAAAAAGAAGCTAAAGATTTAAACTTATGAGTTACCTTCAAGATCGGGCGATTTAACACCACTCTTCTCTGTGTGGTATAATGTGAACTCGCCCAAGACGACTGACGTTTTGGAAGAAAGACTTGAAATACGGTCCCAAATGCTGCAAAAGTCATCACAAATAGAACTTCCAGCTGTAATTTATTCGAGTCATAGGTATACGGTTGGTAAGAAGAATGCGAACCTACTCAACTTGAATTATTGTGCTCGCAGCTAACTGATGTGATTGATCTTGACTTGACCAAATCATCTCCCTTTTCTTAACTCAATAGGTATAGCTTTTTTTTCTGCGTTACTGTCGATTTGACTTCAATTTAAGTACATGTTTTGGAATTATAGGTAAAAAAGGACTCGTAGGTATTTTCTATTGTGGTAACCGTGATGTGATGGTTGGCATGTCTGCTGTTAAACACAAATGGCAAAAATGTTTTTTCACGTGTATTGCCTTTCGCGAGGAATTGACAAGTCCTCGGAAGCGGCAGAAAATTATAGGTCCCCTTCATTCCCTCTCAAGGCATGGTTGTGAGAAATGCTTTACTACAATTTCATCGTAAAAATTTTGTAAAATACTTGTAGGTGTTTTAGAGACCTGAAATATGCTTGTTTTGAATTTGCTAACTTTTCAAGTGCACAAGTTTATAAACTTGTAAATAGTCACATGTTTAACGGAAGAATACTTCACACACGCTGGCTGCACACCATCACGACCTTCATAGGATTTTAAAAAGCTTCCACTTCAAAATAAAAAAGGATTCTGTAAAATACAAAATGAGGTTACACAGAGTTCTGTCTTAACATCGCTATGGTTAAAGATTGAGAATTCATCATTCATAATTGAAGCAGACTTTGAAACGCCAAACGCTAGATATTTAAGCACTTATTTCAAAAATGTTCCAAAGCTCTAATATTTGAAGGGAGGGCGTTTTATAAAGTTGGTTTTTTATGAAAAAGTATGAGAAGTGTAGCTCTTGAACCTCTTTTGAGAGCAAAATCCATTCTCGCTATTATTTATAGCCGTGGAACAACAGCAATGGCTAAAATTCGCGAATAGCGAAAAATTGAAATGTTGTCTCACTCCTAAGGTATTGGTCAACTTCTTTTTAAGAATTGATACTCGATATTACGATCGATAAGGGTATTGCAGTTCTTTCCACTATGGAATATGAATTCAGCACGCTCTTGTCCTGGCCAAACTGTAGGACCTATTAGTATTTCTCATCTACAACTAAAACGCAATTAAAACTAACTATAGGTAAAAACATTACCTATACTCCGATTAAATTAATCAAAACACAACATTATACGAAACATTCTCTCAATTAACCTACACACACAAACCAAACAGGAATAGTATTTCAGTAAAAGATAACTTATTCGCATTATTCATATCATAAGCCATCAACCTTGCCATCATCATCATCATCATCCGTACATCATACTCTCCCGGTGATGTGGACATGATCTCTCATGCGTCCGATTCACTTGTCTCATTTCAAGTCGAGATAATGTATCTTTTTATCATCTACTTTTACAATTTGATTTCGAATATAAAATATCTATATTTAAACAATCTTTTTCAATTGTATATTAAGTCACTCTGTGTCCGACGACTCTCGAACGACGCCCTGTATATACCTACTTCATAGAATTACAGCATTAGCCAGCAGGTAACGTCGTCGTCGTCGTCATCAAGTTATTATTACACAAGTCCTGTCACGGTGCCGAGTAGAACATATCTCAATTTTTGTATTTTTTTTACCGAGATATCACATCAACCTGAAGCAGTAGGACAGTCGTCAAAGAAAAAAACCATCATCTCCCTTTTTTGGGCTAAAGAGATACATGGCGGTAGGATTGATTTTTTTTTTATTCGTATCTGTAACTTCTTTGCTGGCTGCACCAGATAACCTGGCGAGTTGTGAGTAGATGTACCTAACCTACATCAAACCGCGTTGAGATGTAGGAGAGGCAAACTGTGTACCAACGGGATGAAAGCGGCATTTTGAGATAGTTTTCGTCGTTTGATTGGCAGTGCGGTGAGTTTAGATATAATTTTATGTTATTTTGCAGGCTATAAAAATATTGTGTGTCTGTAATGTACATGTCAGCAAGTGGCGGCATTTTGTGTTTAAGTTTTTTGCGTTTTTTTCTGTCTTTGATTATGTGATGTAGTTTTTCTATTGATTATGAAGGGTCGAGGTTTTTTAACGAAAACCGAAAGGACTGTCATAAAGTGTAGATGTGACTAATTGAAACAATGGCCACCTGTTGTTTTGGGTTGCACATAGGTATGTGATAGCAATAAGAGTTGTGGTTCTATTAACATCGAGTTGGTTGTTCTAAAAGAGACAAAAAAACTAAATTCAAAACTCTGATGTTACAAAGGTTCTCTTATCAACCAGCCAATTTTTTGCTTATCAAAGTACCTAGATCATGCTGTTTTGAATTCGCTACACTATTTTCGTTAGTTTTATACCTATTCCACTTCAATGATTTCGAATATAACGCTCATCTCTCATGAAAATATGAATCCCCAATTTCCAAACCATCCGCCAAGTGCAAACACTTTATGTCCATCAGTTAGAAGCTTTGATGTTCTCTTATCCGCCTAAACCCTTCAATGGATTTATTCCGCTTCACTTGACAATTCACTTGAAAATCAAATCAAATTCCGCCACGCCAAATAAGCAGAGTGTTGGTAGCCATTATCTTTGATCGTTCTCGCTAAATTTATTAAATTGAAATTGAAAATCAACCCCCTTTGAGCACCAAAAGGCTCATTTACTACACTGACTTGCCATATCGGCCATCAGCCATCAGTATAGCTTTACTCCACCATTACATTTCCACCCCGGCAATAGAATTCAATTGCAACTTTCGCCAGCATCCCTCAACGCCCATTTCTACGTTGTCGTCGAAGTCGGCCATCGTATCTGCACCAAGGAACAAAAACCCATACCCAAATTCAAAAACTGTTCAATTACTCCCGCATCTGAAGTTTAACGGAACTGCTATGGTGCTGCTGCTGATGCTGCTGCTGCTTGATGTGGCTATTGGTGCCGGTGCACAGTTTGATATCGGGGCTTCAGTAAAAGCGACAGCTTCCACCATCATCATCGGAGCGTGTACCCTTCAATTGCGAACGTTGTTGGCACGGTACAGTGATGGTGGTGCGGTGCCTAATTCTAAAACACAATGGCTACCATACAAGGAGAGCATGCATCACCAGCAATAGCAACCATCATCCACACAGATAGTAGTAGCGCAAACTTTTTTTTTTTTGCTTCAAAAACGTTTGGTGAATTTATTTTCGCCGCGTGTATGTGAACATGTCACTGACGCAACTCTGGGTTGGGGGTATACCTTTTGGCGCAAACCCGCAGGACATATAAATGAATAAATGTGCAAACAGGATACTCCATGGGAGATCGTACGTACATATATATACAAAAGCAAAACAACAACAAGCAGCCCTACAACCGCAGCAAAGGGAACCAAAGTTAAAGTCATTCAAGTCAAGGCAAGCAACCCACCCACGGCATTTTACCTTTTAACACAGCAGGACATATCAACATATCAATCGTATGAAGCGAGGAATTGTAATTTCGTTCTTCTGTTTTTGTTCATTCTCTAGGAAAATAAATTTTTGTTTTGTATTTTGCAGAAAATATGTAAAAAAAAAAAAGAAAAAATTAACAACAAACATGTTTATCCTTTTGTTAAGGTTGGTTTTGACGTCATTTTATAGGGTATGCTAGCATTCTATGTATCGGAGAAGAAGTAGTGATGTACCCCTCGGTCGGATTGCTTTAGTGTGATTATAGTGGTGGAGTTGCGATCCCTTTGATCCGAGACCAAAAAGAAGAATAAAATCGACAAGGTGATGATTGCATGAAAGTCGTAGTATAGTAGTCAAAGAATTTTCATTGAATTTTTTCTTGAATAGTCACTTAGGTGCGGAAGGTGGGATTATTTTTTGATGTTGGCATTTGGTCTTATACCAAAAAACGTAAAGGCCTTTATCGTGCAGCTTTTAGGACTATCATCACATCGCTCATTATCTGAGTAAAATCACCGAGAAGTATTGTTGCTTTGTCGATAATAAAATAGCTTTTGTCTCAATCATCTGGAATGAAATAACATGAAGCTATCTTTTGACAAAATTGTTTACGTTGGGCGATTTCCTGTAAAAGTTCAAGTTGGGCTTTATAGACAAGCACAACACATCAAACAAAATGATTTGATAACATTTCTTCACTACTAAAAATGAAAGCAGTACATTTTTCTTTACTTTGCTTCACTACTGTTCGGGACTGACCTTTTAAACACTTTCTTCATCTAACACCAAAATAAAGAGCGGTTCACTATATTTTAATAACATCAAAGTGTAGCTGACCAGCAACTGCGATTTCGTTCAAACTTGTTAGGCAAGCCAATTCGGATATTTAATAGTAGAGTCTTTGTAGGTCTTTGAGTTTTAAGTCCGCTAACAGTTTTCAATCTAGTTAAAAAGTAAAAACGTTTCTTTAAATAAAACTGGATTGCAATGGTTGAGTCCTTTTCAGTTTCCTAATTGTTATGGCTTAGAAAATAGAAGCTACATGGACAAGGAGGAAGAGGAATGAGTCCAGCACCTCCTTTGTTCATGCTCTGCTCTCGCTAACAGTCGGAAAACTCACCTAGGTGAATACTTTTTTGACAACACCAGCGACTCAGCTAACAAAGACCCCTCTGTCGTCTATAAGTGTGTCAGACTCCGTACCCTGGCAGCCAAATCTAACCTATAGCCTTAGAAATAATGAAACTTTTTTGACAACACCAGCGACTTAGCTAACAAAGACCCCTCTGTCGTCTATAAGTGTGTCAGACTCCGTACCCTGGCAGCCATCACATCTAACCTATAGCCTTAGAAATAATGAAAACGAAAATAAATGAAAACTTTGGTTGCCAAGATCAAAATAAGTTTGATGTGTATAAAAGGGTTTGAAACGGAGCCTACCGTGTTTCTGTTTCTTTACGTCTATCTCTTAGCACCCGAATAAGTTACCACTGAATGAGGAGGTTTGAAAACTAATTCCTTATGAATTACGTTGTCAAAGTATTGTAGAATCTAGCTTAAAATAAGCCAAATGAAAAATCGCTGTAGTAGACATAGAAAAAGAACAAGACTACAAAAGGGCAGCTATCAGTAAATCTTGCACAAGGCGCTACTAAAATTGGGTCTGGTCCTCCTTACAGGCTTTTGAAGCTAGGCACGCACTAGGCAAGCCTAGTTGCAGCCAGTCAAAATCACGTTGAATGAGAACCCGCGTGCTACGCAGCCCTGAACTCCCTTGTTAAATTCGCACTATAGGCAACTAGTTTGCCTTGAGCTGAGCGAACCTAGCCGAAGGTGCTTTTAGCAAATCGTCTCGAGACGAAATCGTTGTTGACGATGATTTTTGCATTACTTTGAGTTTTAAACCACTTTAATATTTTTTATATCGTTATTTGACGTTGTTGTCCACGCAGAAAAGCCCAAGACGATTGAGGCCTTTGAGGACAGACTTGCTGAAGTACGGCCCCAAGTGTAAAATTGTGTCTCTCAGCTGAAATTCATTCGAGCAACTGCGAATAGAGTGATTCAAGAGGAAGGTTTATGTGTATGATACATGCATATTATAGTAGAGAAAAGCCGAGAAATTTAAAGATTTGTAATGTGATGTCATGAACAAATATATTTTCTGAGCTTACATTGCAAACGCTGGCTAAACCTTACGAGATAGATCAAATTTATGTACTACGGAATTGTATATCTTAAAAAGATGAATAAAAAAGTCCGGGACACATATGTTTATCTCCTAAGGACAACCCACAGTAACCATTTTTATCTTTTAAATATTATTAAAAAAAATATGGGTTATTTACCAAGCTATTTAAACGATACAGTATCATTCCTTATTCAATTAAATGCATTTTATATGTACGTTGTGCATTTCATGAAAATAGATCAAAATTGCCCCTTACAGCATGTGATTTAAATGAATATTTTCGAAGGATACTTCAGATTTAAAAATTGTGAGGTAAAAATAATAAGAATGAATGTTGTGTATGAATATTCCAAAGATAGCTGGAAATCTTTATGGTATAGGGAAAGGGGAATTGTTTTACTCCAAATTTAAATGCTCACAGTTTTTCTGTAGTGCATTTAGTTTTAGTATCAGCTTTGTACCCGTGCGAAGCCGGGGCGGGTCGCTAGTTCTAGTTTATAATAAAGCTGAAATCTTGGCCATAACATTAAATTACATCCTGTTTATTCCTTTTGGAAAACCACACACCTAAGGAAACACCCTTTGCTTATGGACAAGGTATCCTGCCCCTTGCATTTATAATTAGTATAAAATTGAAAGATTCTATAATCAAGAACATGCAGTTCTTTATTTGATCCTAACAAATAGCTGTTCTAAATATTTGGTATTTTTACTGCATGATTCGACTTGAATAAAAAAAATCCGAAAAATGAGTACCTACCTTTTTTTTATGTAAGTTGTTGTCTGGAGAGTTGTCAAATATCAATAATGGTCCATCATTTGAAGGTTAGTGCAAGGAACCTAGTAACTTAGACAGCATGCCTAGGACTCAAGTCAATTTCTTGCTCAGTGATTAAATTGAGACAGGATATAAAACTCACTACTGCCTTTGATTGTATACTGCAAATTTTTTTTATTATACATAAATATTTTTCCCATCCAATGAAAGTAAAAAGAAAACCTACATATGTAAATTTCTACTACTATGACGTTTCCTTCCATACTCTACGACTCGGCTTCGAGCTTCTATAATTTTCATTTCGTGTTTCTCATTCATATGCATATGACTGCCTTTGGTCACTATTTTTTTACAAGAAGGAAGAACTAAAGTTACCGACAAAGCGCCATATGCATGAGGCAGCTGAATGAAAATGAAACACAAAAACAACAGCAAAAAAAAAACTAAAGAAAATTTTAATTGAGCTAACGAAAGAGAGGGGAAGAATATAATTTCCTGATTCTCCTCAATTTCAAGTCATAAATCAATCCGTGCGCGTTCGATAGTTGCTATGCACTTAGCACAGAATAATAATTTCCTAGAAAAACACCGGCGGAAGGTATCCTATGTCTATGCAGTTTCATTTTAATATAAGTACTACGTGTAAGGTACAAGGTACATGTTCAACTTTTTTTTCTTTTCGTCTTCTAAGAATTTGTGTCTGCTTGGCATTGGTACCAACTATATATGACTATGTCATGTGTAGTATATACATATGTAGCTACCCTTGACACTTTGTCAAAAGGCCAAAAATAAAATACAAGAACTAGAACATTTCTCATGTCACTCCAGCCTACTCTCAGGATCAAAGTCAAAACTGTAATGTGACAAATTAATTACCATCCTCAAGGGGACATACATACCTAATATGCTTGTTTATTTATTTTGAGTTTCCTTACCGTGGATATACATTACATTTATAATGTTGGAATGGCAGTGCATGTGCATTCTGTCAAATTACCTCAAGTCGAATGTAAACACTGAAACATGCACCCTTTTGATCAGAAGAGTCTGGAATTATGTTGCTTTTCATCGAGTCTTTTGGTGAACTCAAGTAGGTTGACTCTATTGATGACACTTTATAAGAGAAATAAAAATTGAGAAAGACATGTTGACCATGTAAGTTCTTGCTCCAATTAAACTATGTAATGTCATAACTCGTTTGTGTATACGTTCGTGACCATCAACGTAAGCACAGGAGTTCTAGACTAGTAAAAAGCTTGTATAGTTATACCACGCATCTAATTATAGCTGTCACAACATGTGTTTGTGTGCACAAAACAATACCTGTACACAACAACCAGGCAAATATGTTTTATGACCATGTTATCCACCTCCGTCAACTACATCAATCGTTAAGGGATTAGCGTGCTGGTTTCGTCGCTTTGTTTATACAAAAGCCATCATACAATGTTTCTATACTTTAATGTTTGCTTTTTATTTGCATTTCATATTCTATTGCTTTTTTTCATAAACAAAGACAGGATACACTCCCAATAAAACCAACAAATTACTCGTGATAGTAAAATAGTGCTGTAGGTGGCCAAACTCACACCCGCCTCCGCACCTTTTGCCAGGCTAGAAGTTAATTGATTTATGAAGTCATGAAAAGCTACTTATTTTGAAATAGATTTACGTTATGAGTTGGGTTAGTTTTTGTTTAAAAATTATTGGACTTCTGTGGTGTGGATTAAAACCATTTAATAAGTGCTAAGGGACTAGTTTAATTTGATGATGTCATCAACGCTGGTTATGATAAGTACAAAGGAATGAGAAGGGGCATGATAAAAAAAAAAGCAC
Organism: Melanostoma scalare; assembly: GCA_949752695.1. NCBI lineage: Eukaryota > Metazoa > Arthropoda > Insecta > Diptera > Syrphidae > Melanostoma > Melanostoma scalare. The sequence continues at coordinate 189,364,105 of OX456985.1, read as the reverse complement.
AACGAGATTAACACAGAAGACTCAGTGAAGTGGTAATGAACAGAAAGCATAAAGGACAATCTTTTATTATTCATATCATAGGATAGGTGTAGTGTGGTGTATACAACTGAAAAGAACGAAGGGGATTAAAGAATAAAGCGAATAGTCAGCATTCAGAATATCAGAACAGTGAGCTTACCGGAGAAAAACCTACTGAAGTAAAAAGTTTGTCCTGCCGGATGCCGGATTCAATATTCAATATTTCTCCTGTAGCCATGTCTTGCGAAATAAAATATCCCAACAATGGCACAGTAGGTGGTTTGGAAATCACACTTTTTTACTTGGTTTGTTCTTTTTCCGTCAGACACTTTTCGATGGGAGTGTGAAAATGATCGAGTTGGGGCCCTTTGAAGTTTTGGTGACTATAAAAATGGCAGTTGGAGTCCAAACTTGGCATCGACTAGGCACTTAGAGTTTTTCAAAAGTTTGTTATTTTTGCTAGAGTTATTGACTATTCAGTTCCTTATTATCTTTACAAAATTAGTAATAGTATTCGGTACTTTGAAGTCTGAATTCATATTGAGAACTCTTAATAGGGTAGCTCACACTGTACAATCAGTTGGACAGACTTTGATCTGAACGAAAAATGTTGGATAATGTGAGGCCTGAGACGAACGCTTGTCCAACTTGGTAGATCGTTTTCAAATATTTTTTGAAAATTTTGTTTTGGAATGAAATTTGACAACAAATCTGATAAGTCTGATCGCAAACTTCATCCGACCATCCAACATGAACAGACTTCGTTGGATGAATGTTGGATGATTATAACAAAGAAGTTATAAGAAACCACTTCACTTGAAACTGCTTTTAACAACTTCTCGCTAATATCCACAGCTGGAAATCTGACTTTAACATAAGTACGCTTGTATGTAAATACATTAAAGATGCCTGGTTATGTTTTAAGCTTTCAACTAACTTCTGTCGTTGATACGCAAAGTAGATTTCCGCGTGAAGATCCTCCTAATCTCCCCACGAGATTAGCTCATTTTTAAGCTTATAGTCTGGGACATGCGGGAGCCGAAAGTGATGACTTGAATGAGAATCAACTTTTATATCAACAACTTTTTCCTGGGGGTCCATTTGTGCATTCTTTCACTGGCAGCAGCAATGCTACAATTTGCAGATAGAACAGGGATGAATTCGCAGCTATCTTCGAGTTCCTTTCGGTTCCACGTCGAATGGGTTATCTAAATCTAGCCCCATCTGATCTGTATAGTACTAATTATGACCTCTTGTGAGCTTTTTATCATCGGGAATCAATGACCAGTGGCATATGTGAGAGAATTGTCCGCATACAGCAAATTCTTGACCATACCTGACAGGTATTGATCTAATGTGAAGATAGTGTAGTGACACAGTCTAAGCTTATGCAACTTCTGTTCTTCTGCTTTTGTTTATGGACTGTCTGATTTTTATCTGGGAGAGCAACAAAATCAATTATTTTAATTTACCTGTAAAAATACGACGAATATGCCTTTAAGTGAGCCCTAGATACTGTCAAATAATTTTTGAATGCGAAGTAAGGGTCTTCTGCAACCTCGTAACTGCTGAGGGTCCTGTTAAATCTTTGAATAGTCTACGGAATAAGTGAAAGGAAAAAGCTGGATGCAGTTTATCTACTGTGCTTAGGCTTTGTAAATCTTACAGACTGAAGATGATGAGCGTTCAGCATCATACTAAAAGTACAAAGCAGTTCGCTCTTCAGCACTTGTTAGCTCTTAGGATTCCAATCCTTTTGTTACTGTACGAGTATTCACAGCAATTTCGGAATTGATTACAACACATCGTAATCAATTCCGAAATTGCTGTGAATACTCGTACAGTCGCACAAACCCTTCTGAAATATGCTGATATCTGTTACTGGATTTCCTCGATCTCTTCGTCCAAGGCTTTTTATTTTTGTATTTATTTATTCGTCTACAGAGAACAATAAAACCTTACTGTGTGTAGAATATTTATCCGGGTGTAAGTCGATGTGACTTATTTTGAATAACCACACGGTTGAGAAAGTTCTTTTCATGGCAAGAAAAGCATCTACCGAGAAAAGCTTTGCTTGAAATAAAAGTAATAAATAGGATGACGCAACAGACCGACAGACTGCGGGGCCATTCTCACAACCAAGCCTTGTAAGTGAATGGAGAAGACCAGAACTTTCTGTCGGTTCCGAACTACTAATCGAGAAAGCGCTTTTCATGGCAATGAATTTTACTATCGGAGGATTTGTCAATACCTTGCGATGGGCGATATCCTTGGAAAAACGTTTGTTTTCTGTTGGGATTCGAACTACGAACCTATAGTTTAGGTAATAGGCAGACATGCTAACCATTACGCCACGGTTACCACCAATCGGGTAGTTTAATTTTGTTTTTAATCCAGATGTAAATCATCAGGCTCTATTGATTTTATTTATATTTATTTTATTTATTTTGAAGGTGTTGTGGGGAGTGATTTCTTGTTCTAATGAGAATGGTAGACAACTTTGTGAAATTTCTCCCAAACTAGCCCCAAACTCTTGAGTGCAAATGCTGCCATGGAATCCGCTGAGATTTATAAAGGACTCTTTCACATTGTTAATTTTTCCATTTAGAGCTTCCATTTTCCTACATTATCTATATTCTTGCTTCATTCCTTCCTCATCTGCGGGCTAAGCACAACATGAATTCAAATTGCGTTTCAAACTGCGACTCCCGCTTGTTATTCCTTTAGATACGTCATGTATGTTGTTTGAAGTATCCTTTTGTGATTTTTTCCCTTTTTTAGTCTTCGGTTGGCTAGCAAATTTGTCTTCGTCGACTCTTCAAGTGTTTTGACTATCCAATTAGCAAGGACAGCAGCTCCTTCCGGATCAAGTTTGACGAAGTTTGCAACAGTTACGAGTTCTCTAAGTATCAAAAATAAGGTGGAAAATAGTAATCGTATTGTGATCATTACCGCAGTTCTACAAACAAACAAAGATGGACATTGAAAAAAGTATAGTTGGAGACTCCAATTCAAACAACGTCCCCGTTTTGTATTTCTTTTTATAACCATCTGCTAAATAGATTTCAATTGCTACAACATAATAAAATGTTAATGTCTCTTTTATGACTTCGAAACAAAAAAGAGATAACAAAATCTCCTATAGTCCAACGTGTTAAAATACCAACCGCAAAAAGAACGCCAGATTCAATGAGCTAACTACTTTTTTACGAGATTTTTATTTTTAAAGCGTGGCAGATGACAACTACGAGTGTAAGAAAAATTCAGACATTCAGCTGTGAAGAGTTTCTTCTTTAAAGCTCACTCTAAATGCAACCAACCAAGCCATGACCATAAAAAAACAAAAAAAATAAAAATAACTCAACAACACTGAAAAACCCAACAAACCATGTGAGTGAGCCGAGAGGAAACCCATGAAAATTATTCAACCGAATAGAACTTTATTTGTTTTGAATTTATTATTCCAACGGAAAGGTGAAAATGCGAGTTTACAACGCAGTCGAGAGGTGCACTGCAAGGGGTAGAACTCTGATATGGCAGCATACCTAGTAGTAAAATAAAACAATGCTTATACCTTTTTATACTGCGGGTCTTTTCTCATTTTTTATTATTTTTTAGGTTTAAGTCATTTTTATTATTACTACGATGAGAGAGTATCATTGTTTTCTTCTTTTGTGAATGCTGTCGTCGTTGTCGTCGTCGACGACGACTTCGCAGTCGCTGTCGTTGTCGTATAGTCGTTTGAAAGTAGAGTTAAATGGTAGCCTGTGGCTCTGAAGGCTTAGCCCCCTTTGTCGAGCAAACGGCGCGTAGATCCGTTCATTTTTCCTGTCACCCTTACAGCGTTCTTGCGCCACCTTCTGGTTTTCTCTCATAGCCACCAACCAACCAACCACCAACACCATGGACTTATTCTATTCTTTTTTTGTGTGTAATAATAATAATTTTTGTGCTCCCTCACCTTTCAGCAGAGTATAGTTTTTGTGCTTCTGGGATGGCGCTTTTGGTTACATTGTACGAGAATCGTGCCAAGTGTAAAGAGTAAGCATTCAGTGAGCAGGATTTCACGGAAATGTCCTCTAAAGGGTGAATTTTATATTATTTCGTTTTACTTGCATCTCTTGGAAATCGCAACACGGAGATGATGATGATGATGGTGATGTTGACTTATAGATAGTATTCGTAAAGTGGAGTTTTAGGCATTATTACGCATCGTTAGCGCTTGTCATACAAAAACCGTCAGCAAACGTAGACTAAGAGGGTGGGAAAATGAATACATCATAGGTACTTGCTTTTTAAAGAGATTTTTGCAGGAAGGGACTTACTTTGGAAAAGGCCTGGGAAGATTCTACTTTGAAAAATCGGATTGCATGGTTTGGGATGTGTTCAATATTTATTAGTAGTAGTCTACTTTCTAGACATCAAGTTAAATCGCAACCTATGTTTTTGAAATGATGTCAGGTAAGTGACTTGAATCTTGAATAAACACCAGCCGAGCGGCCCAATTTTCGACCAGTTTTCTCATTATTTGGGGTCGTATGTAGGCAACGCTCCAGATATTTTCTTTCAAGGCTTCAATCTTCTCGGACTTATCTGCTTAAAGAAAAAGACTTCACATAAGCCCGCAAAAAATAGTTCAGCGGTTTAAAATTCCCCGTTCTAAGAGGTTAGGTACTTACAGGTTTAAGATTTGAAACTTTATAAAAATCGGTCCCCATAGCCATTTCATTTCGAGACGATTTACCGAACGCACGGAATGCCCAGTGGTCGTGCGATTTCAATTATCCTAATAGCAGTTAAAAAGGCAAATATAAATTTTATGAAGTCAAATGCAAGAATCTCACAAATCAAGTAAAACTTGTTTTCTTACAACATTATTTCTGGGCATGAATGTTCTTTTAGTCCACCTTTTAAAAGTACCGGATCTCCTATCCCATAATTGTCCTGTGTATACCTAAGTAAAAAAAAAAAACTTTAAAGAAAGCCAAGTCTTTTTTAAAAAATATTGCAACAGAAGATTTATGAGTACTACATTACAAAAACAGAAAAAACCTTTTAATTTCCAGACAACTTAAGGACGTATTTATCAAAATGGAACCAAAAATATCAAAAACCGCACACAATAAGTCTGAAACAGGAAACACTATGTCTTTTGATCCATAAGAGTTTAATCGCAATTGCTCACCGCAAACATTTTTCAATAAATTGCTTTTTAAAATTTCTAAATAAGCTGCATTACACGAGGCCCAGTCGGTCGAATTTGCTAGAGGAAAACGGCAAGATAAAGAAAGAAAAACACCATCACACCTCCATCAGTCCATAGAACTTCATCGACAAGTAGAGGGTAAGAAATAATTTTCGAAATTAAAAGTCCAAATCATAGTTTCGCCAGGCTAAAATGTCCGCCACAGGTCCAACACCCGTATCCCCCCATGGTACATTTGTAGTCGTCTTCTCTTTGGCAGGCACTTGTTTTTACCCCTAAAACTAACGTTTAAATATACAAAAACACAAAGGACTTTCTGCTTGGGTGGTGGTAGTGTATAGGTTGTGAGAGATATCAGTAGCATACTAATGCTACATTGGCGAAGAAAACCCGTTTCGCCCCCATGAACAAAGTTACAATATTTTTCAATTAGAACTTATTCTGATGAAAGTAATTCGATTATTTCACTCGGACGACGACGACGTTGTCGAGGACGTCGACAGTAGAAATGACTATGGCCATGCCGACAAGGATGACGATGACTACGACGAATACTAGGACAACGACAACGACGTCGACGACGACGCCGAATACAACTACGATTACCGCTATGCGAAAAGGATTCATCGAATAGGCCAGTGAGTGTATGCAAGTGTGTGAATGTGCAGCAAAAATCATTTTGATCATAATGGTTCGGGTGTTGGCTTTGGCAATGGCTTTTAGTTCAATGGGGAGGAGAGACCCATTGATTCAGCCAAGTGCAACATCACCACATAACCACACGTCCTACGGAGCGAGCGGAAGTTTTAAAATTCGGTGCAGACTTTTTTCTTTTCTACGAGTATGGATGGGAAATTGTTCTTAACTTTCATTCTGACGGAATACCATTACAACAAATATCATCAAAAGATTGCATGATCTAGAGAGCATGAGATTAAGAATATTATGTCAATTGTACTTATAAACGAACGTTTGTATGAATAACGGAAAGGATGAAAGCTTTAGCGGGGGTGGGGAGAAGTAGAAGATATGAATTTAATTTTACCAGAGAAAATTTCTTCAAAAAAAAGAAAAAGCTATAATTTCACTTCTGATAATGAATGAAAAAATAAAGAAATTCAGTAAGAAGTTAGTCTGTTTTGTTAGAACCCCATGAGAATCTTACAAATGGCGGTCAAGCGAAACAGAATATCGAATTGCTTTTTCAGTTATTGTGACCTTTTTTTATAAGTCGACTAAGCAACTATGGGACTAATGAGAGCAAAACCAACTCGTTTTCATTGAGGTCTGCTATTATGTCTTGTCCTTACAAACATTTCGAAAAGCTATTGCAGTCTTTGTGGACAAATAATGCCCAGCTAAGAACCATTTCCTGCGTTTTTATTTAGACAAAAAACATTTTGTTTGGTCTACAATCTCGACTTGGTAAAAGTATGTTAGTTGTTCAACTACTTCTTTACAAACATATTGCGTGGCATATTTCTCAGTTGGCGGTTTATAAAACACCAGATAAGATTTTGAATAAGACGGCACCTATGGAATTAATTTGTTAAGCCCCGTATTAAATTAGAGAGAGAAAAAGCTTTTTGAATGGAGAAGAGGAATTACAGTTAATCAATCTAAAACAAGATATTTTGTGATTACATCAACTGGTGGGCTTTTTTAAGTTGTGGCGAAAGCAGGTCCAAGTCAATTGGGGAAGTGTGACAGAAGCCCTAGACGGATAGGAGGCTTTGAGACAAGAAAATAATCGTATGGAAATGGGCTCTCTTGACTCAAAATAAAAAATGATTTAAAGTCAGCAAACGTAGATACATATCTTTCTTGATTAGCCGATCGGAACCGGCAGAAAATTATAAGTCCCCTCCATTTCTGCACAGGGCACGATTATTGGAAATCCTATATAGGCACTAAGGCTCCTCGTCTTGTTGTGCCACTCTATTTATTTACTTATTTTATTTTAAACGCACCTATATCTATCAAGTTTTGTTAATTAAATAATTTTTTAGTTCAAATTGTTTTAGCGAACAGTTGATTACTCAGCAATCAAAGTAAAAATAAATATGTAAAAACCACCTTAAAGGCAACTTTCTACCTATCTGCTTAATCTTAGACGGTCATACCACAGGACAGTATGTGCATAACTTAGCCTCATACATGGAAATGATGTAGTTCCCGTAATCATCATGCCCATCATGTACTATATAAACCTTGACCACCAAAACACTCTAAGTTCTAGAGCTAGAGGCAACAGAGGAAGCAAAATGCTAATAAGATACTTTCCCTAGATATCATTAAGGACATCAAGGAAACGTGAAGTGCCATTGGATAATTGGTAGATCAACTGCCGCAATATCAAAACCAATTCCTGAACGTGTGTTTTTACTGTTCCGATTTTATTTTTATTTTCAAGTCTAAGTAAATAATGTTCTAAGTTTCTCTCTTGAAGTAAGAACTTTTAGTCTATCCTCTTACCTACTCATTCACCAACATAAGCTAATCTTAAGATAACAAGTCATGCACAAGATGACTTTTTTCTCCCGTCTTGAACATTCTGACAAAATCCTCTTCATTTTCAACGAATTTTCAGTTAATGTTTTAAAGCAATTCTTAAAAGGCGTTCCCCGTTCGACATGATTCCCATTGATATATAGTAAATAGTTAAAGAATGTTCCCAATTTCGATTGAAATCTAAGGACGCCTCAGAGATGTGCCATCGAATAGAGTCACAACGTCGAGTGTTTCGTCAGACGCAAAATATTAATAAACATTGTTAAACCCGAGTAGGTACTATGAAAGGGTTATTTTCATACCTAAATGGAGTGGTATTGTGAAATATTCAAAATGACATAAATTATTATGATTCCCTATGGCAGAAGGGTTGAAAAATTGCCATGACTAGACACAACGTATAAAAGTCCACCCCAAGCGCAAAAGTTTAAAACGTGTTTTGCATTTAACATGATAAACAACATTGCGTATATAAATGTCTATATCTTTTCTTGTCAATGGGGAAGCTGCAGCCGTTAAGTGATTTTCGTAAATTAAAAATAAAAAAAACTTTGTTTGCTTGGAGAATTTTAAATACGCAATCTTTGCCGATTATTATCAAAAGGGAGATATTCCAAGTTTTAGGAAAGGACCAGATTAGAATTAGAATTTTGACTAATATAGGTTTTGGCAATCAGACAATCTTTCAAAGGAAATTGCGTCTGAATCTGCTGAGAAAATTGTTAGACACTGATCTCGTTTATGAATTTCAATAACCCACCTTATAATCAAATGATGATCAATTTAAACCTGAAAAGCTATGCTATGAACACTTAATATTAGACCTCTACACTATTATCATCATCATCCCTTTCCCTATAATTCGCAATGCAATTCATCAATGTCAGCATTGCAAATCAATCAAATTGGTTCTCGCCTAAAGGCGGTTGTATGGTGGTTGGCTTGAACTGACGTGCTCAATTTAGCTATTAGCTCTTACAATAGCGCATTAACATGCCGCGTCGTCTATAGATACGAAACAAAAAGAGTTAGAAAGAGAGAACTTGCTGTCGATTTGAATCACAGTAACTCCATTTGATGGGGGCCTTCTCATAGTACAAACGGATGGATTCGCCATCGCCAACGTGTCGTCTCTCATTCGAACTATACCTAATAGCTATTCCCCCAGAGTTGAGTAGCAACAGAGATTATGGTTTGGTATCAATGTGCGATGACCACGACAGCAACTCAGCCACAATGAGGATAAAGCATAAAGCTATACGAGACCACAGGCGGCGAGGCGCCATTTTCCCATGGATATAAAAACTATGTGTGGCAAAAGAAACTAGGTATTTTTCGTCGATATACGATACAAGGTGTTAGATAGTACCTATATTCATATGTATACATTACAACGCTCATAGTGCCTTATTATGTAGGTACTGGGTCATGTCCTCTTAGACAAAGTTATACACAGACAGACACAGGTGAAGAAAAATATCATAGATGATACACAAAAATCTTACATTAACCTATTATTACTGTTCTGAATGAAAGGTATAATTTTAGTTGATTTATCGCCTTCATTAAGACGAATATAAAAATGTAGAATGTGTAGTATGCAGTATGCATATGCATGTCTTTACCTTATCGCGTGTTCGAGTTGTTCCATTGGCGCAGGACGGGATATACGAGTGCTGGGTATGGATAGGCATAAATGGTGTCCATTGATTGCTCAAAACTACTCGGTGGAATCAATATTTATGAAAAAACTGGTACAAGGAATTAATGTTTTTACAATATTTTTAAAAAAAATGGAGGAAGTAGCAGCTCGAAAGGAAAGCCAACATCTGGTTGCTTTCACATGAAACAATGGGGCAATTTTATTTTTTTTTTGATTGAAAAGGCTGACAAGGAGTATTCGAACGGCATCTCCCTGAGGCAAGCTCTTTTTCACTCCTTCTCATATCCAATTCCTCCCCCAGGCGTGCTTTCTATGTCAGTCTGAGGGCTTTGTCGCTGGTAGTGGATTTGGACTCAAAAGAACTTTGCATTAGAAAGCTATGTTTTCAGAAAAAAACTGGGACATACATATATATATATACATACTCGAACTCGTATATCTATTAAGTACCCCTCGGATCCTTTACGGGTGCAGTGTAATAAGCTAAGGGGTAATAAGACCCGTGGGTTTAATTTCCTCATTCTTTCGAATTAAGTTTCACATAGAGGTTTCTTCCATAACAAAGTGGCAGTTAAAGCCGCCTGCCTAATGAACTTTATTCCTGTGGACCGATTTAGTGTCTTATAAATAAAACAAGCCGTTAACACTTTGATATATTTTCATTAAAATAGCGCAGTAATTGCATCCATTTGTTTCTAGTTTCCTTATATGAACGAAAATTCAGCCATCATGTGCATCTGACTGACCAGCAACAAGAGAGTTTCAGGACAGTCTCCCAAGGAATAGTAAAAAGCATACAATCGAGGTCTTAGAGCAGAATTTAGATCGAAACACCAGAGCAGATACCAATTCCTTATAAATGAGGATCCAAACAAAGTCGTTTATCGCTGGAAAAATATTGTTTTCAACAATTGCCTTATAAATTTGAAGACTTACTGACTGGTTTATTGAGCACAACAGTTCTGGATGAACCTGGTCGGCAACCGACATATATCTCCAACCATTCCGATTTAAGATTGACAGACTTCAGTTTTGGATTTGAAGATGACTGCTGTACATCTTAACTCTTTGCGATACAGATTTTTATATACAGAGTAAAACTAATATTTTTGTGTATTCTGTATTATATAGGCTTTCTTTTAGGTATTTTGAGGTTTTCGAAAGTGGGTTGATGCGGGAGTCAGATATGGGGTGGTTACTGTGGTTGACCACTGTGAAGAAATAAGGTGCTAACCACTTTAAATAACGTGTAATTTTCCAAAACCTCTTATGTTTATATGTGATATTCATATTTATTATTCAAGGTTTTTCATATTTCAACAAATTGAGCATAAAAATTAATCATATTTGTAAATATTAACATGCCAATGAAATAAAATACTTGCAGTTCAGAATTTACCAGTTTTCGTTTGATAGTTTAGCTCTTCTATTGGCCGTCAGAGTATGACAATTAGCACTTTTCAAATGTTACATGCTCGTGTCGTTCATATTAATAAAAACATTAACCCATAGATGTCGCTATATCATAAAAAAAACGCAAATAAATAGGTAGTTAGTTCTACTAAGTACTAACCACTGTGACGGAAAGAGCCCAAATTTCTGCCGGAGGCAGTACGAAGCTAGTGAAACGATTCTTTTCGATCTCCCATTTCGATCATTTGCGTGCGGTGTCAATGCACGTTTAACATTCCGACTATTGCAATTGGGCTTCAGGAATTACGTTCACCACCATTCTAACATCTTCAGTTGGCCCTAGGAAGAGGTTCGCCATTTTTTTGATCTTCTTCTAATGCTTTTTCGAGTACTTGTCAAGCTGTATAGCGCTGACAGAGGTCTTGGGATGGGGTAGTTCGACTACTTTTATCGTTGGTAAACTTGCTAGGCTTTTACGTCTTATTTAATATAACAGAATAACATTTAATTTTGAGATGCCCCAGTTGTACGGCTGAGAGAAGAGGATCAATTTCGGTATCGGCTCAGGCTAAATACTCTTCAACTGCATCATCTTTAAAACGCACACCACCTACATCACCATCTATTGACTCTCTTGCATTAGGTCCAGCAAAGAAACCAGATGAAGACACTGCTGCTGCCACTGCTACCAACGCAACTAATGCTACCGCTGTTGACACACACACCAAGCCATCTGACACTGATGCTTCTATTTCAACCACAACCATCACCACTGCAGTTGCATTGTCTGCCCCCGTCACCACCAAGAATTATACCACCACTTCCAACACCACTGGTCAAAATAACAACATCTCACCGATGCCGATGGATGAACTACCTCCAATTGTCACCTTGGAGATGATCTATGCTGAAATCATTCAACTTAAAAAATTTCACAAACTGCAAATTGATGAACTGACTGCCAAAATTAATGAGAAGGAACAAAAAATTCTCTCACTTGAGCAAAGGGTAAATAATATGGAACAACAACTATTCTCAAATAGCATTGAAGTATACAATGTTCCACCCACAAGCAAAGACACATCGCACATCGATCTAGCAGTTGGTATTTTTCGCAATGCTCTTAACGTCAATATAAATGAAACTGACATCGATCAATGCTTTGTTAAGAAAACAAAAAAGGGTAATTCTCTCAACAGTGGCAATTTAAAGAGCACCAATGTTTTGCATGTGAAATTTGTTTCTCATCATTTGAAAGAAAAAATTATGAAAATTAAACGTGAGAAAAGAGAGCAAATAACAACAAAAATGCTTGGACTTGGAGTTCAAGGTAAAGCAGAGAAAGTATTTTTCAACGATTGTTTATCACATCAGAGACGTCAACTTCTTAACGCTGCATTAGCACTAAAAAGTACGAAGCGAGTCAAATACGTTTGGACGAGGAATGGAAATATTTTCGTAAGAAAGAATGAGGGTGACAATTCATTAAAAGTAAATTATATTTCAGATTTAGAAAATTATGTATCCGGTTAATCCTATCCTTTCCCCAGTTCAAAATATTTGTAAAGTACCAGTCTTTCGTAATTTTATGGATTATAGTTTTTGTTTGCATCAAAATATCCGAAGTTTGAGAAAAAATTTTAATGTGTTCCTAGCTCACATTGAGTCTCTTAAAAAATTGCCGGTTGTAATTGTTTTATCTGAGATTTGGGTTTTTGAGAGTGAAATGAGTTCTTATAATATACCGGGCTATGCGCAATTTAGTTGTTGTAATGAAACGTATTCGGCAGGTGGTGTTGTTGTCTACATTGAAGATAGTCTTGTTCACCAATTTACCAAAATTGATATATGTAGTGCGGATGTTGTAAAGTTATCTTTTTGTTATCAAAATGAAAACTATACAATGTTGTGTTTATATAGGTTGCACGCGTTTCGTAAAAGTTTGTTCGTCGAAGAACTCTCTAATATTCTTTGTATAAACAAAAACTGTAATTTAATTCTAATTGGTGATATTAATATTGATATATTAGACGTATCTGACAAAGACACTGAAAATTATTTGTTCTTAATGGCTTCGAATGGCCTTAAGAGCAATGTCAATGAGCCGACCCGCGTAACAAGTTCTTCTAGTACTTGCATAGACCACATTTTCAGCCGCTTTAAAGTATGTAATAAATCAAATTTTTATGGCAGTGTTCTTGACACGAAAATTACTGATCACAAAATGATTGTTCTAGTGAAAGAACCACATATTGCTTTGAACTCAAATTCAAAAACACAAACAAATGAGCATTTTAACACCGACTACGTCTTATTGCAGAATATTTTGAAGTATGAATTTTGGGATCAGGTTTATTCGGAAGAAGATCCTTCTGCATCATTTGGTATTTTTATCGCAATTTTGCAAAACCACATACAGTCTTGTACTTCTGTGTCCGTAAGAAATTCCAAATTAAAAAAACATCTAAAGCCATGGATGAATGACCGTCTCCTTAAGCAGATTCAAAATAAAAACAAAGTCAGTTTAAAGTTAAAAAAACATCCACACAATAAAAAACTAGAGAAGTATTACCTTTCACTTTGTAAGGCAGTAAACTCAAAAATTGAATTAACTCGCGAAAAGTACTATTTAAATTTGGTAGAAAAAGCGAGAGGTAATGTTAAAGAAGAATGGAGAGCAGTTGACTGCATTCTAGGGAAAACAAAAAAGGTTAACATGATTGAAACTATTGTAGTAAATGATGTTCCCCTAACCGATTTAAGTTCTATATCGAACAAGTTCAATGAATATTTTACTGAAATATCGGAAACATTGAAACCATCTACGAATCCCGTTGGTGATTGTAATTGCTTTAATGATAATTTACAGTACGCGGAAACTATACAATCTAACAGCTTTGTCTTTAATCCCATCACCTCGTTCGAAACTTATAAAGTAATATTATCGCTCAAAAGTAAAAACTCGTGCACCTCAGATGGAATATCTAGTAACTTCCTTAAAAAAATTGCATTTTATGTATCTGATATTCTGAGTTATATATTTAACTTAAGTGTCGAAAAAGGGTGTTTTCCTGAGCAATTTAAATGTGCTGAAGTAATCCCAATTTTCAAAAAGGGAGATAAAAAAAACATGACTAATTACAGGCCGATTTCTATTCTACCCACTTTTTCAAAGGTTTTTGAAAAAATCATGATCAAAAGAATTAACTCCTTCCTCACGAAAAGCAAATTTTTTAGCGAAAACCAATTCGGATTCCGCTCTGGGAAGTCAACCGAAGATGCAATTCTCAGGCTTTGTAGTCAGCTCTATGGCAGCTTAAATAATAATAAATCGACTATGTCTCTTTTCATTGACATGACCAAAGCTTTTGACATGGTTGATCATGATTTATTACTAATGAAAATGTATAATTCAGGTTTTAGAGGAGTTATTTTTCAATGGTTGAAGACATATTTAAAGGCAAGAGTGCAAAAAGTTAATATAAATGGTACACACAGTGGCACTCGTTTTTTAAAAAGTGGGGTACCACAGGGATCTGTTCTCGGCCCCTTATTTTTCCTAGTATATATAAACTCTATTTTTAAACTACGTTTGAACGGTATGTCAACTGCTTTTGCAGATGATATATCATTTACTTATCAGTCTAATTCTGACCATAATTGTGTTCTTCTAATAGAAGAAGACCTCGAACTTTTAAGAACTTGGTTCTCAAACCATAAGTTAATTATTAGTGAAAAAACTAGATTTATGACCTTTAAAACATCTGGTCATTGTTCTTATAACTACAATTTGCTTTTCCATGCTTCCAGCTGTAAACAATTCAGCTTTCCAGTTCATGATTGTGGTAAATCAAATTTCGAACACAACGGTCGTTGTTCAAGTTCCTGTTTTAAAATAGATTCTGTAATGAGCTATAAGTATCTCGGTGTTACAATTGATTCAAACCTTAATTGGAGAGACCATACCAACAATATTAAAAATCATATGATGGTAATTACGAGAAAAATGTACCTTTTGAAACCATTCTGTTCGAAAAAGATTTTGACTTCAATATATTATGGACTTGCGCACTCTAAACTGCAATATGGTTTATCTAGCTGGGGTGGTTCCTATGCAAATACTTTTAGACCTTTACTAATTGCTCAAAAACATCTTATTCGAATTATTTGTAACAAAAGTCGATACACGCACAGTTGGCCTTTATACAATGAATTACGAATTCTACCTATGAGACATTTATATATTTTTAAAGTACTAAAAGAATTCTTCAAGCAAAGTGGTAATATTCCTAGTAGAACCTCGCAATTATACAACCTAAGAATAAATAATATGCACCTTGTCAATGTACCCTCAGTTCACAAAGCTCATTTCTCTCACTTTTACACCGCCGCAGCACCGAAAATATTTAACAAACTGCCTCTGCCTATCAGAAAAACTCCAAATATAAGCTCATTTCTAAAAAAAGTAAGAGACTGGTTATTCACTGTTGACTTAATCTCTATCGAAATCTATTGTTAATATATGAATCCTAATTCTGTAAACTAGAACAAGTTATCATTCTGCTGTATTTTATATTTTTCTTTCTCTTCTCAATTTTCAATTAAACATTTATCATTTTACTCTTAGTAGATTTATCATTGTAAGACCCTTTAAAAATTTTTAACTTATTTATTGTTTCTTAATTAAATATGTCCTGATTGTCACCCCACATCAGTTATTATCAATATACAATTAATTCAAGAAAGCATCATTCAACACTAACTTTATGTTAAAGAATGATAGCCTTTATTTATTCACTTAAACATCTTTATTGCTGTACTAGTTTTAAGATTTAAATGAATGAATAAACTTTTTAATATCTATATCTAATATCTACTCTGGTCTCAAGGTATACTGTATTTTCAAAGTAAATCGTCGTGTGTTATGGTTACTACACAAAGTTCTCTTCCAGAATGAATATAGGTACATATGTCCTGTTAAGCCGGAAGTTGGTGGTTCGAATCCCAACAGAGGCAAAAATAATTTTTCCCGAGTATCGTATTTCGCGAGGAATTGGCAAGTCCTCCGTTAGTAAATTCATTGTCATGAAAGGCGCTTTCTTGGTCAGCCGTTCGGAACCGGCAGAAAATTGTAGATCCCCTCCATTCCCTCACAAGGGATGGTTGTGAGAAATGCGCTAGACCCTGGAGCATGAATCGATCCGTTGCACCACCTTATTTTTTCTTTTTTTTTTTATTCATATTGTAGTATAAGAAGTAATACGAGTTAGTTTCCTTGAGTTGATTGACATATTTTAAAATTACACTGTCGCGTCGGCCGAAACAAAAATTTACAAGTTCCCTGCTTCCATGAATGAGTCCTTAACATTGTGTATAGATCAATAACCGCTCAATGTATCACAAAATTTTTCTCTGACGCTGACGCCTGACTGCTAGTCCAAATGGGTGCTCGACACTTTTACTATTTCGTTAAGGAAGCCTTCTAGTAAGCCAACTTTGTATATCGGGGTCAGAAGCAATAAAGAGTATTTTTTAGACGTGTGGTTTTCAATAAGTAATTATGATGCAATGACAGAGAATTCAGCTCTTTTGCAAAGATAGAGATTTGCAATTATAGTTTAAAAATGGGCATGTGGACACTGGACAACGCGGCTGGCCCGAATAAATTCATTCCAAGAGGTTCTATTCGACCACTTCTTGCAGCATTCATTCCATTCCTCCATTCCCTCACAAGGGATGGTTGTGAGAAATGCGCTAGGCCCAGGGGCTCCTCGCTCTGTTGCGCCACCCTATTTATTTTTTATTAATGGGCGATTCCGCTATAGATGACTTCCGACATGGTTTTTTTAATAACGCTATTTGTTGTTTTTTTTTTATTATTGCAAAGAAGAAAGTCTAAATATAATAATCAATGTATTTTTATTTGATTTTATACCAAATCTTCTTTTTTGGCGCGTTTGAAAATATTACCATCCGAAGAATTGGTATAAACTGTGAAATCATAACTAGCAACACTGGCGCGAAACAGTTGTTGTTGACAGTTTGAGGTTATGTTTTACCAGCTTAGCGTGAAGTGGCAATATTCATTTATCTTCGTCTGTCAAAAAATGTAAGTATTTGTTGTTATTTATTAAGAACAATTGATTGCTAGAATACACTGTCAATTTGTTGCACCCGCGATGCAAAAGATATAAAAGTTTACTTTTTCCACAAAAATAAAGAGCTAACGTTTTGAAACTTTCCAAAAGTAAGAAGAAATCAAAACCAAACTTAAATTATTTGTTTTTAAGAGTGCAATGAGTGTAAGGTTAAAGTTAACGATAACTTAAATTGGTTGCACCCGCGATCTCAATTTGAGATCGCGGGTGCAACTTTTTTTCACGTAACGTTTTTGGGTGATTAATTTATACATTTCCTTGTTTTGATAAACCTTTACTAATAATATATGCTGAAGACGATTGATGATATATATTTAATATGTGTGTCTATATTATATTCTATATTTTTTACAGAAAAGTCATTCCATTATCGCGGGTGCAACATTTAGACGGCTGTTTTAGTTTAACCTAGTGAAATAAAAAACAATTTTAATTTCATTAGTCTATGAAAGACTACATTTTAATATGTTTATTTTATATTAATTAACAAATTTTTTAATATAGTACTCGAAAAGCTAGGAGAAAGGTTCAAATTGCCATCGCGGGTGCAACAAGTTTGGCCCAACCTTTCCAGATCACAAACAAAAAACACATAAATCTGTTAATTCTTACATATTTAATATATTATGCCTTAATGTTTTGAAATATATTAAAGTAACAAAGAACGCGACGCGAAGTAAAATTCGCGACGAAAAAGAAAAGGCAGGCCAAAACACTCCTGGTACAAGCAAATGCAAAAACAGCAGCATTTGGTTGGCCTCAGACATGGAACAATCCAAAACCGGGAGGCTTGCCGACGCTTTCTGAGGTCAACGCGGCGTACCCCACAGGCGGATCACTAGGGTGAAGCAGAAAAGTGGGAGAGTTGTGATCGCTTCAAGATCACTACTCGTAACGCCGGAAATGAAGAAGAAGATTAAAGTAACAAAGAACATAAAATAAAAACTCTAAACAAAACAAAAATAAACAATGAATTATTATTATTTTCAATAATTGCGGGTGCAACACTAAATTATCGATATTATCGATCTTTGACGTATTTCAAAAGAAATAATTAATTTAAACGACAAAAAAAGTATAACTGTTAGTAATTAATATGATTTGATCTCTTATTTGGTTCCTATATAAGTAAAATTGATGTTTATGTTCACTTAAATTAGACTGGTTGCACCCGCGATAATTTAGTGTTGCACCCGCAATTATTGAAAAAAATAATAATTCATTGTTTATTTTTGTTTTGTTTAGAGTTTTTATTTTATGTTCTTTGTTACTTTAATATATTTCAAAACATTAAGGCATAATATATTAAATATGTAAGAATTAACAGATTTGTGTTTTTTGTTTGTGATCTGGAAAGGTTGGGCCAACTTGTTGCACCCGCGATGGCAATTTGAACCTTTCTCCTAGCTTTTCGAGTACTATATTAAAAAATTTGTTAATTAATATAAAATAAACATATTAAAATGTAGTCTTTCATAGACTAATGAAATTAAAAATGTTTTTTATTTCATTAGGTTAAACTAAAACAGGCGTCTAAATGTTGCACCCGCGATAATGGAATGACCCTTATTTATTCTTGCAGCATTTGGGGTCGTATGTCAGCAATAACGCATCGAATATTCTCTTTGAAGGCGTCAATCGGCTCGGGCTAATCTGCGTAGATAAAATGATAAAACGAGCCCAGAGGTGTTCATTCACCTGATCTTGGAGGTAGCTCATAGGCTAAAAAATCAAAATTATATAAAAACCGGACTTAACAGCGATTTCGTTTAAAGACAATTTACCAAACAAACGCTAAGGATAAATTCAACATGAATCAAGTAGCAGCTGTCAGGAAGGCTAACTCAAAAGAAAAAGGATTGCCAGAATGAAAACTACATGTCTTAAAAAAGCACAATTCAGCAGTCGATAGGATTATTTAAAAGAAAAAACAGAAAATAATAGTAATAATAATAGTAATGCCATGAATACCAGTGAAATTAAAGTCATTAATAAAATTCTAACGGCTTTGAATATTTTTTTTAATTCAAAGTCAATCAATTATTTAATGTAAAAACAAAATTTCGCACACAAAATTGCCGCTGACATTCGCTTTGAAAACACCTTGGTAAAAATAACGGTGATTGTTGCAATATTCCTATATGATGTATTACATCTGACGTCTTACCCTTACATAAAAGAGGTAAAAGTTATATTCAAGACGCCCCGAGAATTTTCTGGGTTTGCTTCATAGCCATACCTTTATTTTTTTAAACGAACCTTTAGACAGCTATTCCTCAGCTATTCATTCAGCTATTTTCAGTCAGCTATTTTTACACAAAACTTGGCTATTACCTAATTAGTTGACGAATCGTCCCTTTCTTGGTTGGTGAGTATAGCTTAAAAGAAGAATTAAATTTTAAGTTGTGCTTCCATATCGGGGTAAAACAAGCGATATCGGATGACTTTTCACTGCTTAATTATCCTTGGACTTTGTTGCTTTCGGCGGCCTGTAACGCAAAACTACAAGCCACTTGCAGGATTATGTCCAATGCACTTGTAGAAAAGCAAGCAAACTTGTAGCACTTGTTGCAGAAAATTCTTATACTTGTCATAATTATGACAAGTATTAAAAGCACTTGTTGTTTTCTGTTACAGTCACCTAGAATCTAGGAATAGGTACACTTGCATTGAGAACATTCACTCTATTTAAAAATTGAAACCAACCAGATAGAAAAATGGGCTCCCTAGCACTTTTACACTTTTCGTTACACTTTTCCCTCCTTCCTTTTCACGAAAGTATACTTTCCACTTATAGCCTAGTACTCACTTGTGAACGATGTTGTGAATTCAAACTAATTTGTCATTTTCGTGAACTTGTTCTTGAAGACTTGTGGAGACCTAAGTGAAGAGTGTTCGTTCACGAGCCCTAAACATCAAAATTTACGGGAATCTTGAATACCCGACGTAAAGCTCTGACAGTCTGATTACAAAAGGAAAAAAAATTGGTTTGGTTGCTGTTTTGTGATAATTTCTTGCTCAAAAAATTAACAAAAATTATTTTGCTGCTCAAACGTCAAACGTTAACAGCGCATTCACAAGTGCGTATTGGCGTCAAAAATTAATTTTCTCCACTGCCAGGCCTTCACTTCACGAGCAAGTTAGTATTAGGTTAATTACAGAAAGCAAGTGGCAAGATGTGTTCCACTTCGAAAACAGTCGTATTGTCTTACTTGGCACGGAAGAATCTGAAAAAATGATGCGTAGGGCCTACGTGGGAATTTGTGAAAAGCATACCGCTCATGTCTACAGACAAACCTCGAAAAATACTTGTTTTCCACTTTCTTTGCAAAGCAATGCGCTATTAGCCTGCTTTCCATATAGCAATATATCAAAATGTCGACCAAGTCCGTTCAAAGGTTTTGCCTTCTCATGCAATTGTTGAAACCCTTTAAACATTATCATAACTATAACAAAACAAAGCTCTATAGTTCCACTGCTTTCCTGAAGGTGTATTAAGTGAAACTTTAAACAGTTTGAACACGATTCGCTGTATCAAAGTTCGACTACATTTTTTACTATGCTTTTGTTGTAGATTTTATTTCTTACATCGCAGCAGACACCTACCAGCAACTAAAATTAAATTTACCTATGTTCTTACAAATTACGACAGCTTGGAACTTTTATCAAGTGTCATTAGTCTTTTGCTAGAGTTATAATTCAGTTTTATCTCCTACTCTTTACAAAAACAATTCAAATTTTTGGCTTTTTATCTAAAATACTTTTTTTTTTGCTTTCAGGTAAACAAAACAACTATGATCGTAAGTAGAACTATACCAACCAAAGCAAAGCAGTTGTAGCAATTTTATTTACCAATGCAAATGAATCTAAAACAACCGTTTGATTAATTTGTCTATTCATGAAATGATTTATATATTTGATGTGTTTTCGTTTGTTGTTAAATCTCATCAAGAGAAGATTTAATAAAATGTTAATTTCTCCTGCTTCCTTAGCTACTATAGGTAGGTACTCGTTTATCTTTATATCTTCACCTTTTTCTCGAAGACAACAAAAACAAAACTCAAATAAATGAGCTCTGCTTTGTGAACTTTTTGACAGCCAAAATTAAGTATTTCCTGCAACGCATACCTACCTACACCTTCTTACAAATCTAAGCCAGAGCCAATGTCCGCATGTTCATCTTATTGAGAAAAATTTTGACTATTAATGTTGAGCGCAGCGTTGTACCTATATTATTTTGAAATATGTCTTATAAAAGTGCCTGCGAAACTCACACGCATTTGGTATTATACTTTTCCTTCCTTCAGTCTGAGGAACCCCTGATAACCAATGAATGAATTCCAAAAGCAATTAAGACCGCTAGGCGAGTGAGCTCGTTTCCGAAACATGAATTAATTAACCTGCGCTCTGTTTCACATCGAATTAGATGCTCTCTCTGTGCCAACTACAATTCAGTGGTCCGCTTGAGTTACTTCCCCTTGAGGGTTATTTCTATTTTATTATTTTATTTCAATTGTTTTTTGCTTCAAGCTGTGAATTGGAATAGTGCGGTCACAGATTACCTATATACGTAGGTACCTGGTAGTACCTTTAAGATGTGATTTCTTAGCTAAAGATATTTATTTATCTTGTGTTCTAGAAAGAGTCGAGAGATTTGTCTGTTTTATTATTTGAAGTCTTCATTTGTTTTATGGTCACACATCAAGTAGTTCTCTCTCTGACATTGTCGTTTCACGCTGTCAACCAAAGCCAGCATGGGCATATAAGGAATAAAAATAATGAAAAACTCATGGGCAGGGTACACACAGGGATGATGATTAATGATCAATCAAGATTTTCCCGTTTTGAGCGATTTTGATTTGCTGCTCTTTGCTTGACTGCCTTGCCTGCTGCGCTACTGCGCTACTGCGTGTTGAGTGTACATGACATGCGGAAGAAAAAGCTATGTTCTTCAAATGCTCCCAAGCCTATGCAGCTATTTCTAACCTATGAGAACGCGAGAACTCACTCTAGGGTCGGGCGAGCCATCAGTCATTGTCAGCTGTCATTTTCAGACTGACACACTCACACACACACACATTTGTATAGTCTAACACTCTTTTCGAGTAGGTATAGTACCTAGATCTCTACACACCTTCAAAATTTCTTTCATTTTTGTTTTTAAAATTTTTCAATTTTCCCAGACACACACTTGGATACCTAAGTGCGAGAATGGAAATGGTTAAAAAAAAGTGGGTAGGTTGGTATATCCTACTGGACTATGTCTCTGTGGTGCGTATTCAATTCCGCTTCGATGGCATGTGCGGCGGGTTGTCAGGAAACATTTCAATTTTCACTAAAGGTACTAGCTCATCGTCCTTCCAAGTTTTTGCTGGCTGCTGCTCCTCTATAGTGCCATTGTCTTAAATATTAAACGTTCAAGTAAAACCAGGCCCGTATTTTGAAAGTTACGCTGCTAGAAGTCAGACTTTTTCATTTATTCACTCAACCCTCAGCCTCCATAGAAAATAGTGTCACTAAAAATATTAAATACTTTGATGTCACTTTATTGCTCTGATTATGTCCTTGCATGATCCTCACATTTAAAAATCAGATGAGATTTCGATAAAGGCTCTTTTTTGCAATTAATGCGCCCTGCTCGTTCAAAGCACAACGTTGTCCCTTTAATCCAAAACTCGCAGAATCCATAGAGGGCCAACAAAAATGTGTTCACTCCTGATGATGAAGGATTTTGTTTTCTTTTTTTTTTTATTATTATTCTCTGAATTTTTTTGCGTTTTCAATATTTTTGTTGGTTCCTTTCGGCATTTGACAACGGTGGCCTTCTCTTGCCATCGCTTTCGTTTAACCCTACACACAAACAATGGACAAAATTCGAAGCATTTTGTGTAGGATTTTGCTTGCAGGAGTATGTGTGTGTGTTGAATGTGTAGATGTTTCGCATGGTTTTCTGCCATGACAGCCAAACGAAGAACAGTCGTCAGCCATCCCGTCAGTCAAGCCAGAACCAACAGAGCCAGAACCAGCCATTTTGATTTATATTCTCGGTCATATGGATATGGGTGTTTGATTTCTTTTGTTTCCTTTTTTTTTTTTGTGAAAATAGAGAGAGAACCATTAATGTATGGGAGGATCTAAATTTAGGACTAAAACGAAGATGGGGTGGCGGTTGAGAAGGGTTTTTTTTCTGTTCGTACGGCATAGATGATGGCCTGTTTTGTTTTCTTATCGAGCTCTCTATTCAACAATAACAGAAACAACAACCCTTAGAGAGATATACCTACTTCTACAGCTAGGACTATAACGCATGCATACAATTCGATTGAATGAGAGTGCGAATGTGAGGGGAGGAAGATGATGTTCTGTCAGTCATGGTAGTCAAGTCATTGTAGAAAGGGAATTCATGGATCAGGTATTGGGATTTGGCCCTTACTTCGAGTTTTTTTTTTGTCTGTTTCCTTTTTTTGGTTGTTGACGATTGTTGGAGGTGGAACGCAGGCGGTTGATGTAATTGCTGATAAATGTCCACGATATAATGGGTAGGTACTCTCTTTTGATGTATTAATCTAGAAATGACAATTAAAAGTTAGCCGTTTTGGCATTGTTGGTTTTCTTTCTTACCTGTCTAGCCCTACCATTATTGAAACAAGGATACCCATCCCTTATGGTGAAACAAGTTTTTTTTATTTCTCGCATTCATAAACGGTTTTTCGAAAATGTGTTTTCGTCTTTAATCGAAAGCAAAGCCTTTGAGCATGTTGATTTCAAATGTTTATGCAAAACACGTAATTTGTTTTATTTTCTGTTCTGCGTTAGATTTTTTTTTTTGTATCATCAGCCGAAATTTATTGTCTTGGTTAATACCCAATCAATAATTTGCCAGACCCTGTCATCTTTCCTCAAAAAAGTCATTAGTAATCTGTTGAGTTAGGCTAGACTTAAATCATAGAATCGGCATATCTATAAGCTCGTAACCTGCTGTGAAGAATTATAGTCTGCATAACAGAAAGCAATCGATTATAGGTATTATGTAAGGTAGGTGGTACTAGATTATGAGTAAAAAATACAGGAGTGATCATCAGAAGTCATAGTAAAAGATTTTTTGTTTATTTAAATTAAATTGGTTACCATTCGTCTTGTAATCTAATCAAACCGAAAGTTAGGTTTAAGAGTGACTTCACTGCTGCCTTCAAATTGTTGAATTTGGTAAGAATATGGAAGTACATATTGGTTTAAAATAGGTAGGTTGCCTTTTTAGTCCATAGATCTGTTGATATCTGTGTTTCTAAATTATTCCACATTCGTGTTGTGTGGCAACTTTTATAATTGAAATTCGTGTCACCTTTTGAGCGTTTTATCACAGAGATCCTTGAATAAGGAGTGATTTTAAGGACGATGATTGCAAATGCATTTCAGTTGATAGTAAATATTATTATGGTTTTGTAATTTTATGCTATCACCTTAAGCGCAAAGCTTTCAACGTCGAGCAGGAGAGATAGCCAGAGGTAGCTGGTGAGAAAGTTGGATACTACTCAGGTTTATAATGAAGTGTGTTAATTCGATGCAATCCCTTTTGAGTTCATCGCAGCCAACGGCTTATACTTCATCGTATTCCTATGCTACAAGTGTATAGTCATTTCAGAAGAATTAAAAAAGAAAAAACAGCTTTACAGTTAGTGTTTTCACTCGAAGGTTTCATTCCGTTTATTATATTGCTACTGAACAATCTGATTGTATTGCCGACAAACAAAGCTGTTTAGGTGCAAATAGCTGGCCAGTTGTAGTAGACTCGTTGTGGGGTTGTAGGGTAGATTGTCTTTTGAAGTAGTTCCTTTAGATATAAAAAAGTCATTTCGATGTACATACCTAAATATTTTTTTGATTTTGTTTTCATTATTTAAATTTTCTCATTAATGAAAATTCACCGAAAACTATACAACTTTTTTCACTTTTGTGCTTCAGTTGTTTCATCTTCATTGGCGTTACCAGCATCGAGATCTCGAAGAGATCACAGCTCTCCCACTTAACTGCTCAGCAATAGTGATCCACTTGTGAGGTTCATCGTTTGTGCTTCCGGTATATATTAAGGTATAAGAACTTCCACTTCAAAATGATGAATATCTTCTGGATCTCAGCTATTTCCTTTACAGACAAAATTAGAACTTTTTTTGCAATAAAATCTCTTCACGGAGGAAACAGACGAGACGGTCGTAGTGGTTAAAATTTCTGGCTGTTAGTAAGAAGTTTCAGGTCTGAATACTGGAAATGACCAATTGATTTTTCTCAATTATTGCTTTCCGCGAGAAATTGTCGAGTCGCAATAAAATCTTTTTACACTGGGTCATCGAAAAGGGTGAAGCTCCCTTCTATTTTGACACAAGTTATGGTTGAAAGTAATGCTTTAAGCAACGGCAATCCCCACTTCTTAATTATTTCTTTTATTTTTTCGATTCTGAGCGGCAAAGTTTCGCCAATTAATCGCGCGAAGTTCGATAACCGTAGAAAAACAGTGTTGCCTGTGGCATAGTGGTTATCATGTCTGGTATGCCTGTTGCAAGGGAGGTTTCGGGGTTCGAATCACAACATCAGAAACCAAAATATGTTTTCCACGGGTATCACCTATCGCGAGGACTTGGCAAGTCCTCCGATAGTAAAATTCAATGTCATGAAAATCGCTTTCTCGATTAGCCGTTCAGAACCGGAAAATTTTTTATGTCCTATCCATTCCCTTACAAGGCATGGCCGTGAGAAATGTAAGTTCTGTGTTTATGAAATTTGAGCCTTAAAGCCCTTTGAACCAGGAAGTCGTAGGTTTACTAACCAATGCCACATCTTCGCAAAAATGGCTTCAGCGTATCATGTCAGATCTTTTCTATAGTTATTTGTGCTATGTAATAACGTCTGAAAACCTGTTTTATTCGTCGTTATCTATGCGGTTTTGAACCGAGAAACTTCAAAACTGTCCAATTGCGACTAGAGAGTATATTACGAACATAGGTTTAGAAACGATTTGTAGAAAGCCATGCTTAGTTTTTGCATCTCTGCTAAATTTGTTTGAAATTGCAGGAGGCCTTTTATAGGTACAGGACATTGCTGCTGCTCTATCAAGGTTAACGACTAATTCACAAACAGCTGCGGTGAGGCTTAACACTCCACTGACATCTCCCAAGTCAAAACGTTCTACTTTCCACTCAATACTCAAATTCTGAGGTAGTTTTCGGCAGACTTGTCATTTCTATAACACAGTAAATCTGTAAATAGATGAAAACCTTGATGAGAAATGTCGATTATGTTCAATGTTCATTTAGCACTGTAGTGCCCATCTACCATGGACTTTTCGATGGTTTGAAGATAATAGTTCAATTGAATATTTCGAAAACTTCTAAATTTCGAAAAAGCTCTGTCCATGAAACAATTTATTTGCATAAATCTTTCCAGAAGCCTGAAAGAAATCTAAATCAATTATTATACAACGCTTCCTGGCAAAAATGGTGAGAATTCCGTAATGGTTAGAGTTATCTATCTCTAGGGGTTTGAAGTTTGAATCCTACAGATATGTAAATAGTATAAGTAACGTGGAACTAAAAATGACATACCTACTTTTGATCATATTGGTCTTTCAAAGAAAAGGTAGGCTATAAGAAGTTGTATAGGCACCCATCACAAGTGTGTCCATGCAGTTTCAGAATCAAATCAAATCAGAATTCAGTTATTAAAAAACTCAGGTCGAGTCAAAAGCCCTGTTCACACTGTACAATTAGTTGGACAGACTTGGGCTTGAACGACCAATGCTTGATAGTGTGAACCCTTCAGACGACCGCTTGTCCAACTTGTTTGGATGGTTTTCAAAAATTTTTGAAAATCTACATAGAAGTTGGACGGAGTGGAAGGGTATGTGACATAAAGTTGGACGACGAGCTTGATAAGTGTGAACGCAAACTACATCAGACCATCCAACTTCCATCAAACGAAGTCTGTCCAACTAATTGTACAGTGTGAACAGGGCTAAACACAGAAAATCAAACGTGAAAATCAATCTCAGTTTTTGAGAAATTAAAAACAAACAATAGGCAAGCTTTTGCGAGTTTTTCTCTGATTGCACATTGCACTATTGGGCAAAATTAGATTTTCTGAAAAAGTAAAGACGTTGAGACTTGATCATTCAAAATCCATATTCTCTACATTATTTTAACTAAAGTGTTCATTAAAGAACAAAGCGGTAGTTGTTTGCTTAGTTGATTTTAAATAACTTTTTTCAGGAAATAAGGTCAATTTCTTATAAAAGCGTCCCTCCCACCTAAGCGGAGACATATAGACCCCTCTCATATCACTTATTTTTATCTTTTCTAGACCCAACCAATCGGTCCAGAGCTTTTAAGGCATCTTAAGCCAAACACCCCGTACCTATATCTTTGTTGGAAATAATGTAGTCGACATTCGTAGCGTTCTTCAAATTTAGAAGTTTAGAAGTCACCGTTTGAGAAAAATTGGAAAATTCTATGTGGCCATTTTGAGCTAGATAACTTCTAACCTCAAATGCTCAGGGCAATTTCAATTTTCATTTGCAAAATTTACTGATTTGTGATAAATCTCTGTTTGTTGTGTTAGAGTGTGCATATTTTTTTGCTTTTATTCTGTAAATGTGCCTTTACTCCTTCCTTGAATTCAGAATTTATTCTTCATTTTCTCAAGCACAATCAAGTGACTAAAGAGCTTTGGATAGCAATGCAATAAATTGACATGTCATATTTTTGTGTGAAGCAAATTGTTAGGAAAGTTGTGATCTCTTTGAGACTACGATGTTCCTGGCGCCGTAAAGGAAGTAGTTAGATTCTTCGACTATATGTAGAACGCTGCTGACCCTGGAGGATTTCTACGTGTTCCTGCTTTTTTCTGCTAGGTGCATTGTTCAGTATACGTGCCCCATATTTGAAGAGCAATTTCTATAAGTTATTTGTTCATTTAGAATATCTCTTAAGATGTTGTTAGGCTTTTAGCTCTTCTAAGATCAATAGCAGTTTTACTATTTTAATTTTTCTTGAATTTTTAATGGCAGACCTGCGTAGGTATCAATGTGCATAAGAAAACTTTTCTATTCAAACCAAAGTACAAACAAACTCTTCCCAATGGTTTCTCAAAACTAGAAGCGCCATATGTTCAAAGTCACACTGCATAATAGTCTACACCTTTCCTTGCATCACTAAGCACTGAAACAAGGGAAGACTTGAAAAGTTTTAATTGTAAATGCTCACCAAAAATTAGTCATAGTACCGTTTATTCACACCTATTACTCATTTTCCACATACATTTTTTCTACGATTCACAAAACAAACAAGATAAAAAAAAGTACTTAAATCAACATTTTTGTCTGTCCCCTCCTATGGCCGTTCTTCAACCCATTATGCCTGAATATCTAAATAACGCAATAATATATTCATGGAACTATTTGAAACAAAAAAAAAACGAAAACCCTTCTTGATTCAATTTCACAAGTTCTTATTTAATTCATTTTTTTTTTCACGTTTGTTCAACCCTAGCAAAACAAAAAAAAAGCAAATGGAATTGAATAAAAATGCGCGCCAGAGAACGCTGTTCAACTAGCAGGATCATTATTATCCCATCTCGTGTAGCTCGTATATCATAACTCTCTGCATACACGTGCTAAATGGAACGACATTGAGAAGGAGCAGCAACAAACCGAAACCATCTCTCCTTGAAAAAAAAAAATATAATAATAAAAGAAATACACACACTCCGCTGCTAAAACGCAAACTCTGTAATGTACTGTCGAGCAACATAAAACACCAGAAAAGCCTATCCCATAGGAACAGCTGCTGCAACAAAATCGAAGCTCGCAGACACATTTCCCATGCAACATTTCCAGTTGTATACCTACCTACTGTTACTCCAAACACAAAACAAAAACAACAACGGATTTCCAACTAGACTCGAGCGCTAGACCCAACCAGACAGCTTTTGGAATTATTGTTATGTGTTGCCAGCCTCTTGGCAACACTCCGAGTAGATTTATTGGAATGTATCTGTCAGATAAATTCTGTTAGCCAAACTCTGTTAGTTGTTTTTGAATGAACGTGCAAAATAGACGTGTGGCACTGGCACTGGCAGTGGCACTACAAACTCTCCTCTCCAAACATTTTATATGGAAAAGAAGACTTTGCGAGCTCTATAACACTGTTAAGCTGTGCTGTTGGTGTGGTTGATTTTATTTTGTTCGTACTTCGTATAATAGCCAGCCAGAAGCTAGTGTAAACATTCATTATTGTGTGTGCGAATGGGTTGTTGTATATTTTTTCGTATCAACAAAACTTAGTTTAGTGTTTGCATGACATTCGGTTAAATAAGACATAAGACTAGCAGATTTGTGTCTGCCCGCCTTTTTACGTTTTACGATTTTTCAATTTTTACGGAGCTGAATTTCATATTGTTTTCCTTTTTGTGTTTCGTTCTTGATTAAAAAAGAAATATATATTCGTGCGAAGTATTTTCAAAGACTGCCTAAGTGGTCTGCGTGTAACGTAAGAATATTTTGGAGTGATGAATTTTTCGCGGCGTAATGACAGTGTCGTCGCATCGTTCTAATGATTTACGGGATGTAGATACTTAGGTGTTTCATGGTGATCATTTCGTGTGATAGGAGAACAGATTGTTTTATCGCGCCCCACACTGTTAATCATGTGGGACAATCTAACAAGACACAATTAATTACCATAGCAAGCTCAATGTGTCGTTAAAAATTACCTACATTGATTGAAGTGTTTTGTTTCTGTTTGTTTTTTTCGTTTTGTTTTCGAACAACCACAAACAATTTTCTCGTGATTATCAAATTTACGAAAAATTAATTTCTCCTGCCTGTGCCCGCCGCGCCGTGCAGTATCAACAAATCGTGTGGCTGGCTGGCTTCTCGTGATTGTGTCGTGTTCGGTGAACTCGTCCAAGTAAAAATGTCATTTGATAACACAACTCCGGCTCGAATCGTGTGATAAGGGGAAGATTAAAAAAATAAAAAAATAAAAAAAAGAACACAAAAGTCAAATTCGTCGACAGAAGGGAAAGAGAGAAACCCAAATTTTGTCATTTCCATAAGACCGAAGAACCGAGGTGGAGTCAAAAGTGAATAAATTTATTTTAGTATCGATGCAAATTTTAATTAACAACGAGAGTCTGTTTATGGGTAGAAAAAGGAAAACACATCGTCGTCGCAATTATTTACGTTTTCGTGTAAACTTTTCATTTATGATAATTATTTTGCTATATCGTTCGCTAAGTGATCATTTAAATTTGGATATAACCTCCTTTCTAAATAATAACAACATCAACCATCACAGACTTCAATCAAATTGCTTGACGAGTTGAGTGTAGCTATAATTATAAGCAGTCAATCATCAGTCAGTGAAAACTAAATTCCATAATATATATTTTTTTATGTAATTATAAATCTCAGTGTGAATATTATATAAAAAAATAATCTGAAAAATTGTGTGATTTTTTGTATAAAAAAATTTAAATTTTAAAAATCCTACTTGTGATATAAATTATTAAATAATAATTTAAGCTTTTAATCGCTAAGATTTCAATTAGATAGTGAGTGAGGCCGTTCTTCAAGTTATTGAACTTTTTTTTTAAAAGCGAGGTATGTAAACCAAGTGTGACAATCATTATTTTGTTTTTTTTTTTTACTTTGAATACATATCTCACCTCTTAGCATTCCTCAAGAATTTAAAAATATTCGAATGAAACATGACAATGGCCAGTCTACTTCTGGTTAAGTCTTTAAACATGTAAATAGAAAAGTTGCGTATGTTTAAGTTTTTAAATACCTACTGACTTTCCTTGCTAGTTAAATAGCTAAGTACAAATCCTTTGCCCATTAACTATGGGCTTGATAGTGTCAGGCCGTTATTGACACGAAAGAGGTATATTTTTTTTTTTTTTTTGTAGTTTTATTGAGGCATATATAACTCAGTACATGTTTTTACTTATAAACTAGATTTAATAAATTGGTCGACTTAATGATATGTCTGACTTCATCAAAGTTTAAGAAAATGCCATTTAAATTAATTTCATTAAATTGATTGCATTGTAAATTAAGCTTACATTATTATTAAAGTGTACACTTGCTCCCGGTGTACAATCTCAGCTTTGCCTTTTTGGCGAAAGAGGTATAATAAGTACCTATGATGAGATTGGCTATAAGTTACAATTTTTTTATTTAAACGGAAAACGCAGTAAGACAAGATGTTCGGTGTTCTGCTTTTCCATCATTTTTACTTCTTATGTACCTATCATTCCTAGTCTCTCGATCATGTTTAAGAACTGAGTAACGCCATACCCAATACCTCTTCAAAGAAAGTTGTAGTAAGATTCTATGGGCTTTGTAAAATGGCTTTGATAAGAATCTGATTCTGGGAACTCCTGAAGTTATAGTAAACCATAATTTTTGTTCTGGAGAATTGGGTCTAATTTTTATTTATTTTCTCATTTATTATTTTGAATTTTTATTGGTCTTTTACTTGCATATATTTCGAAAGAAAAGCTGTAAAAATCCTTTACCGTAACTGAAAGACTTAGGGCTGTATTCTTCACTTAAATCTTTTCACTCAAAGTTCAGCGTCAACTTTCGGTTTTTAAAAATAGAAAAACTGTCAGTTTCTCTAAAGCTTCAGTGTTGTTTTTTTTTTTTTTTTTTGATTAAACAACGAAGCATTAAAAGTACCTAAATTGTCGTACCTCATAGACGAATCACTTGTTTGAAGTTATTGATTGGGAGGTAAATTTCTATACTCAAGAAAAAGAGGAAAATATTAAAAGCTAATTTATAGTGAAAAAACGGCTCTTAGTTGCTTAAATTTGTTAATCAAATTCGTCGCACTGCTAAGGTCAGATTACTGGAGGGATAGCTGTGGTGCCCGTGGTGTAATGGTTAGCATGTCTGCCAGTTACGCGAATGGGTCGTAGTTCGAATGCCAACAGAAAACAGACAACTTTTTCCCAGTTGTCTTGCCGATCGTGACGAATAGGCAAGTCCTCCGATAATAAAGTCATTGCCATGAAAAGCGTTTTCTCGATTAGCCGTTCTGAATCGGCCAAAATTGTATGCCCCTTCAATTCCCTCGCAGAAATGCATTGGGCCCCGGGCTCCCTTTTCTGCTGCTCTATCTTTGTATGTATGTATGCAAGTAGGAGAGCTGATGCGATTTCTTCTATATTTCGATGATCGTGACATTGCAAAGATCACAATTTTATATTTTATTAATTTCATAAAAAATATTTTGAATTCCGCCTATCTCGAATCGGTAAAAACTTATGTGATAAATTGCACACATAAATTTTTTCCTAATTGGTGTGTTAGGAAGAGTCTTACGATCTAAAATGCTATTCTAGAATTCTACTGGATGACAAAGGCAGTCAATTGATTACGATTCATCCGAGAAAATACTACAAACGCGGTGATGGATTGGCTCTTGGTTGTGGATGCTTTGTTAAAGGCATTGAATATATGGCTTCAGTTAAAGCAGTTCTCATTGGTAGACCGAATATCAACTCACAGCGAAAACACTGAACTGAAGCCCATTAATAATTTTGTATTTAGGACAAATCTGCAGTACCTACTTACTTGCCCCATAAATCCAATGCCTAGTCAGTAGATCATGTCTATTATCTTAAAAACTTTCTCTTCCTTTTCCATAAACAATTGGTAATACTTAAAAATTTTATTTAATTCTGCAGAAAAGTGATCACATACAAAATTTGATATTTTGTTTCCGTAGCGATAAAGTTATCTGAGTTGTTGTATTATCTAAAACAAAACCTCATCGCATTTTTTATTTTGCAAAAAAGTCGTCAATTATGGCTAAGAATGAAAAGCTATAAATAATACAATGTTGTGGATCCTTTATTACAATGCTAAAGAATTCTAGAAGAGCTAATCACCCTCCTTTTAACATGCAAACAAGCCTGCAAGTCCTCCGAGAATGTTTGAGCAAGTGCAATTTAAAGGGATTTTCACTTAACCGTTTGGAGACTGCATACAATTAAAGGCCCTTGAAATGCCTTGAGACTCAACTATCTTTGTTTTATTTATATATATACTCTACAATAGCAATAAATTTGCATATAGGTTCATTCAAAAGTTCTTTTAAAAACATATGCTAAATCTGTACACAAGCGTCGCAACTAAAAATATGGTGGAGCAATAGATCGAGAAGCCCAGAGGCCTCGGGCATTTATCACAACCATGTCTCGTGACTGAATGGAGGGGACCTA
The DNA here is from genome assembly GCA_949752695.1 of Melanostoma scalare. Taxonomy (NCBI): domain Eukaryota; kingdom Metazoa; phylum Arthropoda; class Insecta; order Diptera; family Syrphidae; genus Melanostoma; species Melanostoma scalare. Next base: position 189,330,852 of record OX456985.1, on the reverse strand, counting down.
CAATTTTCTGCCGGTACCAAACGGCTTATGGAGAAAGCGTTTTTCATGACAACGAGTTTACTAACGGAGACGATGCCCGCGGAAAAACATTTTTGCCTCTGTTTGGAATCGAATCACGAACCCTCTGTTAATAACAGATATGCTTGTGAGTTCAACTGTAGGAAATTCAAAAATCCTAACACAATTTGTCTTTTACTTGTTGTGCATTACGTTGTTTTATGTAAAAGCAAACATAATGAAACTAGAACTCAATGCAAGTTGTTCAGACTTGTTGAGCATTAGGTATCCTCGACAGGTCACAAAAATGAGAACAATCAAAAGGAGCCCTTAAAGCAAATTTTCGGGCTGAGATCGAAGCCAAAGCGTGATTTTGTTTTAGATCTAAGAGCGCTGTAGTTTCAAAAATTAATATTGGTAGTGATTGCAATACCAACATAAGCTATGTTTGCTTAAGTGAATGAATTTAGAGTCAAATCACATTTTTGCATGAGGAAGATAAAAATCCCAAAGTTTGTATATCAATTCTCACAATCATAGAACCTTCAATTCGAAGTATGCTCAGTTCCAAAAAAGTTGTTTCTACGATGAGCGTTCAAATAGAAATTGGAAACTGCACAGTTCACATTATAACGATTTTTGCCTTATAATATTGAACCAATATCATTAAAAGATTCAAATAACTCAAAATTAAAGCCTTGCAGTCGTCTAAATTGCCGAAATTGTTCAGTGGCAAAACAAATCAAAAACAACAAATTTTTGAAAGTATGTATTAAATTTTAAAATGTTTTCTGGAAGAAGTCAAATTACTTAACGTGCTATTGGAATAATACAGATATGAGCACTTTGTTCAAATGTGTGGCCCCATACATATTTTTGTAAAACTTCCAATCCCCAAATGTTCTAAGATCTTTTACAATTACATCTGCTCTGTAGAATAGCCTTTTTTTGGTTAAACATGGTGCTGGTGCTGAAATATGCAATAAGAAACAAAAAATAAAAAAACTTATTTGGTATCTTGGATATACCCACAGGCAGTGTCTAAATAAGCTAAGGCAGCACTAGATTCAATTCGATAATTTCAGAGTAGCAAAAGCAAATCCGTATTTTCGAATTCAGTTTTACGCTGTTGGGATACCTTTTTCTAACTAATAGTGGATCGACTTGGCTACAGTTTATTGTAGGAGCAGATATTTACAAACGTCCTCAAAGTAGTTCAAGGATCGAATCCTTCCGTACTACAATTTGAATGCCATTCGATCAAATATATTCCAGCTCGTTACCTATGACGTTTAATTTCAATATAAAACAGTTATTGTGCTTCAATAGATCCTTGCATCACAATAAGGCTCAGATTTGTATTGGCAAGAAGCACAGGCGGACTGATAAAATATTTATACTAAAATACCTTTTAAGTCATTGGTCCGAATTTTATAATTTTAGCAATCAATGAGTCTATTTCAAACGTTTGAATTAAAAATGGAATAAAAAACATTCCTATAGAAAAGCTAAAAGAATTCGTTTTACAATCAGTATTCAAACGTATTGTTATATGAGATCTGAACGCGGCAATTATCTGACTTAATCTTGTTTGATGTAAAATCAAACATCGTTTATCGTTTTCATCAGAAGCCAGTTTTTCTTAAATAAATTCAAAAGTGAGTTCAAATAATGCTTGTTTTTTTTATTAGAAGCGTGTCGCAACTATTCACCCTTTCCTATAATCAGCTCAGCAATGTACTTTACCAGTTGAGTATCTACTTATAGGTAAGATTTTTTTAACACTAAAATTGAATCTCGAAAACCCACAATATTTTAAATATTTTGGCATCTTCTTCTTCTTTCCATTTCCGGCGTTACGAGTAGTGATCTTGAAGCGATCACAACTCTCCCACATTTCTGCTTCACACTAGTGATCCGCCTGTGGGGTACGCCGACATAAAAATAAATAATATTAAATATTTCGGCATATCCCATTGAATCATCTATTTTTTTTTTGTATGTAATTACTTTTCATTTGGAACTTATTTTTTGAATTAGTAATCTAAGCAATTTCTCCAACAAAGGAAACCCATTTTGATATTTTTTAATATTGCTACTGTTTGATATTCGATAGCAGAATACATCAAATCAATCAAGTCTAAAAAAAAGCTGCGAGAATAATCAAAGTCCCTAAAAAAACTACTTTCCGGTGGGTCAGACAAAAGATAAGATACATCAAAGGCGTCTAAGAGTTTGACATGCATTGTTTGGAACTTTTTTCATCGATAATATTTCACCACTTGTATAATCTTTGGTTTTTGGACTTTTCAACTCACCATTGAAATGCTAATTTTGAGTTCTTTTGTGAGAATTTTCCCACATTTACATTTTATTTAGGGCAGAATGAGCAAGTGCTTTGTTTTATGATAGACTGTTCGGTGTATCTGCCCTAGGCATTTTATTGACTTGAGTGTGGATATTTTAAAATATCTCACAGTTTCTTTTAATTCTGTAGTACCTACAATGTCCAAAGAAGTATACTGAGAAGCCATTCCTCTTAGTTGTTATAAAGTCCATCAAAATATCAGCAAAAGAAATGATATCGAAGTTGGGCGAAAAGAAAGGCTGATTAAAAAAGGTCAACTCATAGAGAGCAGTATAAACGTTTAGATTATGCAATAAACTGAATAAAAGTCACTTATACGTTTTTATCCTAAACTGTGAGGCTTCTGCAATCTGGGGATCTTTTTTTTCTTTTGTATATTCAATCAAAGTTATTTTTGAGGAAGGGTCTCCATTTCAACGAATAGTAGAGTTCAATTGTGAAAGACGAGTTGATAAGCTTTTTTATTGACACAAGAAACAAAGTTGAACAAGACTCCAAAATATCTTAGTTTTATGACAAAAATCAGCAAGGTATGCAAAGTAATTCTGTGATTATTAAAAGTTGGTCGGTATTTACTTTTACTCTATACAAAGATCAACAACCATCTATACCTGCAACTTTCCAGTTGTTGGGGGCAAATCGCAATGATTTATTGATAGTTTCCATCGATTAATCTTACAAACACAATCATAATTGAACTTCAGACCTGCAATTCAATGAATGATATTTTCTTACAAATCTGCTTGTTCAAAATTAGCCACGATAAATATTATTTAACACTTGGTATGCATAATTTTTATTGGCCTGCTATATAAATCTCTTCGACAAGACCTCAAAACAGTAGCACGTGGTTGCTGTACGTTTGGTGGCGCTAAGCAAAAGATCACGGCAAAATTTATTGCATTCAGTCGAGAATTGCTCATTAATTGTTCTTCCCTTGTATATAAAGCACGATCGCTGTGCAATTTCAATGTACGAATGCACACATGGTTTTATAATAGACATCAGTTATAAAGCAGTTAGTATAATAAATCTTTGGTGAAATCAACCGCATCATGTCGAACATAAGAAAAAATCGGTGGTTAATCATTTCGAAATACAAATAATAAGTAGGTACCTACATATGGAGTTTAAAGGCAGGAAAATAAAAAAAGTTCTCACAGTAGGTACAAATTGACATCTTGTTATCCTTGGTTGTTGTTTTTTTTCCCTTTAGAAATCAAAGGACGAAGGTTTTTTTGTTTGATATCCTCGCTGGTTTCCGGGTTTTCGTTTTATGCATTTTTTACCTTTGCACAATTTTTCTTGCAGTGGCCTTTACTAATTTCTTTGTAAGCGAAAAATGATACCCTTTGAGCAAGGCAAGCAACAGACTTTAAGGAACAAGGAATACACACTTACACACACTCAGGGGGAGTTCCTCAAAGAAAAATTTCGCAATAAGAAATTCCTTCTTTTTTTTTGAAAAAGATTTATGGCCGCGATACTGAGAAATCATGAGGAAGGTAAAAGCACACTTTTTGCGGTAGGGTACGGTCGTCGGGCGATGGTGGTGTGGTATTGGCGGCGGCTATTGGCGAGGACTAACAAAAACACTGACAATTTAGACAAAACTCCGTTCGACCTTTTTTTTATTCAAGGTTCTCTCATATCGATTTTAATTCTTTTGGCTATGGTCTGGACGTTTTATTTCTTAGAACATATTATGTTCACCTTAGTCTCGTAGAATCGATTGTTTCTTTTTATATATTTTTTGTTTTTTTCCGGTTTTTCGCTCAGAATGTAACCAAACCACAAATCGATAGCCTAAAACAAAAAACTGCCAAATATGGGATCACATTTATGCTGTATGTGGTGTAGAAACACTATCTATCTTTCTATCTGGATAATCCTCTGGGGTTAGTCCTTCATTTGTGCTCATTTCCACGTCTGAAACAAAAACAAAAGAGGAAAAAAAAATGAATGAAAGTATCTGTAAGGAGCATACAAAAAAGATACTAAGGGGGTGTCATCAAATATGATTGGAAATTGATTTATGATCTTTTGATGCATTTGGTTTCTCTTTTTTCTTCCTTTTGGTTTCGTTTAAAAAAAAAAAATCTTCCTATAGGTTTCAGTGATAAAAAAAAAAAAATAACACTATAATCTGGAATTAGTTTTATCATCACTTAAACTTTTTTGCCTCAGCCCAAATCATTTTCAGTAACTCTTTCGTTGATTTCGTTTAACAACCGAAGTGCTTGCTCTATAGCGCGGCAATGTAGGCGGAAACTTTATTTAATTGAAAACTTGACACTTGATTCTTTTTTTTCAAAGCAGATATTAATCTTTTGTGCAGAATAGCGACACAGGTACGTATACAAACAAACATTACATGCCTCAGCATGTCGTTTGTATCACTAATTGGCATTTCATTTAATTCATTCTTATGGCTTTATACTGCGCGAGAGTTGTTAAGCGAATGGTTTATGAGCTCATATATTGCAATTAGCTTGGTCGGTAGTTAATGACAGTTGAAAGTGAGCTGTTTTGTTAGCAATCCGCTTTGATTAAAATCTCAATTCCATTGTTTTAACTAAGTGTTGAACATGATTTGCGATTTGATTTGAATTTAATGGTTCACTAAGTTTAATCGTTCAATTTAGGAACATAATCCAACAAATGTTGTAGAAAGACTTTGAACTCAGCTATGGGATTCGAAATGATAAAATGATGTAGTTTTTCCAAGAACGATTTTTACCGTTGAGTTTGAATAGACTTGCTTAACTCGATTGTGTAAGGACATACCTTGAAAGATTTCAAGGTTAACATAAAGCCCTTTTCGTAGCCTAAGGCTTAGATGAATGTAAGACAGAGACATGCTACGATTCGACATTTAGCAATTATGGCTATTTTGCTTTAATATGATTGTAACCTTTGCGTTATACAGCGACCTAATTAAGGATTGGCAACGTCATTAACTTGTTGTGAACTGTTACTTGTAGAAAGTGGAGACTAAGAATAAAATTTCTGACAATGATCCGAATTAGTATGTGTGTAGCAAGATAGTCAGCTTCCTTCATAATCGAAACAATCTTTTGGGCGGCTTGTAGTATTGCCCTGAAACAGAGTTCCAATTTTTTGACATCTGTTTTAAAAGACAGCGTTTTATCGTCGTATTAAAAACGTTTTCCCTGGTTTGAGGAATTAATAAGTAATTTTACATCAGCACTTCAAGACTTGCAAAGATTTCGATATTTTTTCATTTCAAACAGAATTCGATAAGAGAATAGTTTTGGTTCTCTACCCATTCCATGTTGTGTCCCTTAAATATTTTTTCGTAAAGCGATAGCTATATGCAGAGGCTTTTGGACTGATAAATTTTCTACCGCATTCAAAGAAATAAAATTTAAAGTTAGCCAGAAAAATTTTAGGAAAGCAGGTCTCTAGCTCATTTCTCTCAAACATAGCTTATGATGAATGAAAGGAGCCTCAATTTTCCGTTGATCCTGAAAGGCTTTTTGGGGAAGCACCTTTCATTGCAGCGTAACCAATCTCGGAAGACTAACCATCTAACCAATGCCTTGCGAAATGTGATAGCCATGCAAAAATATTGAAGACATGCTTGTTATTACGCCACTGGCACCACCAAAGATCAGCTTTACTTTGATTTATCTTCGTTGATATCTTTGATAGCATTTCGTCATGTTCTTGGGATTTTCAGCTGGACTCAATTGTTTTAACTTAGATTCTTACACTTGGAAACTCGCACTCCTTAAAGTTGTTAATTCATAGTAGTTATTGTGATGGTAGCCACACTGAATAATATTCCGTTGATAGGTATTAACTTGAAGAAGTTATGAGAGCAGGCTTCCTAATCCGGGATTAGTTAGCTCTATCCTTTTTAAAGCCAAGAGTTCAAGTTTTCGAGTAACATTTTTGTCAAAATTTTTATTCATAGGAGGCTTTATGTCGAAGCACAGTAACGCTTTAATCTGCTCACTAATACACTTTGAACATAAAAACAATACTGATCTAAGAGTTCTCAGCTCGATATGTTTTTGTATTCAGTGCTAAAGAGCATTGCTGAGCCGAATAAAGAATTGCTGAGTTGAGAAAAAAGCACCTTTTAGAATATAATTTCATTTCAGCAATTTTCAATAAAACCAACTCTTTAAAACTCTTCTAACAAAACACACGGATGTAAGGTGTGTGTTGTATTTTAAATTCACTTAAATGCATCCTTGATACTCATGTTGATACAGGTACATAGCATTCTGCTATTTGACTGTTGTGAGTGCTAGCGGAACACTGTAATGCACTTGAAAAACAACGGGTGAAACAAAAGTGCAAAACATCGGCACAACAACAAGGGCATCCACACACTATTCTCTGACTATACAAAACATCAAGTGATTGTTCGTCGTCGTAGTCGTATAGTCGTCGTCTCTTCTAGTAGTTCTATGAATAAATTTCCATACCCAATGTATCGGAGATTGAGAGTGAAATGTTGTAAGGCAATCTCTGGAATTTTGCATAAATGTGTGCAGGTTTAACTTCTGCAGTTTATAAGTTTTATTTTTTGCATCTTCTTATACGGGACATGGGAGACGGTTTGACTGACACTTGTGCATATCGTTGGTTCTTTAAAATGGATCAAGAATTCAATTTACGCTCTGGGGTGCTGGTGTTGGGCTGTAGTATGCACTGGAATGGAAGCGGTTTTCTGTTATTTTCTATTTTGAGTGGCTATTTGCGATAAAGGGAGGCTATAAGCATGGTTTGTTTTAATTTTACTTTATTGAGTGTCTCTTTATCAGGTGAAAAGGAGGTTTTTTGCCGCGAAACGATGCGATTAAAACTGTTTCATTATTCCATTCATTTCATTTTTTAGGTTTTCTATTTTAAATCATGAAGTCTGCCCAACACTAATTTCTTGTGTTTTACCCTCTTTTAATTGAGCTTATGCATTATGGAAAACAGTGCACTTTAAAACGGCCCTCTAGTTATGTAAACAATAAGAGCTCATTAACAACTCCATCTTAACCGTCATCATTACGGAAACAAAAAACAAAGTAAACAAACAAAAAAATGTTAACACGCAGGTAGACCTACGTAATTCCCCAGACTTTTACTGCACCCATGTGCATCCGGATGTATAACAATAATGGCCATAAAGGCTTTGTTGCTAATAAGGTGTTTTAATACTAAAATTAATGGGTGCGATAAGATACTTTTCTGCTTAGCTAGCATAGAACTACGAGTATGTTTCCGTTGTTACTCTAGCTATTATGTGAAGAAATTTAGAAATTCTTATGAGGTCTACCCCTCTTATTTTTTAATTAGGAAGGTTCCAATTATGCGTCTGACATTAATTACCTTTGGGTAGTTTGCAACTTCTCAGCCAGACATTTTTTTCTACAAATGAAAGAACTTAGAGCCGAATATCTACTGGCCCTTTGAAGAACTGTGAAGTGGAAAAATTAAATACAACCCCGAAGAAGTGTTGCAGTGTGAATAAACTGAAAACCGATTCGCTGTTACTACTTCATTAAATAAACAAACAACAACAATTAAATACGGTGGCACAACAGAGCTCTTTAGAGATCCCCGGTAGCTAGACCATTTCCCTCAACAATTCTTCCGAATTTAAGTTAGAATGTAGAAAGTGCTCTTATGGCCGTGTCAATACTTTTGGAGGACCTGCTTATTGCCCGCAAAAGGTGATAATAGTTGAATTTTATTGGATGTTTCTGCGATTTGATCCTCGATCTTCCACATATCAAATAGACACTGCGCCACTGGTAACACTGGCTAAGAGGGAAGAACTTTTTGACTTCAGAAATAAAGGTGACTTCAAACATCATCACAAGTAAATTAGGAAGTATTTTAAGTTTTAAGCTGGGGGAGCAACGTGGCCCAACGTATTTCTTACTACTATACCTAGGTTGAGTTAAGTTGAGCTAAGTGAAAAATAGCTTCTCATAACAGTTAGTGTAATGAATCTCACGACGATCTTCACCAAATTTTTTTTAGAACAAGAAATCTTCGACTCAAACCGTCGGTCGCGTCGGTCGTCTCCCACGAGCGTAACTTTTGTGTGAAGAAGTTAAGTAGGAGAACTGAAGGAAAAGGCTTCAAACCAGTTTCTTTCTCATCTTCAAAGCCATTAAAAGAATCTAGCCGGATCACTATGTGAGTTAAGATCCTTTCGGGATTGTAATAGTTAAATTTCGAATAATCCAGCCAAATTTAAAAAAAATTATCGAAGAAGGTCGTTTTTAGATATAAGTAGGTACTTCAAATTTCTGAAACATCAAGACCACGCGATCGGCGATCACTCCTGATAGTGAAAAAGGCAACGAAATTCGTATTTGGCTTATCTCAGACATGGAATAATCCATAGAAAGGAGGTTCGCAGAAGCATTCTGAGGTCAACGCAGCGTATCCTACGAGCGGATGGTTAGTGCGAAGCAGTTAGGTGAGAACGCTGTGATTTCGAAGAAATTATCGTAACGGCGGAAAAACGAAGAAGAAGAAAGATAAGGAAAAGTAGTATCTCACAGTAGCTCTATTGCACCACCTTAAATGAAATCATTTCAAGTATGATTTGTGTAGTGGCAAGATAGAGTCTAGAATACAGGGATTTTGTTCTTCGAAAAAAGTCATAAGAAATAGCACATCAATGCATCGTTAACGAAAAACAGAAGTGTGACATTTTTCGAAGTAAAAAGTCCCTGTACTTTATAGACATTGTGTTGCTAATACCCTAATCGGTTTCACGGAAGTAAGCTAAATTTATTGCTCTTAAAAGGAGTACATGTTTGCTTAGGGCGGCTGTGGTGCAGTGGTAGAGTTTTCAGTAGATAGTAGTAGTAGTAGTAAGTTTATTTCTTAATAAAAATTCAGGTCTTACAATTTTGTATAAACATAGAATAAAGTAATAAATCTAAGTATATTTTATATTTTTAGAAAAAAAATAGTGTTTAATGCACATAACCCACAGCAAAATTTAAATCCAATAAATAATCCTAGGGTGGGGTGACCCTTAAGTAACTAAAAGAATTATTAAATAAATGCTTAAGGAAGGCCGGACGCGTGAGTTCGAAACCCGCTCTAGGCATCCACTTTTCTTTCAACCTCCTTGGTTCATTTTGACACCACCTTTGAGGTTATATGCCAAATTACAATATTCTTACTTTCATCTACTGCAATAAAAAAAGGAAGGCTGCTACCCTGGCAGTGCAATGGAACGGCAGTTAGTCTGAGTGCTCCAGATAAGCATAAGCCTTCTCAATAAAAAAAAAAAATTTAAATATGCTTTTGAAATATTTAGTACAACCGTTGATTTTGAAAAAGAAAATGTCCTTCGAACCGTCTGAGTCGATCAATATACAATATTACTATAGTACAATGGCCTGTCTTTACGGTCTGATCCTGTCCTAAGTCTGCCAAGCTTATAAATAAGCTTGAAGTGGATTGCTAGAATGTTTAGCAGTCCAAAATATATAGCTTCAAAAAGATCTCATGCTGAAAACCTTAGCTTCAATTGATAGCTTACACTTTCTTCAGTCTCCTCTCAGATTCCTCCTCTTAGGTGTCAATTCCTCCATTGTCATAATTCAGGAAATTCGGATTTGAATGCATAGCTTTTATTTAGTATTTATAATCATTTTTGTTTTTTAATCAACAAGTATAATTAAAAAGTCACAAGCTACAAAGCTGATCACAGAAGAACTACTATAGGCTATACAAAGACGCCAATAGAGTCCACTAAGCAACTTCTTCCCATCTTCAAACATCTGTGTTTGCAAAGCTCATAGTTTTAAGCACTCCAACTAAGACTAATCTCTCTTTCTCTCTGTTTGTGGCAGTGATAAGCTTTAAAATATCAATACCAACATAACTCATTGCCTCGTTCCTCAATATATATAAAAAAAAATTCCATTTTGTTGATCTGAAAAACAATCAAGAACTTTACAAAATCCCGGCTGCAAACAACAATCCCAAAAACTCCATGTGGAAATTCAAAAATATTAACGAAATTCAAACAGAAACTTTCTCGCACGTTGCGCTCTTTTCTTTCCTTGTGTTATGCTTTTGTTTATCATCAGCCACCACAGAAGGTTCCACATTATAATGCAGAGGTAGAATTCAACACAACATACAATGGAATGAAAAAAAAAGGAACAAAATTCCTACCCCATATGATCATGAATGCCCTCATCCTCACCACACACACAAAACCAAACCAAACAGAAGTAAAATTCTTTAAAATGGAAATAAAACAAAGACAAAAAAGAATTTTAAATCAGCATTTAGGTAGGTAGAGAGTGTTTTTTTATTTTGTTTCTTTTTTTTCACACAAAATAAAATAAAAATACTTAGTTCAAGCCCCATGAATTGTAATATCAGTATCTGCGAGCAATCACCACATCTGCTTGGCACTTCCAACACCGCTGATACCGCCTGCTGGCTAATTCCCTGCAGTTTGTTAACAATATAAAATAAAAATCCCTTGCAACACACACCAGCGCCTACCACATCCAGCCAGCCCATCAACTCTACCATTTTATGCACATTTCACTTGAGTATTAGCAACAAAACTAAACACTAAAATATATACACAGTCGTTGATGTTTAAAAACTAGCTGGAAAAAATAAATATAAAACAAAATAAATAAAACCATCAACAGCAAACGTTAGTTGTGTGTTTGTATATGTGTAACAAGCTCACCCGCACATTAAAGACGAATAGCCCTATACAATTCGCATGGCGTTCTTTTGGTTGTGCATATATCCGCAGTACGCCGCCATCAGAGGGTGCGAAATCTTTTAAAAAGACCGCCATAAATCTGTCAGTCCTCGTTTGGAGCCTTTCTCATGGTTCTAATTTCCTTATGTTTGGCTTGATATGCATGTGCATGTGCATTGGCTGCATGAAAGCAAAGCTAGTTATTATGCCGCTAACTATATCAAAGACCCCCCCAACCAGGAGGGTTGCCAACGGAGATGTTATAAGTTCTAATTTTAATTGATCTCAGAAGAACCAATTGATCAGTTATCGACTGTTGAGCTGACAGTTTTTGTCTTGAATTAAAATTTTAAAAATATTGAATAAGAAAAGCTGGAATTCTCATGGGAAAATCACCTTAAGTATTCTGATCAAAATTATGCCTCAGTTGGCAATGGCATCGTCGCCGAACAACCGACTCCCACAACACAACTAAGCTCAGTTGTTTGTTCCTTACGGACAGCGCAGCGCGGCGCGGTGTAGACGTGAATTGGTTGACATGGCCCAAGTGCGGAAGCAATGCAGAGCATTCGAAAACAACGGGAAGTGTATGTCTCAGATATTCCAAAAATGCTATCTCATGTTCTTTGAAATATTTTTTCTATTTCCTTCCTAAAAGAGGAATGTCTTTAAAGAGGAGATTTCTTTTTTCTCTCAGAATATTCATTCTCTATATTCTTGTTCTATTAATATTGACCCCAAAAATCAAATTAAAATAAAATATATATGTCACGTGAATGTGAGGGTACAAGAGTCGAAATCTCTGACACACATGTTGGGAGTTAATTTACATATATGACGGTGCCTCTATAAAATTTCTGTCTGGTTTGTGTGTACATTTGTGTTAATTAACAACAGTGTTTTGATTTATTAGATATATCTAGGTACTCTCTGCTCTCTATCAGGGGAAAGAAAAGAAACAGAAGAACAAAAGTAAATCGAAATTAAAAGTGTGGTGGGTATTGGTATTCGTCTATATAACCGTTCAAACTATTTCATGGAATTCATCAAACTTCTGTACATTGATACAGCGTCGCATAGGTAGAATATACATACCTACTATAGTAAGCGTAGTAACCAGAGAACAAAGGTGAACTCACTTTTAACATTACATTCAAATTGCATGATGGCACGCGATATTGTTTTTGTGTTTTCCTTTGCAACCGTATAGTAGTTTTTTGTTTCCTTCCATTTTTTGTTTGACTACTTTGTTGAAAGTATACACTTAAGGCGTGAATTACAGGAAAGTTTTGTATCTGCTGCATGTTCAATTGAACTCCCCTTAGATACAAATTTAATCCTAATTTAGACATATAAACTGGAAATTACTTCATTTGAAAATCAAAAACACGAATGTTTTCTTTTTTATTTTTGTTGTATTTGAAAGGTGAAGGAGTTCTGTAAAACGAAGGAGTTATGCAAATCGATATTCATCGCTTTGGATGGGAAAAACAAGATTAGAAATACAACCTTAGAGGATTCGAGGAAGGTCTTCGCACAATTGTTTGATGCTTTGTATTCAGAAATGTTTTTAAAACTTTGTGTAATTAGTTCTTGGATAAAACTTGCTTAAGCAATGAGATAATGAAATTTCTAACTTTCCATTTGGACACATAATATAACGTCGTGATTTTTGTAAGCAGCAAACAAAGCAGAGATAAGTTTGCTAAAACAAACACAAATAGATCAGTCTTCTTTATTATTGTAGCTTCCATTTTTCCTAAGGTCACACAGGGCTGCTTGGTAGCCGTTATTTTTTTTTTATTTTTTAGTTACAGTTTTATGCCTCTTACCAGCACAGCGGATAGCAGTAGCAGAAGCAGGCAGCGGCTAGCAGCCCGGTCACACTATCGGCTGTTACTCGCTAGCTTCTCCCAGCAAACAGCTGCAGAAAACCATACAAAAATTGCTTTTCAACTTTATTTCTAATTTTCAAACTTGTTTATGATATTTGACACAAATTCTGAATGAAAAATTTACTTAATAGAACGTATAGCAGTATATTTTTCTATTTTAGCAGCCGCTGCTAGCAGCTAAAAGTTGCTAAATACTCGCCGGCTGGCAGCGATTGTGGTGAATTTCGTGGTCACACAACGCTAATCAGTGGCTGCCAAGCAGCGGTGTGTGACTCAAGCTTAATCACAGGTTGACCATCTCTTCCTACAGCTAAAACTCTTTCTCGAAGATCATAGTGCTGCGAACGAGCCCAATTTGAGCGTAGGTTTCTTGAGTCATTTTTCTACAATTCTCATCCAAAAACTATAACTTTATCGGAACAACACATAGAGAAATGAAGTCCAGTGGAATGACGTCGTATTCTCGTCATTTCATTTTTTCGTGCTCGTACAGGTATCAGCTAAATAATAACTAAGAAACTTATGAGTTTCTTTCTTATTCATTCTCTTCATGCTTATGTTTGTCCTTCCTTTCGAAACCTAAAGCACGGGTTACACTACACACGGTTTCTTGACAGCAGCCAGCCGCTCATCAACTGTGTGTCACCACGAATTTCAAGACATTCGCTGCAGTACGGCGAGTATTTAGCAGCGACTGGCAAAACAAAAAGTACTGCTACACGAAGCTTTTAGTAATTTTTTCTTTCTTGTTAATACCTACTTCTTATTTGCAAAAGTATTTAAAATAAAGTCCAGAAACCAATTTTTTACGGTTTGCTGATAGAAGCTGGTGAATAGTGTGACCGGGCTGCTATTCAATGCTTACTTCTGCTACTGCCAGCAGCTGGTAAGAAGCGGCTGCCATTCAGCCTTATGTAACCACTGCTTAGGTGGTGGATTTAAATGAAGAAAATTTAGACATACATTTTGGAAATAAATATTTTCTGATAAGTTGTGCTATAACTCTTTTTCAGTCGTCAGGTACAATCCTTGAATATTTACATTTACATGAAACCTACTCCACTCATAAATCTGCGGAGTAGGGGGGTTACAGCCGGGCGACAAAGACCATTTGGCTGATACACCACAAGACTAACTACACTAATACACTACATAGAACAAATAACACATGACAACAGCAACAGCACGCAGTAGTGGAGGACGGTCCCCCATCTTGTCACTAACAGGAACAGCGCTCATTCCTTGAATATGCTTTTTTAATTATGCATTTTTCAATGGATCAGCGGTTTTGGATGGTTTCCATGTTACTACTTCGGTCGTTGCTCTCTCTCTCTCTCTCTCTCTCTCTCTCTCTCTCTCTCTCTCTCTATCTCTATATATATATATATATATATATATATATAAATATATATATATATATATATATAAATATATATATATATATATATATTATATATATCTATTTATCTATCTATCTATCTCCCTCTGTTTTTTTTTTTTTTTTTGTTTAAAAAAAATGTTTGCGTTAGTGCACCGTTCTTGGAAAATTGTTACGGGGGTCTAACACATGAAGCACAATAACGCTTCGCTGTTTGTTTTCACTGTCAAAGTTAGCAAAAGTACAACCAAGCCGATCTTTTTGCTTTGAGATGTAGTCAAAATATGTCGCCTTGATAGGATATGGTGATTTCCATAAATTAAACTCATAAATGTCAAATGAACCTGAGCTAGAGTGGCGTTGTGATTCAGGCGTTAGACCTCAGCACCGATCGATGGTGACGTTTGACAGCTTACTGAGAACAAAGTTAAAAGGCCCTTTTACAAAACTCAGTCATCCCAAAATTCTACGAAAGTTTTTCTGTTTTGGTGCTTTACATTTGTTCTTTTAGAATAATCGCTTCTGTTGTTCCAGGGATTACTTCAAAGTAACCAAGAGTCATCACAAACCACAAGGTATCTATCTTCTTTTCTTTGATTACCCTGAAACTGCTCGCAAATAATTCAATATTAAATTTTCTATTAGAGCACTTTTTACAATACGTAACAGGCCATCCGTAATTTGGGTCTGATTTTTTGAATTCCGTCAATTTATTTTGTTCAAAAGTTTTCAATTTCACCAAGGAATAGTTACCTAGAAAAAAATTAATTAGACAACTAGTATGTGACCACGAGGAAATAAGTGTTTTTTGGTGAGTTTTAAAATAATACTTCGGTTGCCTCGCGATGCAACCGCTTCTAGCTATTTTGGGAAAGTTATGAGAGTACAATTCTAATAATTTGACACTAAGCAACAATCCAAAGCCCCACGACAGCCAAAAAGAGAATGTTTGCTTTTCGGCTTTTTGGGAAGTGAAAACTACTGGGCTGATTTTAAAAATGGTTATTAGAATGCTTCATTATTCCTGAAAAGCAAAATCTGTATTCAATCCCCGTATATTCCCAATGAGATAAAAAACTCTAAAACTACTGCACTCATTTCAAACATTCTTTCACCATTACAATGTTTTGAGAGGCCAAGGAAGTATGTATACCAAGTTCACAGACTGAGCCTGAAAGCAAAAACCAAAACCGCACCCATCTTTTTAAACCTAAATAAACCTTGTATGCCTTTCTACAAATTGATCCAATCGAAAAGCAGAGCCTTCATCATGTCGCTTTTTCACTCTAGGCGTCCTTTCTTCATGTCGCAAATAAGAGAAGTATAAATTTAAAAATTTGAATTAACAAAGTGTCACAAAGTTTTACAGAAAATTTCAAATTTTGGTTGGCAATATGGGAAGTGGGCTTACTAAAATTATTATTTTTTATGTTTTACAGAAAAGCTGTAATTCGAAAAAGTTACAGCAAAAAGTGTTTTATGTCTTTGTCTATGTTGTTTCGAGAAAAGCTCTTTTACACTTAAAAAGCCACCTTAATGAGCCAGAGACCATAGCCAGCACTCCGCCAGTTAAAAAAAAAACCAAAATTTAACTGGTAGCTATGTACCTACATGAAATTGCCTACATATTTACCTAGTCATAGATTCCTTTTTGTCGAACTCTAATATTAATTATGTAACAACCATGTGCATAAGCAAAATATTGACATGACTTCGAAATCATTACTTTTGAAACTGTAAAGGTAATGTGGCACACTGCTGTCTATTGCGGTTCACCGCATAGCAATTTGTTCTTTGAAAACAGCATGACTAACTTTTCCATGTCTGTAGAATTCCATTTTCTTAATTCACTCTCTTATGCATCAATCACTTTAATCCACTATTTGTTTGACACACATGAAGACTTACTATACTAAGTTTTTTTTAATCTCCTCCTATTTAAGAAGAAAACGTTGAAGAAGCATACTTAGTTAAAAAAAAGATGTTTATAGGTACCACACTACCCTAAATTACTCTAGTTTTTTTTAAGTTCGAAATTATATAAATAACTTAACTAATGTAAGATAGGTTCAAATAGTTATGTCTTTGTCCCCTTTTGACAACCGAAAAATTTCATTTAACTCAACTATTTTTAGAATCCTAGGTTCATTTCTGAACAAAAGCCTCAGTCAATTTTATTATTTGAAACCTTGTAAACCAACCTTTACAACACTTTTCCACTATCATTAATTTGTTGCGTTCATGTATAGCTTCTTTTTGCAGTTGTATCACAACGAATAAATTCTTATCATTCAAAGTAGCCATTAGAACCGATAATCCTATGATGTGCGCCATTATAAAATGCCTTCGTGATTCTACATGGGCGGAACCTTCGTCAAAATAATGATTGACACCCTGTCAGGGGTAAGGTTCGTCTTTGATTTGCTTCTGCGTGTAGAGTGTTTTGAATGCCATTTTGGGTGCCATTTTTTATTTTTCAATAAATGGCATCGTTTCACTATGTTGAGATTAAATTATCAAAGGCAAGAAATGTAGAGAATGAATTAATTTTTTTCTTTAACGGAAAATTTGTTCAAATACTCAAATAGTGATTTGCTTATTTGATGTACACAAAACCATCAAAAAATTAGCCTTTTTGACCTTCCAATGATCAGATGCGATTATATTGCGATTCTATGGCAAACTTAACAATTTAAAAGTATACAAAAGTAATGATCCAGACATCACTTACGCCTAAAAATGGCTACAACATAGCTTACAAAATGTTAGGTGATTTCACAGAATTTCGGCTTTGAATGTCTAAAACGACCGATTGTGTCTTATGCGTTTTCTAAAAAACCGTGGGATTCCAAAAATGCTGGCTGATCAACTCCTAGACTTGGATATCTAAACAAAGCTAGGTCAACCAGGGTCTATAGGGCTTGCATTTCTCTCAACCATTCTTATGGTGAAAGGGTGAATCTGCATTTGCATCCAAAAATTGGTAGGTTTCTTTTACTTAACGTATTGCTCTCTGAAGACTACTTGCCATGTCATCACAAATGGTGATACTCGAAAGAAGTAGGTACTATGGATATTACTGGGAACACCAGCCTTGGCTTTCCACAAAAAACCTCGAAACTGTAAACATATTACCACAAACAGCAAAAGTCTGAATCTATTGAGCCATGGCAGAGGTATGAACAAAAGCATTTTTTCTGTAATAGGTACCAATGAATTTTTGTTCATTGAATTCATAAATATGATTAGGTATCTTCGTTTTCTTGACAATGAACAAAGTATCTAAAGGTGTAACCTTTTTCTTAAAAATCGAAGATTTTCTTCTTAATGTGTTAAAAAGTTAGAGGAAATAAAAATTTTAATAATTTTTTATCGAGCAGCAGTTTCGAAGTTTTACATCTCTTGAAAGCCGACTTATTTAATTTTGGAGTGGACATCATTCCCAAATAAATTAAAAAAAAGTTATGGTTCGAGTACGACAAAGAAGTTGCCAGCCACAATTTCTGTGGTTAGTCATTTGAAAAGCAGATTTCTATTTCAAACAAGATCAGAATATATTGTTAACTTTCAAATAAATGCCAAGGTATAAAGTAGGTAGGTTTGTGAATTAATTTAAAACACTGCCCCATCAACATATCCGATCAACTGACAATCAGTCGGACATCCCTTTCCACCACAACCTTCTGATATTTAAAACGATCTTGTTAAAGTTTGAAGCTTCTGACCCTGAAACAGTGACAAACTTGGTCTCTGCCCTGATAGTAATCGAGTCACTTAGATACATCAACTTTAAATGTTTTTTTCTTGTAAGAAAAAACTTTTCGTTGTATGGTTAGTCATACAATTTGCAGTTACCGATGTTAATTTTTTTTTTTGCTTTTTAGTGTTTGCCTGATATGCATCTCAAGTTTGTCAATCAAGCCATTGCTACCAGTTTTTATGTATGTACACGAGTATGTCTCTGTTTTCTTTTTCTGTCTTTTTATCTCAACTTAATCATCAGGCAGTCTCTTAATTAATTAAATGAGATAAACGAGTCCATACAAGAGTGAAAAAAAAAAACACAGAACAACAGTCACTCGCAGTTCAAAGCAAATTATACCGACAAACAATAAAGGTCGTAAACTTACCTAAAAAACAAAGTATAAAAAGAAAAGAAAAAAAATACAACATTTGAGGCAACAAATGCCGTGTACTTTTCTTTTGTAAAAGTGTCTGAAGCGACAAAATGAATCATTTTTACTGCTTGCTTTTACATATAAAACTGCGCATGAGCAATACAAGCAAGACAATCCTTTTACAAGATCAATGGGGTTCGTTTTTTTTTCGTTATTTTTTCTCGGCATGTATTTTTTTATGCCTCCTTTTTTGTTTATGCAAACATTTCTTAATTAAGCCATTGCCCGAGCGCACTCTATATTCACTTTTATATTGAAGGTGCACTTGAAGGCCTTGTGATTGTAAGTTAATAGGGATCAGAAATGCTGGTACTTGTACCTCCTAATCCTTATTTGTTGAACAATTCTTGTTAACTTGTTTTGGGCAAATTTTTTTTTTTCTTTTTGAAGGGAAACTAAAAACAAACGCCAGGCTTACTTGTGTCATCATTAAAGTCCGGTCCATGTTTGTTAAGCACCATTCTTTTTACTTTTTACAAGGAAATTTACATGTGCGCATGTGTTGTATCGAGTTGGGCTTTGTGCGCTCGAGGCACAGCACACAGCAGAAGCTGAATGTATTCTTGTATTCAATCGCCTTGAATTTATAGAACAAAAAATAATGAATCGATTACGTTTAAAAATCTTACAGTAGGTATAAGAAAGTCGATCTGATAGAATACGAATACTCTGTGTGATGATTGATAATAGCTGTAACAACAACAGTGTAAGTAATCTTCAAAAGATTTCTATGTATGGCAGCTTCAAGTGGGTTGCGATGTGTTTTCTTTTTTTACTTTTCAAAATATTACCCAGACTCAAATTATCAGGATCCTAATTAATCTATGAAGATTCCTCTTTAACGACTTATTTTTTGTCGCAGTTACCGTACTTTCCGATTTGGACTCTAATTCTTAAATTGAAATTAAACTGAAACACGTTGCGATATTTTGTGATTATTTTAAGACGATTTTCAGATTCGGGCGAACTCGGGCAATACCGCCAGGTGATATTCAACTGAAGCGACCAATAGGAAAACTTTTCTTATCAGAAATGACTGAGAAAACGCGGTGTTAAACGAATCAACACGACCCACACCTTGGCTGCAAATAGACATTTCCGATATTATTTTGAAAGAATATTATCGTCCAACTGTTGATTGTGTCGTCAAATGATTGTTTTATGTTAATTCGTTGCCACCGATTGAAGGGCAGCTATTTTACTTATCACTTATAAATTTAGAAGATTTTCATCTTAAATTTACGGAATCCGTGTCTTGTTATCATTCAGTTTGACTAAAGCTTTTCAAAGAGAACAATCTGCTTTGCTGAGTTGAAGACATTCTGCTGATATAAGGGAAGGAGGCATTTATGAGAGAATATTTTCGATTGGTTCGAAAAAGTGTTTTATTTTCATTCAGCCTAAACACAGCACCCTATGTCCCGAAGCGCTTTGTTCTACACTAATAGGCTAGTTTCTGACAGCCCGATTTTTAAGTGGCTCTTTTGCTTATGCAACTTTCAGCCTATACATATATATAGGGTTGCACAACAGAGTGCGTGTCCCGGGGCCTAGCGCATTTCTCACCACCATGTCTTGTGAGGAAACGAGGGGAACCTATAATTTTGTGACGGTTCCGAACCGAGAAAGCACTTTTCGGGGCAATGAATTTACTATCGGAGGCCAGTTCCTCACGAAAGGCGACAACAGTGGAAGAACATATTTTAGTGTCTGTTGGGAGTCGAAGCAAGGTCGTGCGTCTGCCCGCGTAACAGGCTGACATGCTGAATAGTATGCCAAGGGCACCACAACTTTCAGCATAGTTTGTAATAAGTTTAGTAGTACCTGTGGTTTATCAACTTTGAATAATTCCACCATGATTCTTACATTTATAGTGACAAATCAAAGTCTAGCTGCTCGTGAAGGCAGCTTAATTCATTTAATAACCTAACATTGTCAATACCCTTCCGTTGCTTAGATCTAACTGAATCATTCGGCCTTGCTCAGGTTTTTCAACGATCAAGCTCAAGACGGATAGGTTGGGTCAAGACAAGACAAAAATCATATGGGAGAGGGGGATGGTCTATCTCCTTTTAGAAGCGAGGGGCAGTTTTATAAAAAATTTACTAAATTTAAAAAAAAAATTAATGAAAATCAACTAAGCCATTTACTAAATTAAATATTTTTTTTTTAAATTAAGTAATTTTTTTTAAAAACAGCCTAAGCGCAGGCAGAAAGACACCCCCTTGCCATGCAATTTTCTTTTCTTGTCTTCAGCTAAATTATCCTGGGGCTTTTTTCGCAACTTATGCTAAATACCCTGTATACGCATTAGACCAAAAATATAATCGATTTAGCCTCAACGGTAGGGTTGCAAAAGAGCAGGCAAACAAACGAAATTCCTTGATTCGTTGCCTGAGTGAATAACTCTATAACGCTGAATTGATTAGGTTTTACTTTATCTCTTCCTCAGTTCCGACAAAAAATATAAACTCATCATAGAGCCCTAAATTGCTACACATTAAATGACTCACTGATTAGCTCTGTGACGCTATAAGTTAGAGAGTTGTTCAGTGAATACTTAGTACCTACTTATTTGTACGAAAAGAACTGTAAGATTTTCTAACAGTTTGAAAGGCTGTCCTCGAATTTTGTTGCTTTGATTTCCTTCAAAAAAATCTCTTCAGATACAAACTTACCCAACTCTTTTCATTTTACCTTCATGTTTGCATAATAAGTAAAAAGCGCTTTCTTTTTGCTCAACCAAATAAACACCTTCCATTAAAATAGGAAAAACAAGGATCAAATTACGAGCCATTATCTTCATTCCAAACTATGAGAATCGAACATGTGCCAACGTCAGTCTAAGTTAACATTCCATATCTAGGGAATCGAAATGAAGCTACGAGAACTCAAAGAGCCAACCAAACTAACAAACATCAACAAGAACAATGCTTTTACGAGTACCCATACGCACATACTTACATATACATTCTCCACAAACAGGAAACAGTAAATCTAAACTTTTACTTTACTTAGGAGATGGACACCTACCTGCGTTCGCCTTAACGTATGGAAACATAACCTACTAGGTATATCTCCTAGCCTTACTGATTTTGTTCTACTTTTTCCACACATCTCGCACATTGTTTTTCGGTATCACTTTTGCTTGAGTACAGATATATGAGGAAGGGGGAGTTTTATAACTCCTAGTGTTACATTTCTCATATCATTCAATCAATATCGCAGTTCGAGTGTGGGTTTACTCAAAGTTGTTGGATATAATGCAATTCTATGCCACAATACTACGAGCAAACGCTTACCGTCGAATATCAGTGTAACAGAGAAAACAAGATTTCTGATATTTCCCGAGGGAGAACACCAGAAATTCAAAATCCCAAATTCAAACGAATTTTGGTGTGTAGTTTTTCTGAATCTATTTCCATTACACACTCACACAACTCGCTCAGAATGGCATCGAAATAGGAAAATCCTCACTTTCAATAGCAGAGAAAGCAGAGCCAAACAAGCAAAAAGGAAGTGGAAAAACAACTTACCATGGAAACTATTATGCAAGGGGTGAGCAAATACCTTATCATCCCCCTGTACACACACACACACGTCAAAAAATGCTTAGTTTTTTTTTCATTTCCCGCTGTGTGCTAATAAAGAAATGATATGGTATAAGGTAATGCTAGACTTTCACCCTTAAGCAACAAATCCAATATGGATTCCCATTCTAATCAATATCACCGTTTCGCGTACTGGGTGAATGGCGGTAGAAGGAAGATAAAGAAGACAATCACACTCACTCAAATAGCACTGAATCGACACTAAATAAACCTGAGCTGAGAGTCATTAAATTTCACTCTTTTCACCCACAATTGAAAATAAATTTACTGTGTGTTAATTTATTTTGCCACCCTTGAGGCGCCAACTGCTTTGCCATCGCACCATCATACCCGTCCGCATCCACCACCAAACATTGCCACGGAAAGTGCCGAGGAGATCAAATTTAATTCAATTTCTGAATGCAATTTAATTACCACTTATCGCCATGAAGAAGAAGGACCATCAAGGAGAAGTCCTCGCTTCAAAATCACATTATCACCTCTGCCGGTTTTTCTTTATTTCGTTCATTTTTATGGTTGCTGTTGTTCTTATGCTTTTTGTTTTTACTTGTTTTGTTTTTTTTTTTGGTACGTTCGCGCCTCTGCAAATGCAACAACGAAGAGCTAATAAAAACGTATTTAAGTGCTTGGCATACCTAATTATCACAATTATCACACATTTACAAATTGATATAAAATTGATTAACCGCGCGGCATGGACTGTGAGTGTGCGATATAAGGCAAAAACCTGTTAATTAGTAATCGAATTGCAACAATCTTTTATGTCTCTGATGCTGTTGCTGCTGTGCAAACAGCCTGCCAATGAGTGCCACAGCGCATCTACGGCAGTCATTGCGCGAATGTTCAGAAAAGAAAGACTCAGCATTTTAAATGAATTCACTATAATGTTAATTATGTGTAAGTAGAAAAAAGTCAGCGATCAAATTGAAAGAGGAAGACATAAAATAAACGAAAGAAAATAAACCAATATCGGAGAGTTTGTGCGCGCATCATCTCCCTTTATAGTTATAGCCAGCTTTTATCTGCGAACGGGGTAGAGGGACAGTTTTTTTTTTATTGATCTTGGATGCCATTGCTCCAACTTTATAGCCAAAACATACACAACACAAGAGCGTACAACTCTGGAGCTCTCTTCAAAACACACGAAGAACGGAGTGTGTTAGGTAGTGTGTACAGGCAAGAGCAACACACATGAAACAAAAAAAAATGCAAACAGCCAATTTCGAGTGACTTCTCGCCGGTTGACGTGGGGCAACTACGCGTAAATTTAATTTTCACATCGTTTATTATCGTCATCAGATTTCAACATTAAATTGTGTATATTTGTCGTAGGTAGGTAGGCGCACAAACAGCCACGTTTTATGTGTTCATAATAAAATGTTGGTAGGAACGACGAGATCCATTTAAAAACTGTCGATCTGTCTATGTTGCTATACGATTGTTTTACTTTCTGCTGTCGGTATCAAGTATACACCTCCCTACTTAAAATACAAATAAGAAACTAATTTTTTATAGAGTTCATGCCTTTTCTGTAGGCATAGGTCTTCTAAAATCGCATCGCTGAGCATCACAGTTATTGGTAGAAAATACAACAATTCCAGACGTTCAGCGGGAAAGATTTCGGTTGGGAATATCGAAAAAGTGGATATTAAAGTGACATGTTCTTTGAGTTCCTAACAACATGATGCTGCACTTTTGAAAGCTTGATCTCTGTAGCTAACCGTTTTCAGAAATTATTCCTTCAATTTCTTCTTGATATGTCAATCAAGCTTTGGAAGTAGCTCTTCAATCGCTTAGTAGGCTTAACAGCCTAAGACTGTGTATGTGAGACTTTTTGGTCAGACTTAAACAGCCTTATGTTGGAATCTTATGGTGGAGTCGCTCGAGTGAATTTTTTTCTACAACGTGAAAATTCATACCTTCATTCTGCGGAAGATTCCATTATTGTACGTCGTTGTTAGGTTCTTTGGTTGAAAGGAGCGTTTACCTACATCGCAAGGTACATTTACTTACTTACACGACTGTTGGTGGTGCTAGCAGTTTAATATTTCATAATAAACTACCGCGCAAATCAGTTACGCACAAGATGATTGTAGGTAGATAAATCTACGTATGTGCATTGTGCACCCCACCCAAGGTAGGGTATTTTTCTGTTGTCTTTAACACGAAGATGAAGAATGGACGCTTCGACTTGCTGTAAAATTATTTTTTATGAGAGTTACGAGTCGTTTCGAGTTGAAAATAAGTAGCTCGTTGTGGCTTAACTTCCCACTCAAACACCCACCCCCTTGCAGTTGTGCTATGGTCCATAGCATAGCTAAAAATAAATATTCTATAACAAAACCATTTGCGGCCATCCGCCCAACAACTTTCAAATGTTTCATTGCAGTCAAATGAATGATTAAGTTTAAGATAAGCGACAAAAGCTGATTTCTTATGTTAATATAAAAAAAATTCTTCCATACCGCCCAGCCAATAACTCAAGTGGCTTAAAGTGTCTGTTGAAGGATTTTATTGTTTTATATGTCCAACCTTCAATCCTCTCCCATCCTACCGTGGGAACTTATTGTCTAGTAGAACTCTTTTAAATTTATTTGACTTCTTTGACAAGATACATTCTCATTGATGTTCCAAAAACAACAAACTACCTACCTCTCAAGTCCACTCAATTGAAAGACATTTCAAGGAAAATGCTAAACTGAATTCTAATTATTTTGCTAAGCGAAAGAAAAAACTGGTCACACCAGATTTATAGAACAGTTGTTGGTATTTCTTTAAACGCTAGTCCAGTATACATCCGTCCCAGCCTCAATCCGAACCACAGCCGTGAATACAAATATTTCATTCTCACTTGGTCATTCTTTGATTAACAACAGTGCACTAATGACCTCAAAAATTGGGTCCCCCGCTTTCCATTATATCTGATTCTAAAAAATCGTATCAAATTTATTTTGTTCGAAACACAGAGGTCCGATGGACTGAAATTGAATATACAACGAACGAAAAAAAGAGAAAAAACGAGCAAAACTGCCCCAATGAATGCGGCGATGTGATGCGCGCGGCGAGATTCTCATGCGAAACAAATTTTTCAATTAAGCCATTAATTCAGAACCAGAGAGCAATTCATTCCTCATGTCGCATTATTTTATTGCACACAACAACTCACATAAAACATGTATATGAGGCATTATCCCACCGCATAATGTCAAATGAGGAGGACTCCCGGTTGGCCGCGTTTGGTTTATTTGTGAGTGAGTTAAGGTAATGTTGTTGAGTTGAGAAGATGGTCTACCTGGTGAGTTCAGAGCAAGCTGATGCGCGATGATGGTGCATGCGGATACACTTATGGAGAGCAGCGCGCCAGCTTCATCTCATTTCAACGATTTATTTATTTATTTTAATTTTTTGCAAATTTTTGTTGTTTTGTTGTTCTTGCTGTTTTTGTTTTCGTTTCTACTTTTGTTTGGTCTGCCCATCTGAATGAGAATGAGACGATGGAATATTTGTGCAGTGCACCACGCCACCGACCGAACTGCATACACATAGTTTTCATCTCATCTCATCGCGTCTTCTGTCTAAATCGAGTCCCACAGGGCGCGCATTGGCAACTGTTCAGAGCCAAAGAACCCCAAAGAGACGTCAGCACCTCATTCAAAAGATGGACATTCTCCGGGCGGCCAGTTGATGTTGATGATGATGATGATCGTGATCATGTTGGGTGGACGATTGAATTCGATCGTAAAGTTGTCTTTGCATTAACTTTCAGTTTTGTTTTTCGTCTCTGCTTTTAATTTTATTCGTCTGCTGAGACATGATTTAAAAAAAAACCTAATGACCGCATTGCCAATCAGATAGTTGGAATTTAGGAAGAAGAGTGACTTCATATTGGTATCGATAAATGCCAACAGCAAATCGATTATTTACATAATTTCTTAAAGTGTCGATTACTGCGGTCGATCGTTTAAAACAAGCTACAGTGGTGCAACTATATATCTGCTCCGTTTCACTAAATGACGTTTCCTTCTTATCACTATGTCACACGTCATTTATTTAGTTGTTAATACGGAACATTTGGGCCTTCGAGGTTTGTATGCGAGTGATTCTTTCTCTTGGTTAAAGTGACAATCATCTGCTTAATAGTACCTAAATAGTATCCAAATCTATCAACTGAAGGCTACAGCAGATGTCCAACGATAGAGAAATAGAGGAAAGCTGGTGCCTGAAAGAATAGTAGCGGATGCTTTTCGATGAACGAAAAAATCAACATGACATGGCGCTGAAAAGATTGTGAGGGGTGTAATTTTAAAACTCTTGAGAATTTTGAGAATAGAGTAAAAACCATTAGAAGTTCCTTAAATGGTATTAGCTATTTTTTTAAAGGCTAAATTATAATATTTTTATAATCTTTACCAGCATGGTCTTAAACCACTCAGATAGACAAAAAAATTATGAAAAATCATTTTAACCGGAAAAAGAAGAAGTTTTTAAAATAGCGATTGGAATAGTTGAGCTTTGATTCAACTCATTCTGGAATAAGAAAATTTAAGGCTTCAGGAAAGGAGGGGTTTCTCCTTTAAGTAAAACTAGAAGTCCAAAAGCTTTATGGAGGCATCAAGTTGTAAACAAGTCTTTATAGTTTTGTTTTTTTATAAAGGCTACATGAATAGCTTAATAGCTTTATTACCCAACTTGAAATTTTCCCAAAAAAGGTGTTCCATTCTAATTTTACTTTGTTTGCTTTTATGGTCCACTATAAACCAGTTAACAACACCGGCGATGATTTATGCTAACATGCCACGGACCAGTTTAAATTACAACTCATTAACGCCCAGTCATAAGGTCATAAAATATGTATGCTTCCAAACTATTTTAAGAAACACACAACTCATATTCGATTCGGGCATAACTCGAAAATATCCACACAACAGGTAATGGAGACTTGAAGTACACACTCTTTTTTCATTGCAACAACTTTTTATTTTTGTATGTCAAACGGTTTTTTTTTTTTGATTGTTTGCAGTGAAGGTTATTATGAAAATTAAGTCAAACTAATGCCAAACCAAAACAGGTATGCATTATGTACACAAGTCCAAGTCATGTATAGTTGTGCGTGTGCTATTTGGACACTTCTATAAAACGCGACGGGACGGACGTTTTTACAGGTAGGTGGTTTTCTTTGGTTGATATCTTTTAACATAACATTGTGTCATGCAACAAATTCAAATTGGCCATCGGTGGCACGTTCAATGGGGTACGGTAGGTATACGGACGGACGTAAAACGACAACAGCTACAACTCTCGACACACTTAACCTGATGAAGTAACCTAATTTTTAATACTATGACAGAGAGAGAGAGAAAGAGTGGCAGCAGTGAACGACCGACGATGACGACACGACGATGAAGGACTTTTGCGCTATTGAGTTTCTATATATCCTAACTGGAGTATTGTTGTGACCTTTTAAGGAACAGGATGTTCTCGTTGTTCTTCTTCGTCTTGGTTTTGTTTGAATATAATTTTTTGTGACCTCTTTAAAGGTGAAACTTTCTCTTTTATTACCCCGCTGTGAGCGTAGACAGTATATGCATGCATATTTTTGGAACTCCTGAAATCAGGTTTCAGACTCCAAAGGGACAAAACATTATGCAGTTTTCCTTTGTTTTTTATTTTTCACTTCATATATGTTCTCATAATTGTTGGTCATGGTGCGTTTGGTATAGAGAATCTATTTTTTTAGGATACAGCTATAGTCGGATAATATATTACACATTTTCATATTTCTACAGCCACCAAGGACGTTGAGAATACATAAATGTAGGTATGTAGTAGGTATCGACTACTTGACCATTCAGTGTGACGTCTGACTCTTAGTTCTATTCGTTCATAGCTGAAAAATGTCACTTATCTCTTGCCCATTTCCAACACATCACGACAAGCATTTCTATTTAAAAATTCATGTCACATAGGAATAACAGAGCATTTTTGTATAGGAAAACCCACAGCCAGCACAACACACAGAGGGAACGGCATCAAAAATTCTGAAAAAGCCGACAAATTCTTCGAAAATATTTCGTCTAGGAATGTTGTTGTGTTGGGTGATGGCTTTTTGTTGTTGTTGTTGGTGTTGTTATTGTTGTTATTTATTCCACGAGTTTCGCATTTTAAGTGGAGACTAACTTTTATTCATCATTTTTCATCAAACTTTTATCATGGATAATCGTTTGAGGCAACGCACGCACATTGAACTAAATTGCTAGACGCGCGAATAAAATCATAGATACTGTATCTATCGCCTTACAGTATAGTTGCTGTCGTGTATTTATTTTTCCAGCGCATGATTGTAAGAGTGTAAAAAAAAAATAATAAACTTTTTAATGAAACAAAACTGGAAAATTGCATACGAAGATGGAGAACCGAGTGAACCATGTGCCATTGGGAACGCTCGTGTAGTTCTTTCATTCCACACCTCGCTCGCCTCAACTGATGTCTTCTCTGATTCCTCTGGTTCGCCCTCATCGTCATCCTCCTTCGCCCGGTGGATGGTTGGCCTTTTTGATCATGTTAAAGCGTCTGGTAGTCTCATCTCATCTTTTATTCGCTTAAATGCATTTTCATCGGGGATTTAATTTTGGAATTGACTCAACTCAAATTCCAAAATGAAAAAAAAGAAATGAAAGATACGCACATGACATGAAATGCAACAGATACAGATACCATTGGCAGTAGGCTGTGTGTGCGTCTGTCTTGGCTGTCTGTCAGATGTAAAGATCTTCAAACGAAAAGTCTCTTGTGTGTTTTTATATGTGTCAAGAGTGTCGCAGTTGAAAGAAAATATAAAAATAAATAATAAAAAAAAAAATTAAATAAAAGATATTAACTGAGTGACTGAGTTGAACGAGCTAGCGAGGAAAGCGGAAGGTGCAATGTTACGTTGTCATTTGTATCCGCAGCTATAAGACTGTCTCCTCCGCAAAATCGTTCGGATTTTTTTTCTTTTGCTACTTTTGATTGTGATTCTTTTAGGATCAGTCAAGTTCAGTCAGAATGAGCAAGAGATATCTGTTCGTCGTGTCTGTTTAAATAATGTTTTGGATATGTTATGACAGCAAACTGAACATCATATCAGAACATCCACAAAGGCTTCGACTCATCACACGGTGTTGGAAAAATATAAATTGTATCTCAAAACAATCTCAGTCGTATGATTATAATCATAGCAGCGTTATTGTTCCTTTACCCATTTGGCTAATAGACCGTCAAGTGTGGGGAAATTTTTATTTTTTCAATCTGACCTTAGTGATAAGCCATACAACAATGCTCTGGTGAACTGAAACTGCTTGATCTATAAGTAAATAACTCTCACTCACGCCATAAATTGTCGCAACTATAATTAATTTCACTAATAACTCAAGGCAGATAAAGTCTATCAAGCAAACCACCCGTGAACAGTATATGGGTTACTACTAATCATAGCTGATGAACAAATTATTTAAAGTGTAATAAATCAAAATTGAAACAGCACAAAAGGAGTCTTTTTCGATCGAGCTGTTGAGACTGAAAGGCAAGTGCTATTCAGCACACACATCTCTTTGATCATTCAATTAATACTTGTTTCTGTTTTGATGGGATGCAGTGAATGAGACACACAATAACTGAGGTTTTTGGTTTTCGTAATATGTCTTCTCATTGCGTAAGTTATCTGGGAGTAATGGAAAACAATTTAGTACAGAAGTTCCATTGTTTTGGACGATAAAAGTGGCGTAGGGGTAAAACAAGAATCGAAATGTGCCATTGATGAGGAAAAGGGGTACTTTTGGGAACAAAACTGATCTATTCGAAATAGGAATCAATATATGAAAAGATTATGATAAAGTCAAAAAAATACTCCAAGACTCTCTGATAGCTTATGCCTGAGGCCAGATGATCCATCGCAACCATCTAAACAACGAATTCATAGTTCAATAAGCGACGAGTATTTACAGACAGTTTTCCAACAGTTTTGGCAGGAGACACCGATACATTTTGCTTTCGAATTTTTGTGAATCGTAATGCAATTGATGAATTTCTATACTTAACTGTACGCCCGAAGTTGGGCACAAGGTAAAGCTGATGAGTATTCCCAACAGGGTGGGAGTAGCGACCAAATTGTTTCTAAGGGATCAACTTTCCAAGAGCCTTGTTTGTGAAATAGACGATAAAAAAGAGTGAGGCAATTAGCGTTTCGACGATGTTAAAAAGAATCAATCGATTACCTATCAGTCTAAACGCACTGTTTTGTACCCAGTTAAGTAGCCGTACTTTCTCTATAACCGTTCGGAACCGGCAGAAAATTGAAGGTCTCCTCCATTCGCTCATAAGGCACGGTTGTGAGAAATGCGCTAGGCCCTGGGGCTCCTCGCTCTAATGTACCACCCTATTGATTTATTTACTTGTTTTTAAGTAGGGACAAAGATGTTTAACGAGCATGTGACCCTGACCAGATATGCGAATTACACTCTTGTTTTATTTAAATGGACGTAGGCTTTAAAAACTGAAGCCAGGGTTGAAGAATTTCTAGCATCGTCTTATAAAAAACCTAGGCATTTAACAACATTTTCGGCGACTTCAAATATGTCAACGAAGATCAACGTTTACCACATACCAGTTTTTCAGTTTCGTTGATGCAGGAATCACTCATGGCTAATGGTAAATGGGGCAATGTCAAGCTTTGACGACAAAGTACAGCATTGTGTTTCTGAAGCAACAGCAAATTCTGCTTGGTTTATTTTATCCCATTTTACAATGCTGTCAAGGTCAAAATTCAATGAGCAACCATTCCTGTTCCAAAAACCTGCTCTTTGGGTGTAGAACTTGATTTAGGAATCGAATAAGCTGAGGCTTGTTACTTCAGTAGAAAACTTAATTCGACTAGAAGTTTCAGACAAGAGACCATTTGTGAAAATTAAGAGATTCGAAAACAAAACGGAGGCTTGGGGGCATAAGCATTTATAAAGTAACTATCAGATTGGAAATGTAATTTCTAATCCAGAGAAGAAGAGACTCATCGATACCAAAAGCACGCTTGATATCCAGGTAAGAAAACCTGGTGCCAAACTCTATCAAATATGCCTAAGAAAAATCAAAGGCAATAATCCTCCTTTCGCCAAAACAGTGTAAAGATTGATTTCACTTTTATGTGAGATATGCCATCTAATCACCAGTAGGATTTTCGCTACGAAAACCGTACTGTTGGTCATTAAGAAGCTTTCCTTCTTTGAGATATTTCATGGTTAATCAACTTTTTAAATGTACTTGGAAAGAAATTACGTTAGTGCTTTGGATGGCAATTCAAAGGGGAAAAAGATTCGCCGGATTCGGCACGAGCTGGACAAATGCTGATTTTTATCTGCTCGGGAAGAACCTGGAGGAGTAGACAAGTTTGTGCAGCCAAAGAAGAAGAACACCTCCTCAGAATAACGGCGGGGATATAATGCAAACCAGTGGATTTATGTGTATTGAAATCTTTGCGGACTCTCGCAACCGAGCAAGTTCGAAAAAATGTCTGCTTGTTCACAGAATCTACTGACACAAGCTAAGGTAGAGTTTTAAGTCATTAAGTAGTTACTGGAAAGAACTATATCTAGTGTGATAGGTATCTAGAGAAAATCAGATCGCGGTGACCTCTCCTAAAGAGTCTGTCTTCAAGGGAAGTCCATAACCCTTCTGTTTAGAATTGCCATTAAATTATTTGATTCGTTATCTCAGCTCCATAACCAATGTCTTCAATTTTAAAGGTCACAAGCCTATTGAGTCACCAGAAATCATGTAAGCTCCAACTTAATTAGAAGAAAATTTCAAAAGGGAATTCTATTGAGTCTTAAATTGCATGTTTACTTACACCAACAATCACAGCATGTCTTGGTTTCTAGTTGTTTCCTTCATTTGTAAACTTATCAATATACAAAGGCAGTAGCTCAGTCGTTCATTAGAATTAATAAAGTTGTCAAAGCTTCAATTTAATTGATTTTCCAATCACCATTCAGAGACCCGATCAACCGACGCGACGTCGTTAAAACACAATAATTGACTTCAAGAGTCATAATGTATCAAAGAACTAACAGCTGAATGCGTAAGCGCTGTTTCTCTCCATCTAAATGTCAATGGAACCAATTATTATTATTTTTCAAACTATACACGACTTTCCACGTTCTGTTTGGAACGTAAAGCAAAACAATGAAATCAATTTAAGACCATAAAGTAGATACTTTGATACTTTCTAAAAAAAAAAAAACAACCTCCTTTCTGTTTATTATCCAAACGAAACTTTAATACAATCACAATGTTCGCATAGTTTGTACTTGAATTTTGATACAAACCAGAGTTGCACAAGCTTGTATGACGTGCTATACTCATATTAATTTTTATTTAGACCATCGCATTAAGTGGGGGGAAAGGGACACACAAAATGATACAAGATATCGCATTTTCAATTAAAACATGTTCACACCATGTGTTCCATTATCAAAGTAAGTATCTTTTACCTTTTGTTCTTTATAATACGTGCTCATTATGAGGATGGAATACTGTTGAGTTTAAATAGCCCATACGACCTGAATACATATTTTCATATTTTCACTTAGAAAAAAAAAAAAAAAACATTATTAGACACATTATACCTCGCATGACATCCAAAAATTGCATTAACTCATTAGGCCAATGTCACATTAGCCTTGTTAAGACTCTCAGAAAGCAAACAAGTGTACCAAATTAGCTATAGCAACTCACTATAGGTAAAAGTTGCCTTGTTGTTGTTCTTATGTTGTTGCTCGTTTCATTTGGTTACACTCAATGCCATTTGCACAAGGGGCTTCTAATGGATTCTCATTCCCTTTTCTCTGTCCTCGTGTGTGTGTGTATACATATATATTTTTTTTATACCTCAGCAAGCTCCCGAGGGGGGAGAGACAGTGACGAAAAAATCATATTTTCGTTGTGCGGTAGCTAATTTCTATATATTCTGACGAAAAATTTTAATTAACACCGAAAACCATATGGAGGAGGTGAATGTTATGTGTAGATACAGAAACCAACAAAAAAAAAAGTACGACTGCTCCATAGTCCATGGAGAGTATGTGTTTGACATGCCACACATGAAAATGGAAACCTGAAAACGTCCGATTCCGAGTTTCGTAGAAAACCGGGGAAAAATTAGATGGAATTTTATTTTTTTCATTGCTAAACTCGGGGAGAAACACAAAAGCGAGAAAAAAAAGCGAGATACAAAAAAGCAACAAAAAAAAAAAGATTAGACGGGCTAATGTGCGAATAGTTCATGTGTTTAATGTCACCCTAAAGAGCCACAAAAACCAGAGCAAGCGGCTGTTGCCACCAAAGAGCTTTTGCAACATTTGCTGGCAGTTTTTTTTCTGTTTTCAGTTAGTGTAGTGGAACCATGTCACATCTATAGCCTTGTGTCTTACCACATAATGAGAGGAGATTTTTATTTAAATATGGTTTTTTTGATGCTTGCTTTAGTCACGCCGGTGGAGCTTAATTATAACAAATTGGGCTGTAGGCTAACACGCTTATTATTATCACAAAGAAAAGTAATTATCGCAGTTGCTTAACTTTTTCCTTAGGATCTATTCAAGACTGTCATGGGGAACCAAACAAATTTCAATTGGGTATAGAAAAGTACCTGGGATTGCGCTTGCAGTGAATCTATTCAATTTGAAGCTTGGAATCTCTTTATAAGTTTGTTTCTTATGCATTCTTTCATCAAAATCACATAGGAGTATGTGCACCTGCTACAGTTTTTTAGTTGCCTTTTTTTAAACACCTAAGTGATCCTCAATTGCAATTTCTGTTCATTGTGACCAATTTAACTGTGATCACACACTGTCGATTAGCTAACGTTTTCGTATATATTGACTCGTAGTATTTGACTCTGTATGGTAAAAGCACTTTGGCTTCAGTCTCACCCTTTGATTTACTAGTTGAACCGTTAGAAGTCAGGTCGTTTTGCTTTCTTACGCTAACTTGGTTAATGAACCAAATTTTACAAAACCGTCAAAGCAACAGTTTTTGTTTATTTTATTATCTAAACAAACTTTTAGAGATGCAATTATAATGTTTGAAACACAGTGCGGGTGTTAGGAAACAAGGAAAGATAAGAAAGGAGATACTATTCTTGAATTTCTGTGCATTGGAATGTGTCCTGGGAAAAATTGAGTTGGGTATTGCATTCCACATCCGTGATAAGCGACTGAAATATGAATCTCTGTAGGTACATACTTAACTATACGACCGGAATTGGGCTGAAGGGAGAACTGATGCACTGACCCTTGCGAGGTATTGCGACAAAATTTTTTCATGATAAAAATGAAACTGGCTATTTCACTAGAGCACTGTCTGTAAAAATTACGATAGAAATGATAGAGACATGAAACTGCTTGTATTGTCACCAATCAATTTTAATGCTCTATTCTGAACCCTGTCAAGCGGAGGAAATAATGTTTGAGGAGCACCTGACCAGTTATGGGAGTTATACTCCAGTGAACAACCCCATCAGCCCAAAAATTTACTGCATTCATTTGTGTTGCTGAGGATTTAACTCTGAAGTGAATGCTGAAAATGATTTAAATTGTATGCTTAAATTGAAGACTGTCAAAGTCTTGCAGCTACTGAGTGTAAATTTTTAAGGCTGCAATTAGAATGCAATTTCAAAAAAATCCTTTTGTATACATATATAAATTTTTAAGGGGATTGTAGTACCCGTGGCGCGATGTGTAGCATGTCCGCCTGTTATCCCAGAAGTTCGTGGTTTGAATCCCAAAATAGTTAAAAATATTTTTCCACGCGGGTATCGCCTTTCGCGAGGAACTAGCAAGTCCTCCGTTTGTAAATTCATAGCCATGAAAAGAGCTTTCTCGATTAGCCGTTCGGAACCGGCAAAAATTGTAGGTCCCCTCCATTGCCTCAAAAGGAATGGTTGTGAGAAATGCGCAAGGCCCTGATGGGCTCCTCGTTTTTTTGCTCCACTTTATTTATTTTTATTCTTAAGGGGATTCTCTCATTTTCAAAAGTCTTCTGTTTTTTCTTTCGAAGGGACACGGAGACTATGTTGGGCGCGGCAACACAGATGAACACCCGAGAAAAAAAGGCTAATCAGTCCTTAACCAGCTTTATGTTTTTTGATACAGTATACTTTTTTCTGTTTGTTACCTGCTAAGTTCTCTAAAGTGGCCTTTACTTAGACTAAAGCCTAAAGGTAATCAAAAGCTCTTTAAGTTCTACCGTACTTTTGCTTATTGCGAATGCCTCTATTGGAAAGAACATCCAATTTATTTTGCCAAGGTATTACCTATAACGAGGAATTCGCAAGTCCTTCGACAGCAATTATGTACACTGTAACGAAAAATTCTTTCTCACATAGTTGTTTGGAACAGGCAAAAATGTTGCTCCTTTCCATGTGTGGTTGGGCCTGAGAAGCATTTGGTTTAACATTTTATTTGTATGGAAATTTCGAAACCTCCATGCTTAAAATCTTTTCAATTGAAGTTTGGAAAAGTTCCACGATATTCTTTTTAAAATAAAAACTCTACAATGTTCAAAAAGTTTGTTTCAAAAAGTATTTCTCCCTCAAATTTCAAATCAGCTAATTGGTAAACTCACTTCTAACACACAAATCAGTGAAACAATCATCAGACTTACCATATTTCCAGTTTCTCTGCTTAGCTTGTACCATTTAAACGATTCACGACTGCATGACATCATATAATTACAACATCCATAACAAAACTCTTCTGACAGCTCCAATAAGAATTCGAATTCCGCATACCCATTACCTAGTTTTTCTTCATATACAATAAAAATATTTTTGAGCAAAAAAAAAAAAAAATTAAATAAAAATTACTTCACGCTCGCCCCATTTGCAATAACATCACTATAACCAAACCCCACCTGGCCGGTACTGTATCATTATGGTCAGATCCAGTTATTGGCACTTTGATTGCAATGCAGAAATTAATGACTCAATTGCTATTGAGTTTATAGGTACCTACCTATCCGAAGAGTTTATCTCGTATAATGATTTTAAACAACCGTCAAGGAAAAGAAGAAGAAGAACTTGAACAAACTCGCAAGCAAACACCCATAACAATCTCGCACACGTCTCATAATTAGGATCACTTTTCTGCAACAAAAATCAACTGAGAGAGCACACGCAACAGTGCGCGATTACTGTTTTTGATTGTGTCGCGTCGTCGTCGCACATAAAACAGCAATCCAGCAATGGCCATACAAAGTGAAGTTCTTAATAAGGTGCACAGCATCTACGTTAATTGCATTTTACTCGATCAGTGAATAGAGAAGTTTCTTCCAACAGTGGCTGTCACAATTACAATACAGAAAAGAAGACAAAAAATTTTGATTGTTTTGCATTCTTTAAAAGCCTTTATTCTTTCGCCAATTTTGCCCAAGATATTTAATCTTAAATGCCACGGAACTCAAAAACAAAAGCTGCTGAAAAGTTTTAAAAGTGGCCTGAATGGCAACGAGCTACACCGTCCTATAATTCGATGTAACCTCTTTAAAGTAACCGTGACGTGATGGTTAGCATGTCTGTCCCAGGGGTTCGTGGTTCGAATCCCAAAAGAGACAAAAACTGGTAGGTAGGTCCTCCGTTAGTAAATTCATTGCCATGAAAAAAGTTTTCTCGATTGACTGTTCGGAAAGGGCAGAAAATTAAAGGTCCTCTCCATTCCCTCACATGGCATGGCTGTGAGAAATGCGCTAGGCCCTGGGGCTCCTTGCTCTGTTGCACCACCCAATTTATTTATTTATTTAACCTCTATAGAAATAGGTCAGTAATTTTTAAACACCAACGACGTATACGTATTTGAACCATTTTAAGAATTTAAATCTTTGTTAGATTCTTTAACCGACAGAAGAAATTTCATTTGGTTTTTTAGAGCTGAAAAATGTAAGTGTGATTGTCCTTTTGCTTGCTTTTTTTATAACCAGTAGTAGTAGTAGTAGTAGTAACAGTGATTTTATTTAACAAAATAATTCAAAATCAATTACTACTATAATACATTTTACATAACCATGATTGTGAATATACGAGGACAATTTGGCTTCACCATTATCGGCTTGATGTTGTTAAAAAAGAAGATGGATTCGATCATCCTGATAATCTCCAGAAAGCCCAAATTATTGGTGTCCGAATAATTTTTCCTTCGCCTGTACTCAGCTAAAGTGCGATTGTTGTGCGTTGCATCGAAATGTTGGTAACCTGTCCACCTCCATGTACGACAGTCGTTTGCAACATTTTCACACGCAATCATCATCATCATCATCATCGTCGTCGTCCTCCGAAAGCATCCACTCTGCTGCTGATGCTGCACAGCACACAAAAACATAAACGCGACTCTGGTGAACGACGATGACGACGACTACGACGACAAAAAACAAAAACCTTGCGCTCGCAATTGTTCCTGTGTTGTAATGATGGTATTTCACATCAAGTGACGTATTACTCTGGGGAGAGCAGCGAGTTGACTTCATCTTCTTCCATCGTCTTCATCTTTATCAATGCTGTCGCAACAAAAACATGATCTCCAACACCTTGTTGGACGACAATGCCAGCAAAGCCATACACTCTTTTAGATTGACAGTCAAGTGGATATTATAATGCACTCGCTTTTGATGACTTGTTGTTTGTTTCATCTGCGATCACACACAAAAAAATAGAGGTGTCTCATAGATTTCTCCCATCGAAGTGCATGACGTGTAAAAAGTCATACGCGCGTACAATAATGCTTAATGCTTGGCTGCATGTGAAGTCAGGTCCATGCCTTGTTAAGGTCTTTGCATAGCCATTTTTGGCACGAAAATAACCGAAAGCTTCTTTTGTTTTACTAGCTAGGTATACCTACTCGCACTCGTACCTCCATAAGTCCTGCTAAACTAGACTTTGATTGCTGCTGCGTGTGTGTGTTTTTTTTTGCGGCGTGCAAATGTGTCAATTAGATTTATTATCAGGCGATGGTCTTTAAGAGATTGCTTGTCTACCAATTCCAATTCTTTTTTGTTTTTTCGTTTTTTTCGTTTCTGTATTCGTCACCACAGTTCCCAGATGCGTATTTATATTGCTATACAATGCGTGAGATGAAGTAATCCTGACTTTCATAGGATGGTGGTAAATAGTGATGGAAGTGCAAAAGGGTATCAATGCAACAGGTGCAAGGCAGGTGACGATGAACGTCCGTTGTCTGCCGTCTCTTGTCCTGGCTCCGTGTGACCGTGTGCACTGCGGTGTGTACAGGATGGAGAGGGGCTAGTGTTCATTCCTAGAAATAGGAGTTTTTGCTTGGATGATATTTTTCTGTGTGCTGCTGTTGTTTCGTTTAATAAAATGCAATTAAGAAAATTCTTATTTTTTGTTTTCGTTTATTGTTTTATAATTTTATATAAATTGCCAGCCTTCTAATGAATTTATTTTCTTTTTATTGCAGGTATGGGTCTTGAAATGGGTTCTCATTTAGATAAGTGAGTATACTTTATGGGGCTGCTGGACTACGGGTTCGTTATTTATTTTACTTAGTTGGTGTGCATTTATTACCATGCGTTCTGAGTATTTTTTTAAGAACTGTCTGCGCAGAAATCGTCGTGGGGGTTCTTTCCTATTTGAAAATTAAAATAAGAGCCCA
The DNA here is from genome assembly GCA_949752695.1 of Melanostoma scalare. Classification (NCBI taxonomy): domain Eukaryota; kingdom Metazoa; phylum Arthropoda; class Insecta; order Diptera; family Syrphidae; genus Melanostoma; species Melanostoma scalare. Next base: position 189,292,000 of record OX456985.1, on the reverse strand, counting down.
TAACGATGATGGTGATGCATACTAAGTGCACGCCATAGTTGTATTTTAATAAGATCCGTTTGTTTGAGAAAAACAAAACTTATGAAGACAGAAGAGGTTGCTGCAATTATTACTTTTTCAGCTTAATTGAATGAAACTGACTTCTAATTTTGAATTCAAAGACTGTGTCAAACTCTACTTTCAAATTGGCTATCGAAACCAGTGAGTCCCAAAAATTAGTTTTTACCGATGCACCCAAGCCAAACCTGTGTTTGGGTTGTTGCAAAGTGAAATTTCTCTTCGATGAGTTGGTATTTGATAGTCTCCAGCTGATTGTTTTTTCTATTCAACAATGAATTTGATTTATTCATAAAATGCTGTCAATAGTTTCAGCCTAATAAAGACTTCTGTCATTAGATTGCACGACTTGAATTTAAAATTATTTTTATTTTCGACAAGTCGATTGTATTCCCAAGACATATCCGAAACTTCCTATCCCGAAAAGAACAAAACAAAACGAAGCAAACAAAAAGTCCAAACAATTCAATAGCAAACTATTATATATGTATGTACCTATCGCTTTTTGTGAAAATGATATCATTATTTGTTTCGAATTGTGAAGCTATATCCATCTACTTATCAATATTATTGTGTACGTTTCACTTATAGACGTGTGCTTTTTTGTCTCGTTTAGTATTCGTGAATGGATTTGAATATTTTGTCTCTACTTATTGAATCGTTGTTTTATTGGAAATTATTTGAAATCTGCACATATGTATGTACATAATTTTTTCATTTCGTGTTAATGTGAAAATTTTTAAGATTGGTGTTGTTAATAAATGAAATAGCGCAATTCATCATTCTAAGCTAAGAAAAAGAAGCTGATCATAAACTTCCTATTTTTAATTGACTTCCGAGTTATGTGACAGTAGGTAGCTCTACTTTTTTCAGCACAGAAACCTGTACTCGGATCTCAACATCACGTCCTTTTGAACGCACATTTCTGAAATACTATGGATTAATATTGATTTAAGATTAGAGAAAACTACATACATCTAGGAGATTTCTTTGGCGATGATGCAAGCAATCATGATGTTGAACACAACACACAGTGGTTGAGTCAATTGAGGCATTCCATGACATCATTAATAGGGTATCATAACATAACTAATATTGGTCTAAGTGTGTCAATTTGTATCCTGACAGCTATTTAAACCGACCTTATGAAGACCAACGAACGACGAATTACTCAGGAAACTCGAAAACAAAAATAAAATCCGTTTTTCTAGCGTTTCCCATTTCGTAAAAGGTTATTTCAATGAATGCTACAAAATATTAGTTTCCTCTTTTCATAAAGTATCATAAGCGAGATATTCCGGAGCTCACATTGACAGCTTAAAATGAAAGTAAAAAACTATGTAATATTCCTCCAAAATTCTGAGTCAACCGAGTTCCTTAAACATCTTCTAATATATAAAATTTCCATGTCACAATGTTAGTTACCGTAGATACTCCTCCGAAACGGCTTTACCGATCTTTACCAGGTAGGTAGGTCTGAGAATCGGCTGCTATCTATTTTCCATACCTACCTCTAAGTGATAAGGGCCATCTACCCTTAACATTGTTTCTTTAATTTACACTGTGACATGAAAATTTTATATATTAGATTTTACAGTCTCAGTGTAAATGTCATATCAAACTATATTCTCAAGTAAATTTATTATTAATTTGCTGGACAAATATTATTTATTCCTATTTTATTAAGTGCAGTTTGCATTATTTGTTAATTAAGTGATTAATTACAAAACTTCAAAAGTACTCAACACGTGGCACTAGCTCCAGTAAACAACGGCTATTAATTGTGTTGTAAGTACCTATAAATTATTCTTAATCTTAAAACTTTGTTTCCTTCTAACGCCCGTAACTATCAACAGGTTCTAATGGATCTTATTTTACTGAGAATTGGTTACTATCTATTTTTCATACCCGTAAAAGTCGGCTCAGCAGATGGCATTGCAGTCTGCATCTACGTTATTTTACGAAACGGCTTCACCGATTTCGATGAAATTTTTTTTTGCGGCTCCGAGAATAGATTTACAACTATTTTTTCATACCAAGTTTCCCACAGGAACGGGGATAGGAAAGGGACCCGGAACAGGAACGAAAACTCGAAAAATTCTGAGCCGATATTGAAAATTCTTTTGATATTAGGATGTTACATTATCCCTTACATAGACTTTATTTCAAGACCATATTCCCACGGAAACTAGAAACTTTCCGGCTATTTTCAGCTTAGCCCAGCAGGTGTTCCTGACAATTTTTTAAATAACTTAGATCCGAGCAACGCCGGGCGTGTCAGCTAGTTATTATATATTTGGTGGCTCTGAGAATAGTTTTATAATTTTCTCATCCTAGAATTACCACGGAAACGGGAACAGGAAAGGAACGGGTACGGGAAAGGGAACGGGAGCTCTTGAAATTCTGAGCCAATTTTAAAAAATCTTTCGACATTAGGATGTTTTATTACATCTACATAGACTAAATTCATTTCAAGATAACATTTCCACGGAAACGGCAACGTGAAACTAGAAACTTTCCGGCTGTCTTCAGCTTAGTTTGCCGGGTGTTCCTGATAAAAAACGGGTCATCTAGTTTTATATAAAATTTTCAAGAAACTGGCATAAGTATGTATTTTTACATTGACACATCATACAGTATAAGTTCAAAATAGATATCGTACAGTTACAAAAATTTGTTGAAACTTTGGACCAACTACAGTTAGCAAGACTCTTTGAAAGTATAAGTATTTGAGAGCATCTAACCAAAAAATAGTAAAAAGTTTTATTTGCGGTATTAAAGAATAAAACTTTTACATCACTTTTGGTATCACTCATACTCAACGAAATTTGGGAACTATTTCCTTTCCAATGGAAGGAATACATTTAAAACTCTCTAGTTTTCCTTCTTAGTAAAGTTATTGCTGATATGATCTGATAGCCTTGCATTCAGCATGCAAAAGCAAAAGCTGAAAGAAAATTTCCAAACTTGAAACTGATATAAAATTACTTTAGCACTGAAGACTCGAGCGGCTTTCTGACTTACACTGCTGTCCTTAGAGGCAAAAAATTAAGAAAAACTAAAATCGTCTTCAGCTAAAAATGATTTAAAAATTTAAATTGCCGAAAAAGGCAAGAAAATTGTACCTACATTCAATTGGAATTGTCTAGACAGCTCAGTTTCTAGGAGGAAATGATAAACAATAAATATTTATTTTAATTTTATGTAAGAAATTTTTTTTCTTTTGCGAGAAATTTTTAGTCATCATTGGAACTCCGCTATAAATTTTCATATATAGGGACCCTCCAAGGCACGCTACGCCTCTGTTTAATCTTGTGAATGAATTCATGAAGTATCTGGTACCTGGTAGCTTTTTGCAGTTTGCAATCGAACGATATTATAAAGCTGGAAAAATGCTCATGTGCGTCCGTTCTAGATTCCCAGAATAGAACAAATGTTTTTAATTCTCGAAAAATATTCTGATTAGCAGTCTTAGCCCATATTCTAAGTCTGCACTTTTTCAATACTCGAAAAATATTCTGATATAGTAGTCTTAGACTATTTACTTGATATTAAAAATGTTTAAAACAAGCTTATATATAATAACTTAATTACCTTACTGACCCTAGGCAAGTGCTCCAAATTATTCAATAACTTGATACTAATGCCTTTCGGCCTAAGGAAAATTTATGAATTTCCAAACTATAGCTAAAATTAGAACAAAGAAAAATAGAAAAACTTAGTTATATTGATCATGTTTTGTAATTTATCAAAGCTACTTAGGACTAATTAAAGCTGCTTAGAACTTCTTAAGACCAGAGCAGGCACAGTAGCTTTTTTACGTTTTGTAATTTTTTTTTGTATATTTCTTGATTTTCGATGCCACATTTAAAAATTTTTTTTTTTTTTAATTTTTATAATTTTTTTTTTTTTTTTGTATATTATCTAATTTTTTTAATCGTCACTGTGACCACCCCCATACCCTTACCCTTAAGACTTATACGCTTAACCTTTGTAAGCCAGCCATTGGCAACTCGCTATCAATATCAATTGCAATTTGTTGCTCCGAAAACCACCAGAACAGTTTTGACGTTTTAATAACAACATCCCATCGATCGCGATCTGAGACCGCCCTACTGAACCGAAGGAGCTCTTTAACGTCTCCACCTACTGCGGTGACGTTTTGGCTATAAAGGAGCCGTTCAACGGAATTATTGCAGACGTGGTAGATTAGCGGAACCGCCAAAGAATTAAAGGGCCTAGCGCATTTCTTATAACTTTGATTTATGAGGGAATGAAGAGACCTACAGTTTTCTGCCGATTCCGAAAGGCTAATCGAGAAAGCTCTTTTCATGGCAATAAATTTACCATCGGAAGACTTGCCAATTTCTCACGAAAGTTGATACTCGTGGAAAAACAAGAGGAACTGACATACCTAATAAAAAATTGAAAAATCGGTCAAATTGATCCTTTCTTCTCTGCACCTTCTAGATGGAGCTGCGTCTTTGGCTTTTTATCGAATAAAACCAACGTTACGTTGTGTCCTCACGCATCTAGCCAAAGTTTTTGTAAAATATGTAGTTGTATAATTTTTAAACACTCTATTATCTTCCTATTCTGTAAGTAGGTTTTCAAGCTAAAAATATTAAAAATTGACGTTTCTGTTAATAAAGCTAAATTGCACACTTAAACTAGGTATATCTGCATTGCATATTTTACTTGACTTTTGAAGAATTCAAGGCTAATTTGCTGTTTTATTACAAAACAATAAAAAAAAGTTAATTGACTTCCAAATTCTAATTTCTTTCGACAACGCTTATCAAGGAATATAGGTATCTGCTTTCAACATAATAATCATATTTATCGATTTTTCCGTGTGAATTTTCGTAAGTCTCCCTTTTGGAAGCAAAAAATAGTGCGGTTATTTTTAAATCACCTTGTCAGTCTTTTATCACAATTCTATAAGAGTAGTCAGGAGCTCTTATAGGTACTAAAATATGTGCAGTAAAGTCAAAGGTATCCATGTGATGCACAATCTTCCTCAATCTTAGTTCATTGATTTCTATTCCCTCCCGTCGGCAAGCGGTATGAGTTATGTTTCCATATATCAAGCTGATGCATCATGAGCTATATCACTATTAGCAGAATTATTATGACATAGTCTATCACTTCAAACTAAAGAGAAATTGTCAAGGTGACCTATTTCAAAGCTTCACTCCTTTTAGTAACCTCTAGATGGAGATTGTTGTTGTTTTCTCTGAAAAAACCTTTGTGAATAAGTATACCTAAGTGTTTGTTTTGCCGACGGTAAATTAAACTAAAAGGATAAGACCCAGGAACTATGCTTTCTTCTATTTCCGCCCAATTTTCGCTGTCTCAGATTACACACTTCCACTAGTACTCTTTGAACACGAAAAGCATCTAAGAATGCACGTGCCACAAGCAATTTATATCGGGCATAAATTTGTTGACCGAATATCATCAATGACAGTTTTATTATCGCAAGCACCACACCGACGACAACATAATACCAAATAGAAAATAAAAGATGAGACTGAAAAAAAAGGATAAACAACTACAACCGTACTGATGAGAAACCTGACCAACACAAGCAACTTTCATGCAGTAGGTCCTATGGCCTAAGCGTTCTACTTAAGCCACTGATACCAGGAGTCATCGGAGTCGATCCGCGCGCTGCTATCCTTACTCTCCCACCGCCTTAGAAGTGAGTGTGACTGTCAATTCATTCCGATAAATTCTCTTCAAATTCTTGTCGTCGGAGTTTGTGTGTATGAACTTCATTGCACTTGGTAAAGCTTCATCCTTCATCTGCAAGAGAAATCGAATCCCGCTTTTCGTTTCTATTAATCCATAAACGGAACGGAAACTACTCTACCAAGAGAGAGATATACACACACACATCACCATACACAGCATTCGAACCAGCGAGATAAAAATAAACAAAAAACCACGATACATCACGCAAAAGAAACCGAACGCTAATCTTTAGAAACGAACCCCGAACGGATTTGATACTCTCCATCTATAAGAGGCTCCAAGGCGACAGAGCACTCTGGGAACCAACAAAACCGTTGGCACCTCGCTGTCCTTGTTCTCTGCACTGTGGGCGCTAAACCAATCCACCTTATCAACATGTCATGTTGCAAACGAATTCCTGTCGTTCAATTGAAGAGGGGGCGCAACGGACATCCGACCGAGTGTGACGTACGGAATCTTTTCTGCTGCCATGTGTGAAGAATCAAAAAAATACAAAAACGAAATGAATTTTTTGTGATTGAATGAGCTCATTCCAGCGTATACGCAACGCACTCAGATTCAGATCCCATCAAATCTCCCAGAGACGAAGAGACCAAACCCACTGCTAGATACAAGATGCCTTACGACACAGCAATGCCAGCCAAACAGAGAAACAACAACAATCACTAAACATGGCGAGAGCACTTTCGGGTGATGGTGATTGAAGTGGAATGAACGATTTCTCTCTCAACCATCAGCCATTTTGATTTACGACCTTCATGTTTCCCTGACTGCTGAATATAATACCCTCCTTCGGGTATGGTGTATGGACTACGGAACGGAGTGGTGCGTATTTTGTTTGCTTTGCGACTTGCTAGCAGTGGAGGTATGTATGTGTTAGTATAGTGGGAAAACAGCAGAGTGTACACAGTACACACCGAAACGGCACCATCATTCAATGCGAATTGTAAACGCTTTGCCTCTTGATGTTTTTTTTTTTGTATTTTCTCCGATGGAGAACTCAACGAAGACGACCGACCGGCTGGTTGGTCCGTGGCATGGGCACAGCAAACTATGTGTATACATTTGAGTGGGGGAGGTTGGTTTTTATAGTGGCGACGATGTTTATGAAAGAGGTATAGTAGAGTTGGGTAGCCTCAAGTTGTTTTCTTTCTCGTGTGAAACCAAACGACCTTTGCAGCTGTAGGTAAGTTTGTAAATCTAATTCAATTACACTTGGGAATTGGGATTGGGATTCGATTGAGAAAGAGAAAAAGAGAGTTGGACCAGGGCTGCCATACCAACTGCAAATTACACTACCAACTTCTACTTCGAAACCACAAGAAAAATATAACCTTTGAAAAATACATGGAGGTAACATCAAATCTTAAATACATTTCTGTTCACTGCAAATAAAATCATCTTGATATCATTGGCTCCTTAATTTCGATTTCTATTGATTTTGGAAACAGAAAACCATCACTTTGTAGAATACTGTAAATAATTGACTGTCAGGCAATGTGGTTTGTGGTATCACAGTGGACCTATTATTAGTCAGTCGAAGATGAGCATAAAACAAATTGTAAAAAAAAAAAAAATATGAAAAACTATTTAGAACTTTCCCATTATATATGAATGTAGTTAAGTTTAAAAAATGTCTATCAGGCAGACGGCAGCATAGCCATGTCCTTATATTCTTAGTACTAATGGAATGTAAGATTTGAATATTGTAATAAAGAATTTTATCTATCTATCTATCTTATTAGTCTAAGTACATCGGTCGTTTTCCTGACATCCACCTTGGCAACATAACCAAACCTAATTCCAATTTCGTCTTCCAAGCAGAGAAATGTTAATACAGTATTTAGTATCTATGTATATTAATTATTGAGCTCGGCAATCAATTTTCTTTCTGATTTCATTGAAAAATGATCGCCTCCACTTTTTTAGTAACTGCGAAGTCAAAATTCAACTACTTAGCTTTGTGAATGCGAAACTGCACTCCCATTTTTTTAAAATTTGACCGATTATTTTTATTTTGCACAGCTTGTAATCTTTTGTATTTTTAACTGCAATTGTAAAACGTAAAATGATTCTCAGCTAACTTTGTAGCTGAAATGTTTACACCACTTCGGATGGATAATTTCAACTCGTTTCGTAATCGTATCTAATCAATCTGAATGATGCGTTTTGACTAGAAATGTGAATGCCACCAATGACACCGTTTATACACTTCAAACATAAAGCAACATTGTTTATTTTTGAAAAAAATAAATGTGAAGAGTAGTGTTCCACTCGCCCTTGAGCTTGATCATGGGGTGACCGTAGTGCCAAAGTGACAGGAATATATGCAATTAAATCGATTTCACAACCAAAAGTCAATACTTTGCACTTCCTGTGCTTTTACAGTCGCAATGAAAGTAGTTATCTATATCACCTATAGATTATTTTAAAGAAAAAGGAATTTTTGTGTTTGCATTGTAGGTATGGGCTCCAACGCTACTCAACCGGTTTGAATGAAATTTGGAACGGAATTATTTCTTTTTCATATTTCCTCGGGAATGGAAATAAGAGCGGAAACATATGACATAATATGACACATGACTTATAAAGTACTGGACCGTTTGAAATCGGTCCAGAAATGTTTTCACTATAAGAGTGCTTCATTATTCCTGACAGTAACATAGACTTTATTTGTCATCTAAATTTTCCCACTGGAATGGAAAAACGGAAACTTTTTTTCTTAATAAGAGGTAAAATAAGAGATTAAAAACCATTTCTTACGGGAAGTTCTTAAAAGGCTCTCTTTTTATTTTTAGCAAACTACTACAATTATTCACTGTTACGTGCTGTTTTATCGCAAAGATTAATCTTGTCGCATGTTAATCAAAGTGAAAAAAGTTAAGTTAAATTTTTTGCATTTCCAAGTATCTAACGTAACTTTTCTAGAATATCTAATAGTCTAGAAAAAGAGGAGCTTTTATTCCTAGTTGTTTTTGATTGAACGATCAAGACAAAGTTTCTATACTTCTCATATTTGAAGCCAAAAACTATTGGATTTTCATAGCAGCATTAATTTTTTGATTCCAATACTCTGAACAACAATAAAAGAAAACTTCTACTTTGCGTACCATTTACTTCAGAGAATTTAATATTTCTTATACCTACCTAAAAAATATCATCTTCGGGTGTGGGGCTATGGCTGGCGCTATCTTACAATTTTAACCTTTCGCCTTATTTCTGATGATTCACGTGGCAGTTTTAATTCCAAGCTAACTATAAGTTTCATTCTCTTGGCTAAAAAAATACAAGTATCTTTCAAGCATATTTCTGATTACATCTTACCAAAACAAAGATGGATTTCTACAAAGTCACAAAAGAATGTCTTTAAGGCCTTAAGAGCAGAGAGCCAATTGAACCCAGAAAGTGCGATTTCATGAAAGAGCTTTCTAAATGCTATTATTTATTTTGAAAAATAAACTCTAACACACACTGCGGCCGAGTTATAAGAACTAACACCACTCTGCCATATTATGTAGGCATGACCAATAAGTGCATATTGAATGATTGCATTATTTCTTATAAATTAAATTCGCTGACAGAAGTTACTTATTTTAAAAGCTTATTTCACTCTTTAGTTTTCCAGAAAGTGACCCATCTCTAGTTATTCCCCATTTTAGACAGAAACCATACTCATTGACGTCTTTTGTGCCCCCTATTGACTGATAGATTAAACGAATACTTAATTAGATATGTTGAGTCTTTGCTACAATAATGTTGTTGATTAGTTTATGACAGCTGTTTCCCAACACAAGAGGGCGAATTTTTCTACCTCAAGGTATGCAATATATTGTATGTGGCTTGGGATTCGTTTATTTTCTTTGTCAACTCTCAGGCGTAATGAAACTAATAAGCATGGTTTTGGTTTCTTTAAAATGTATACACCTATGTTTCTAAATATCCCAATTGACTGTTTGGCATTGCTAGTCACCACGAAATCCTTTCGAATTGCCCCTGTTGGTTGGTCGCACAATTCAATTAAATCATTCGTCGGAAACTGTCAAAACATCTCACATTGTGCGGGATGTGTAGGTATTTCCTAACAAACAATTTCCATATTGGATCTATTCAATTCGATTTCAGTGAATTTCAAACCAGCAGAAAAGGAATTATTAGAAAAAAAAAAAATATTCGAATTTCCAACACTATATGCTTGAATAACCCACAGACATCGTAAATCATCGAATTCCCAAGAAATTCGCATGCATGTGCGCCTCCTTCGTTTTGTTCGATATTCATGTGGTTGTGTGTATAGGGAAGAGGGAGTGTTATTATCATCTCTCATGCTTGAGTGATTTTTCCATCATACACTCATGCAGATTATCGCATGCAACTATGCTGACTGATGAAATAATGTAATAAAAAGAACTGAGAGGAATAAAAAAGGATAAATAATCTTTTGTTATTCAATTAAATGGCCTCACAACGAAACTAACACAATGCTCAGTGTATACACTATTATACACCCTCTACGTTCTATCATCCCCGAGCGGTGGCAGAGCGGCATTCATTCATTTCGGATGGAAACGGATGTGTAGAAGTTATGCGCGCCTATTCGACTAACTGTGTTCTGTGATTCACAACAAAAGGATATCATTTCCGTATCCTTATCATGGTGGCATGTGAATTTTGAATGGCGAACGAGTAGGTACGACCGACGTCGACGGACGACGACCAACTCACTCGCATGTGTGTAATAAATTATTCCGATTGTGCTTGGTGCTGGTGGCGATGATGATGATGATGGTGACTGAATTGCATGTGAAGGGATTGGATGATTTTGTGGGTGGTATAAACAGATAGATCATACCTTTGCTTCTCCTTTAAGCACAACTGAGACAACATTTTCCCCCAGATTTTGATTGAATCACAGCAAACTCAGGGTATAGATCTGTCAATCCCTGCAGAAGTGGTAATAACTTTTCTTTACGTCGGTCCATAAGATAATGGGTTGAGATCGAAAAATATTTGTTCAAACTGAATGCAATTTTGCTTTGAAAATTCCAATCAAGAGGATAGCCAGGAAATTTCAATTCACATTTAAGAATCTCTATAGTGTGGTATTGGTGCAATTCAATTTCCTAGACTACCACATTCACCACACGTTAGGATTGGGATATCTCTAGGTATCTTGTGCTTGCACTTTACCATTAGAGTTTGAATTTCAATTTTTGAGGTATTTCGGCAATTACTTGGAGCTGCGAGGATACCACCACAGTTATTTGCAGTTATGTGGAAAATTTTCTAAGATTTCTCGAGAGGAATTTTCTGCAATAGCAATTCTATAGTCATGTAAGTGGAATGACAAGAGGTTGGTACCTGTACCTAGCTATGCACACTCTTCCAAACCCACTATTTTCGATGCATTGGATGCATTGACCTGGGGACAATGTGAGAATTTCAAGAGAATGGTTGGTCGCTTCCTCTTCTTCTTTTTTGGTGCGGATGTAGAAAGGGAATACAATATAACAAACAAAATAAGTTCTTTTGTGTAAACGTCCATGAAAAGGTTTGGTTTATAGAATTTAGAGGGTGTTATGAAGTTTTAACTCTTAGCTTAGCTTAATTTTAAATATTCGTTTTTAATCGTCAGTTCATAGGTCGGTTAAGAATCAGATGAATGCAATATAGAAATTTTCAGCGTTTTGATTTGAAGTAGAGTTCTAGAGTAACAATCAAAACAAGGTTAACATTGTCTTTATACGGACTAAGAAGATTGTTACGGACGACATTTTGATTACTTTAAAGAGTGATTTTAGGAGTTCACATAAAGTTTTTTTATGAAAGTCCTTACAGCACATGAAGCAGAACGAGTAAAGCATTTTGACACATTTTGTTTAAAAAATAGAACGCTTTGCCTTACACCAGTCCGTTCAAATGAATATCCGCAAATTGTATCTCTTTCTTTTTCGATTTCTTAAGTATAAGTGCATAACAATCGAGCTACGTTGACCAAAGTGTGAGGCTAACAAGATTACCAAGTCAACTAAATAAACTGGGCGCACGTCTGCCGGTTGGCTTTTCTATATACTTGCATACTTTCAGGGTTAAACAAATTAAAGTAGGTCACTCTCATTTAGGTACTCTTGTTTGATTATTGGTTGCAAACAACAGCCGTATTTATTAGATTTCCCTAAATAGCTCTGAACGGATGAATAGTTATGTAGTGAATAGCACGTTGAAAAAATTCTTATTTATAAACCATTATAGTTAAGATGTGTATATCTTACCTATCCATAATCTATAATATAATTTATAGCATTGAGCGGTAATACACAGGTGTTCTTCACTATCGAAAACAAACCGGTCTCTGAAAGCCATCTATGTATCCGCCGGCCTACTAACAGTCCCCTGTCATTTCAAAATAGCGAAGACACAAATTTATTCAGTCACTATACTACCTAAATCGGCGTTCAGCCTATGTTACGTTCAAAAAGTTTTATAAATACGTTTTTCTGTTCAGAGATATTATAAGAGGAACATAGCGCTATTCACTCCCTATTATGGGTTTATAAATAAGGCTGTAAGATTTGTACTGGTCGTTACCCGTTTTTGTTTTAATGCCTACTCTTGTAAGCACGATTGCCTGAGGATCTTTTGTACTGACACTGTAAATCGATGTATGAAGTGTTAGGCTAGGCGCGCACTAGGAAGTCAGTTGTAAGTCAGAATTTACAGCTTACGATATCGAGTGGGTGAGTATAGCTTCAGTGATTGAGTGAGTGAGTCACCATTTTAAGCATGTGTGATCTCACGTATCGTTAAGCTATTTAAAATTGTTCTAGCAACATCGAATATCAACTAGTACCTATGTTTCGAGCCTCTATCAATTCACAGATTTCGCTGATGTCCCTTAGACTAGTTTCATCAATCAAATTTCATTCTTCTGTAAAAAAAAACAACTTTGAGTGTGAATTTCACAAAGTTAAAACATTAAAAGCACATAAGACGGTTTCGATTGTCTTTCGGTTGATGATTTCATGGACAACGAAAGCGATTGGTTTGAACGAATGGGAACTTCTTTTTTGGATTCGGTTGCTTATTCATCGACTTGGGCATTTTCTTACTAACGAAATCGGGATAAAGTTATCTAGTTCATTTTCCATGCTTCTGTATGGAAATTAGTTCAGATTGAGAACCAAGTCTATGTATGCAAACAGTTCACACTCTGAGAATGGCATACACAGGAATACTTGACTGTCTATGAGCAGAGGGATATGCTCACGTTTCTGATAATGCATTCTTTATTGTAGAATTCAGTACCTATATTAGCAATATCATCTCATTAAAGTGGGTGTTGTGCTACCAAAGGTAATAGATAACTTATTGTTAATCGCAAACAATCCTTACATATAGATTAATTTGTTTTAAAGCCTTCAAATTAACACACCTGTGGAGTGATTGAAAGTTGCCGACAAAGACAGCAATCAGCAAGGTCTTTTATTGCGAAGAATTGTGATAGATGTGCTTTAACCCAGGTGCAAGACTTGAATAGGAAGCTGTCACTACTCCGAGCACTTAATCATAGTACTACTCTTATGTAGTGAGATTTCCTCTGCGAAGCTACTGAAAACCTTTATCTTCACTCTTAGGTAGAAACATTTTTGATTTTGTCATGTCGTGCAGGAAATCTTTGATTTTTAGATTTTCGAGCATCGGAATTAAAATTTCTCATAATTGGATGGCTCTACAAAAGTTAACTATTGAAAGCCATTGTGCCCATAAACTGTGTCATATGTAGCTATATGATAGGAAATAGCAAACTTTCTGTATTTTCCACCACCTCCCACAGAACCAAGATAAAGCAACGCTTCTACCTTTATTATAAAGATAAGAGTTTGCCATTATGTTTTAAAAATTAATTTGGACAAGAGGTGGCCGCGGCTGGCTCGAATAGGTTCCAGCCGAGAGGACCAATTTTTGACAATTGAGCAATAACGCGCCGAATATTCTCTTCCAAGGCGTAGTGGTAGTCGTCTCGGATTTATCAGCGTAGACAAGCGTCTTTAAATAACCCAAAATAAATGGAAAATGGTCCGGCGGTGTTCAAACCCTTATCTTGAAGGTAACACACAGGTTTAAAATTAGAAATTATGTAAAAATCTTCGTCAACAGCGATTTCGTTTCGAGACAATTTACCGAAGGTATGCGCCTCAGTGCCCAGTAGTCTTGCGGCTTTAATTCTTCCATGATGAAATGGCAAACCATTTTAATCATAGATCAAGTTACAACTGTCAATAAAACCAACTCCGAAAAAGTGTTGCCGATTAAGACCACACGTCTAAAAAATAAACATCCTTTATAATGAACATCCCTGTGTCTAAATATCAGACAAATATTTCATTTCTTTCTGACAACCATGCCTTGTGAGGGAATGGAGAGGACCTACAATTTTCTGACGGTTCCGAACGGCTAATCAAAAAAGCGCTTTTCATGGCAAATGAATATACTTTCAGAGGACTCGCCAATTCCTCGCGAAAGGCGATATCCGTGGAAAAGCATTTGGTTTTCTGATCCACGAAGCTCCCCCGTTAGAGGCAGTCATAACCATTTTCAATCATCCCTTCTTTTCGAACTTCAATGTTCATCCTTTCGTCGGAGATGTACTTCGATTTGCAGCTCAGCGATTATACTACTTCAACTTCTTCCTCTTCTCCTTTTTCACTACCACGAGCATCGTTGTTCAAAAGGAATCCCAAAATCACACTTACCTCTGTGTAGGTTAAGCCTCTTGAAACTACAACTGCGCAAAGTTCCGATTCAACGATTTTACGTATTTTTACACTTTTTTAACAGATTTCAACAAATTCACTCTATACCACCTATAAAGACAGTAGCTTTTCAATTTCTCTTTATTTAAGAACTTAAAGAAACTGAAGTCTTTGTAGAGCCGCTTTTCATGCATTTAGTATATGTATGTTATGTACCTATACAAATTGTGGTTAGAAGCAAGTTCAGTGAATTTATACCTCTCCTCCGAGGAATGTAAGGGACTAAGCCAAATAGACAGAGCTTCCACCATGGATTGAAGTGGACCAAAGCAAAACCAATTTTTATTCGCCACTTAAAAAAAAAAAAAAAAATTAAGACTCCATAAAGAAAACAGTCTGTTATTTCGTTATTTGAGCATCTTTCGAAAAGTCTCCTCTGTCTCTTGTTTCGATACGAATCATTAAAATTTTGTCATTTGTTTGACTTCCAAAAGCGTGAACTCCGCATAGGGTTGCTGGCATAACACATCGCACTGTCAAACATATGACCTTTGCAAAGCCGAGAGTAAAAATGTGGATCAGCTTTGTGTTATGAAATGTATGGAATAATCAGTTAGTTGCTCAGAGCACACAAAGTGCCATGTTTTAAAGAAAATGTCTTGTAAAAATATAACCACAAAATTCAAGTGTCTTTTTCTGATCAATTTGTTTTGTTTTATTTGCAGATCTTCTATTCGATTTGGATAGCAACATAAAATTGAAAAGACTTCGCCCATCTAGTGTTAATCGTATTTATAATTAAAAAGAAAAACAAATCAAGGACTCCACCGAAACAACACGAGTTTTAAAGGACACCGATCTACAGAACGGGGGCAACGCAAAAATTAAAATTAAACAAAAAATCAAATCAACAAAACTACTCTTTGAACGGATCACTGTGAAAATCATTTTATACCTCATTACTCTTTAAATTGTATAAAGTATAATTATAATAGAAAGTACTTAAGTCTTCAAATTTAAGTAAGTTTATTCAATTTGCTTTTTCGGAGTGAAAAGATCACAATGAAAATAATTCTCCTTTCTTTCTCTTCTTTCAGTTTATTTACATTAAATCGCATTTTATCTGTGTGTGGTGTGTGTGAGTGCGGATGTATAATAGTAAAACTTAGCTTCAAGCAACACATCAAAGCAACACAAAATCCCACAAAAAAATAAAAGCAAAAATCAAGTCAACACAACAATCCTTTAACAATAAAGTAAATCAAAAAAAGAAAAAACCACACAAAACTTCTTCAAAATGACGATGAGTACAAATAATTGTGAAAGTATGACATCATACTTTACCAATTCTTACATGGGGGCCGACATGCACGGCCATTATCCCAGCAATGGGGTTACCGATCTCGATGGCCAACAAATGCATCATTATAGTCAAAATCCGAACCATCAAGGCAATTTGCCATATCCAAGGTTTCCACCCTACGATCGAATGGCATACTATAATGGCGGTGGCCAAGGCATGGAACATCAGGGTTATTCGCGGCCGGATAGTCCTTCGAGTCAGGCGAGTGGTTGTTTGACACAAACGCAGGCGAATGGTGGTCAAATTGTACCACAAAATCAACCACACACACAATCACAACCTCCGCAACATCCTCAGCAGCAGCAACCTGTCGTTTATGCGAGTTGTAAATTACAAGCAGCTGTTGGCGGTGGATTGGGGATGGGACCCGAAGGTGGATCGCCACCGCTGGAAATGGCCGGACATCATATAAACACGCAAATGACAATACCTCATCATATGGGTCATCCACAAGCGCAGGTTAGTCGAGAAAACGGTTTATTTTTTCTATGAACTATGAATTTTTCAAATTAAGTTTTCATTGAAGTGTGCATATAAGATAAGGGCCGCAGTTTTGTTTTTCGTTTGACTTGAGTAATGTTAGGACTTAATATAATCAGAATTAAAAAATAAACGAAAAACAAATTAAGCAAAAGTTCAATATACCTAACGGAATGCGATAGGAGTTGGTTAAACTGCACTGCACTTTCAAAAATCTAGTTCGAGATAGATAACTTTTTTAAATAAGATAAAAAGAGCTGTGGAATAGAAAACAAGTAGTTGTCCTTAAAAGATAATTGTGCTTTTGGAATAAAAGTGATATCTATGAAACGAAGTTCATGTAGAAGAAAACACAGTCATTTTATGTGTATATATAGGACTGATGCAGATTAAATTTAGTTTAGGTTTTTAAAATAACACAGAGGACTTCAAAAATCCTCGTGATTTCCATGGAAAGAACAATTTTATGGATTCGTTTCTCAATTTTCTTATACTTAGTCCAAAAAGCTGTTTGACATAAATCTGAAAGACCTCGCTCTATTGCGTTTTGTTTATTTGCGAATATAGTCGAATAGACTATAAAATTTAAAAACAAAAATATTTCAAAAAAAAAATTTAAATATAAACTTCAAATTAAACATTTTTTAAAAGAAAATGTGTAAACATTGAGAAAGTAAAGGTAATCAACAGCTATAGGTAGGATTGTGTTTTACTGAAATTGTTCATTCAATTGAAGAATTCTTCTTCTGCTCAATAGGCATAAAGCCCTCTGAGATTTTTCCTCGACTGAGACATGCTTATTTGCAATTTATAAACTAGCTATTTGTAGGAAAATTTTTTTTCGTGCAGTTGAATATAAACATAGTCATCGAAATATTCAAAAATCGAAACATATAAACTTTTGCATTTATAAGTGAACCCTATCTCAAAGCCCGTCGTAACGATTTCGGGCTAAGAATGCGTAAATGAAAATATTATAAACGCACTCGTAGTGAATGCTCTGCCTTTATCTTTGAGAATATTTATGAGAGTAGATACAAAAGAAGTAGAAAAGATGAGATACATTTCTATAAAGAAAATTGAAAATTAAAATGTTCTAGCTTTTTTATGATAAGCCAATGGGTTAACAGTCGAAGGCTTTACTTAATGAACTTGCTACCCATTCTCAATGGAATTGATTGCAATAGATGTGAAATGCATCAGATCAGAGGTTGTTCAACGACCAGTGACAATATAATGCTGAAACTCTGCTACTCTTCTTGATGTGAAACTTAATTTTAGATTAGACAATACTTTCACAAAGTTTGCGAATAGATAAGAGATTGCAAATACCTCTACAGTTTTCATTATTGTTCTTAACACCAGACCAAAATAGAGGGAACAGAAATGACATCTTTCGATTGCCCAAAAATATACAATCTAAGAGTGAAAACATTGTACATAGAAACTATAGTAAGTTTAAAACGTGATTTAACAATGCTATGGACCGGAGGAATGCGGTAGCGCAGCATTCGCTTTTCTACACACGATGGACGATGGTGAAACCAATAGTTAGGAACGGAGACTGCTAAGTTGGACCGGAGAAAATAGCTTCGCCACCAGATCAAAAGTCTCCATAATAATACTATAGTTTCTATGTACAAAGGTTAAGGATCACAACTTTCCCAGTCATTTTATAGCATTTGTTGTCTGAATACTTACAAAACCTTCAGTTCCAGGCTACTGATTTAGGTTAGAGCATCACAAAAAGTACCATAGATTAGAGTGTTGGGTTATTTTGATGTTCTTTAAATTTATTTTATGGTTGTTTTATTTAGGTATGGTTATTTTATTTATGTTGAATTGTGACCAAATTGAAAAGTTGCAATCTGTGAGAGCAATAAAGTCTTTAAAAAAGTATATAGATAAAGTCAGTCACAGAAGTCGCAGGAATTTTGAGTTAGTTCTCTTCATACTAAAGTGCTTCTTCAAGTATTTTGCCTTTTCTTTCCAAAACTCATCATCCACTCAGTTTTTCTAATTCACCGTTTATCTAGGACTCGGGACGAGAAAACATACTTTAAAAACTTAATTATTTTTTCTATCGGTATCAGCATAACTTAAACAGTTTAACATTTTTTATAACAAAATTATAATATAATCGCATTCCGTAAATACTCAAAAACATTCCCTTCCCGCATTTATCTTATTTTATAGTTGGGTTACAATGAGGTCGGAGTTCCTGATGTGGTTCCTGAGGTAAGATCGATTAACTGTTAATAAATGTTGTATTTTGCATTGGTAGCTAGATCAATACCTAGGTTATTTTATGTGATAATGCTCTACTTTTTCTTTTGTCTTGATTTGAGAACTCTTGGGCTACCAATCTTTCTCTCGTTTATAATTTTCATCAAAAAATAATAACATAATTTTTGTTATGTGTTTTAAATATGCATTTTCTCTTACTTCAAATCTCTGTTAAAATATCTCCACTCTGACCAATAGGTGCATCAAAACCATCACAACATGGGCATGTACCAACAAACGACAGGAGTTCCACCAGTAGGTGCGCCACCACAACAAATGATGCATCAGCAACCGCCACAAATGCATCAAGGCGGCCAGGGACAGCAACCACCAACGCAAAATCCAAATACACAATCTTCAATGCCTTCACCTTTGTATCCATGGATGAGAAGTCAATTTGGTAAGTTATACATTTTCGCTTTTTCAAGTATCACCAATATTGCATCGTTCATATAAATAACAGTAGTTAAAAAAAGTAGAGTTTTATTTAAAATTTGGGGACTTCATTTTGTGGGTCTTATTGTGATGGAACAAGTTGGTTTTGGTATTCGATACATTTTAGACGAGACTTAAAATTCTTTTTAGATTTTTTTTTGTTTTGTTGTTATTTTTGATATTGGTTTTAATCTTTGTATGTTTTCTTCTTTTGCTAAGTGAATTTAATTTGGAATTTTATTTTATTTCTAAGGGATGGCAATGTTTGAAATAAGTTCAAATCTTATGTATACAAGTTATTTACCAAATGATAGAGAGTAGGACACTAACAACTTAAAGACCATTTTGTCGTTTATGTATAAGAAAATTAGATTTTGATAAGTAAAAAATGTAAGATTTGGGATGGATTTGAATTACATTGGAAAGCATAAATTTATTTTAGCAAAAGAACTCCAAGGGAAATCAATTCTGGGAAGCTCCAAAGATGAATGAGTTCTTTTAAGACGATCTTTTTTGAAAGTCATATTCTCTCTACTATTAAATAAAAATAAATAGGGTGGCGCAACAGAGCTAGGAGCCCTTGGGTCTAGCGCATTTCTCACAACCATCCCTTGTGAGGGAATGGAAGGGACCTACAGTTTTCTGCCGGTTCCTAACGGCTAATTGAGAAAGCACTTTTCATGGCAATGAATTTACTAACGGAGGACTTGCCAATTCCTCGCGAAAGGCGATACCCGTGGAAAAACATTTTTACCTCTGCTGGGATTCGAACCTCGAACCTCTGGGTTAGCAGTTGGACATGCTAGCCATTACGCCACGGGTACCACTCTCTCTATTATTTAGTAAAAAAAAAAAAAATGATCAGGAAGCGAAATTCTTTCCTACAGGAGAACTACTCTCTCGTCATTTAATATGCAATTAGTGCTTTTTCTGTTCACTGATCAAACAATCTTTTGGTTATGTTTATCTGGTTTTCTAATTTCAAGCCCAAAAATCATGCTCAGGATGACGTTGCTACTCAAGCAAATGAGATACTTTTAATCTTCCTTCGTTGCAAACTATAGTGGTTTTTGAAAACTCTTCAACGTTCCTGAAAGCTGCTGCTTTAAGAAGTTTAAGAAAATTTAGCATAAAATTAAATAGTTTGTGTAAGTTTTGAAAACTGTAGAGTATTCAATAGAACAAAGTCGTTGTGTGGAGTGATACATCTGTTCAAAAGCAAGAGCCTAACTCCTGTCGGGTAAGACAATAGACAACTCAGTGCTGACAAAATCATACAGCGTTAATGATGATGGTTACAAATTGACGCAATTTTGGAGAGTGCCTATACGTCATTTCAATTATGCTTCTCCCATATGACGACAATTCAATTTAGTTGCAGTACTTAAGCAGACATGAGTCACCTTGAACCGCATTTGCTATTTTCCAATAGTTCTATAGTCAGCTAATTTTAACTAAGCCATGAAAAGAGCCGGCCCCAGCTATACTGGCGCCCAGTACAACATTTATAGAAAGAGAAGCTCTTTTTCTGCTTTTGTAATTTTTGTCGGTCTTTGATTTTGCGTTGTCTTGAGCTCACTTCCATTTAAACTTTCAATATTGCAAGTAATGTGAGCTAATGGGTGAGTTGATGTTATTGGCCACACAGGTATGATGAACTTTGTTATTTATGAAAAAATTTAATAATTTTTTTTATTTAAAACGCAAATGGCGGTATTCGTTGGCACAAGATAAAATTCATTCATAGTTAGGCTGATGGCTTAATTGTTAATAATAATTTCACTTACTTTTACCAATGCGCACCCAGAGCTTGACGCTCTGTGCATTTGCACGTCTTCCACAGGAAAATAAAAACGATATGGACTTTTTATTTCTCTTTGACTAAAGATCAAAGAAATTGATGGTAAAAACTAGCTGAGACATAAACCAGCCAGCTTGAGCAACTAAGCTTAATAAAAACTGCTGAGTGCTAACTGCTGAGTTACTGCAAAAATCTCGTCCTAAGCTGGAGATTGCATCTCTAAAACCGAAGCTATCAACCAAAATTTGAACATTGAACGAAATAACTTTTCCACATTTCGTAGGAGGGAACTCAAAGCGAATTGTTATTTAAGTTTCAACATTCTACGACGTTCTCAATTCATAATTCTTAAAGTAAATTGATATGACCTTAGGTCCCTTATCATTACAGTAAGATATTGAAAGATCAACAACTTTCAATTTCAAAATAGCGTAATTACCATTCCCTGTCTGCTAAAACATCATAAAACAGAAAACACTGCCTGACAATATTCTTTCTGTTGTGGACATTGATTGACCAAGATTTATAGAATACGACGCAACCAGTTTGTAGAAAATTCACAAAGAAAAACATATCCCGTCTTTGATTTGTGCAAATTTAACCAAACCCAGCATTTGCAAACCTTTCGCTTTTCATCAAAAACAACAGAAAGAAGGAAACAGAAAAAGGATGTAGGTCACACACAGCACCCATTCTCTATTGTTGGTCAATAGCCTGGGATTTGCAATCAATTTCTTGGAACAAATTCAGAGCAGATTATGCACTGAAAGAAAATCGTCTGCAACTGTCGCCAATTTGGTGTAACTTTTCAAATAGAATTTATGACCGTACCAAATCGTGAACAATTCTAATTGTGATCCTTACCCAAAATAATATCCTTTCAGGGTGAATACCACCTTCGGTGCTGTAAGCAATTCTTTATAGTTGCAGGGTTAGCTCCTTTATATATTTTTCTGATTCACGTAGCTATGCACGAGTACCTAAAGTAAAAGAAAATGAACAAATATAAACTGAAATTTGAATCCTTATTTTTGTTCAGAATCACTGATGCTGTCTGCTTGTGTGTGCTAGCTATGTGTGAGTAGGTGGCATAGCTAAAGTGTTTCTCTGAATGGAAATCTGCTTCTGTCACTTCATCCGAATTACGTAAGATCTCATATCCTGCATCTTTTGCGCTGTTTAAGGAAATGAAGACAAATCTAACAGCCAAAAGGTTTAAATTGAAATCTCTCTCTCATTCTGTATCTACTTTATGAGACAGAGACGTCTAACCAACCTAAACTAAAGTGCAACAGGAAGCATCGAACAATGAACCACTTAATGTTGTTTTCGTGCACCGAAAAAATCCCTATGCGAGCGGAGTGCACATTGAATCTTTTCTTAATACCCGTGCACATTTCGCGAGCTATAGCTTGTGCAAAAATGTGCAAACCAAACACAAAACCATGCCAGAGATGACCGATGTCCGTTGTGCTCGTGTGCCTAAAGACGTGATAGTTTATACAACTTAACATTTATTTCCATCTTTTGCCAGGACTCCAAAGAAGGCATAAGAGGGACGATTTTATTTTTTATTATTTTATTCCCAAAGAAGCAAAAGCCAACACAGTTGTTGAGAAAAATTATAACACTAAGATCTTGGAAGCAAATACTGGAAAGCTTCACTGTATTTTCAGGAGCTGATGATTGGTAGCCTTTATGAAATGTTTAGTTGTCACGGGAAAGATTTCGTACAAATCGAGGCTTGTTGGACAATGTTTCTTTCCTTTATGATGCGAGTGGCATACAACCAAACTTTGGTACTTTAGTTTAGCCTCTTACAGTTGACATTTTTGTAGGCTGTTGACAGTTTCGTTGGAAAAGACTATGCCAACCGCAACCGGCAAACTTGTTTCTCCTAAGAGACCTCTAAAAACTCAATGACCTAGCTACTTCAGCCAACTACATTAAGTTTCCTCAAACGTGTCTGGGTTCACGGCCACGATAAGCGTTTCTGATGATATTGATATTTCGTGATATGAACGAGCTAAAGCTCCTTCAAAAGCTGAGAGAAATATTACAAAAAAATTTTAATTATTTTGACGAAAACTATAAAATCAATAAAATACATCACCAATCAAATTCGAATGCATCCGAATTTTCGTTCAATAACTTAAGTATTTTGTCTTATTCTAAAAACTGAGCCTTAGATATTACGGCTTGTTCAGTTACTTGTGTTCGTGCCTTAGAAATACAACAGCTAGTGATGGGCTGGACCTAGGCTAAGCCCAGATTGATTCCTAGTAATTTGTCTATAGTTTTGCATGTCGAGGTGGTTGATGCTCGTTTCAACTTGCGTCTGTCACTTGAATTTGAATTTTTTATTCGGGAGAATTGCGAAGATCAAGAAGATGTCTTTACATAGCCATATCTCAATCGTTTATAAGATCTTCTTTTTGAACTAGACCGTGTCACTATTGAGCCGGTTCGCAATTTATTCATATGGGAACAAAAAAAAAACGTTGGAGAGAATTCACCATTCAGGACAACAAAAACGTCCTTATTTACCTCTGACATGGTCCATGCCATCAAAACCGTGCAGATATGATCTAAGGTGAAGTTACTCGAGAGAGGGCTACGTTACTCAGTAGACAGTTATAGTTCTTCGTCTAATTCCAGTAATAGTTTTGGTGTTTGAGTTCATAGTGAAATTACGTTGGCATAGCCCAAAAATTAATTTTTAAAAATCCAAATCAAATTCAAAGTTGTAGTTGTCTTTTGCGACTCTTTCCAAAGTCAATGCAGGATATTTGGACGAAATGGCTAAAGATTCTTAGTTTATATTACCTACTTGTTCTTTATACTGCAGACTCAAAAACATAAACTATTTACCCTACACCATTCAGAAGTCATAATGAAGTGGTAGAAATAACAAAAATGATATCGAAGGGGATGCCTCACATGTTGGATACCTTCATAGAGGAGTGGGAGGGGTGATATCAAGGCTCAGGTTTTATAATAACACCGTTTCCTCGTTTTATTGCGTTTTTCTTTTCTTTATTTTCTCTCCCTCTGCACCATTTCTTATCCATAGTTTATGTGTGATGATTCCTTTTTCCCATTTTCCATCTTTTCTGTTTTCTTTTTGATTTTTTTTTTTCTTGAAGTCTGTTGTGAATTGTTTTGTTTTTTGTTTTGTTGTTGATTTTTTTGGTGGTGGTGCACCAGGAGCAGGGCGAACAGAGGAGCCAAAAGCAGATTGAGATGTAAAGCAAAATTGATTACTGCCATTAGTTACATGTTATATGCAATGGATGCCATCAATTTATTAATCTCTGGTACACGGTTTTTTCCTTCTCGCCACCACCACCACCACCGACGTCGACGTAGTCGTCAGCCACCACCGCCAGCCGCTATCCGTCGAGCCAGCGGTATCCGCTTAAAGCCTCTCTCACTGGCACAGAGTGCCTTATCCACATGCTCGAACCCTTGAATAGTGGGCTTAAAATTAAAAAAAAAAAAATGCCTCCGTGAAGAGAGCGCGCACACCGGCAACGAAAAATGAAAGCAACGATTTTTAGAAACACGCAGAAAAATTCTGATATCAAAGAGGTTTTCATTTACACTCTCAAGCCCCCAAACCTCTATTGCTCCATCGCGTTGCTTCGTCACGCTGCCTGCGTTTATAGTGCCTATAGTTTGACTTGCCACTCTGAGTGTCTTTTTTTTCATCTCTTATCCTTTGGCCCTTTTAATTCGGGCGACAAATAACTACTATGATGGTGTGCGAATGGATCAGCATAGAAATCTCAGTGTTTTCGCTTCGGGTTTTTCAGTTGAACCAGAAAATGAAGAACAACTTCATGTATGAAGTGAATGTAGTGTCCAGGACGGGGATCGGATTGGATGGAAGCACTCGAATTGAAGGAGTGATATCGTGACGGTGACGTTATTTTTGTATGTTTATTTTTCTGTCCCTTCATTTTTATAGTTTATACGTTTCTTGTGTTGTTGGGTTTTTATCTTAATACAATTTTTTACTTTTAGTCGAATGTATGGTTGGTTCACTTTTCTTCTTTTTTTCTTCTTCTTCTTATTTTATTGTTGTTGTTTGAGGTAGGTATAGGATACAAAAGAAGTCTGTGGAATTTCTTACGATTGTCTGTCCCCGGCCTCCACATTTCAATTAAGTTGTAACATGAATTCGGAGTTAGAAGAGTTTTTCTTCTTTTGTTGATAATTTATTTTAGTTCCCTTTTTTTCTCTGGATCTGCATCATTGCTCATTCCAGGTGAATGGATTTGTATTGTAAACTGCGGTTGCTTTGACATCATCTTGGCGGCGAAGAAATACTGTATGAAAAATTGTCAACAGCATTTTAAAAGACATTCAAATTAATTTCATTAAGTTTACTTCATGCGATTAACATGTTAAGGTTTGGGGGAGAAAATAAATGCATAAACGTTGGGATATGGGATGTAGTTGGATTAGCATAGCTATCACTCGCAAGAAATTTCAATTTTGTGAATAATTCAAATTGAAATAGTTTTAAAACACTTTCAAACTTGCTTAGTTGTAAGCTTGGGGATTTCAACGAAGTACAGACGTTGCGACATTTACTGAAACTGGATGTAGATAAAAAGAAATTTTATTGAAAAGCTTAAGAACTTAACCATTTTAACAGTGGCTCTGCAAATGGTTCTAATGAGTAGCGTTTTCAATGCATAAAGCATGAGTGAGTCAGCTCAGTTTGTGTTCTACTCAGTAGGTATCTGTTGCGGTTATTTGCCTCACTCTCTTTGCATATTTACTTCATGCGCTGGAAGCTTTTGGGGAACATGCTTTCGTCGTCGAAAATTAGTTTAGAATTAAGATTGCGAAAGTAAACATTTTCAAATATGTACTGTGACCTGGTGGTGACTTTATACCAACTTCTGTGGTCTTCGATCACAGTGAGATTACCAAAGACCTACGGCAATGTGACCAATTAGAGTTTCGATTGCGAGAATATCTTCATATTTTTTAATCACGGTCAGTGAAGCACGAACTATCACAGGGCTTAATGCCTAGAGTTGAACCTTTCAAACATTCAAATCTAGTGCATTGCAACTGTGGACAAGCCATCCTGCTTTGAATGTAGTGCTTGAAAGCTGAAATCATTGTTCCTTTTTATGTGGTTACATTTCAGACCGAAGACGGTGTCTCATTTTCCTGAAATTTTTGATATACATACATACATAAAGTGGCACAAGAGAGCAGTGAGCCCCGGTGCATAGCGCCTTTCTCACAACCATGCCGTGTTAGAGAACGGGTTGAGCTCTAGAATTTTCTGCCGGTTCCGAGCGGTTAATTGGGAAAGTTTTTACATGGTAATGAATTCATTAACTGAGTACCTACTTGCCAATTTCTCACGAAAGCTGATACCCGTGGAAAAATATGTTTTAGCATTTGTTGGGATTCAAACCACGAACCTCCCACGTAACAAGTAGACATGCTAACCCTTACGCCACAGGCACAACTGAAAAAAAGGATATCAAATATCTTCAGCGCTTGCTTAATAACTATCCCACCACGTTGGAATCGGGATGGCTCGAAATGCTTCCGAAAGACAAATTCTTTGGGAGAAATTTGTCATTTTTGTTTTAATTTTTGTTTAGTTAAACGTAACCCCTTGAAAGACCAACTATTTAAAGCGTACCTATATCTGTAGTAGTAGCTTTGATCTTCGTGCTCTTTTGGAGCTTTGTGCCGGTGTCTTATCGTAGCATAAGTTGCTCTAGATATATTTTGTTATGCGAAGGTCTGCTTTCTTCAGAGGACCAATACCTAGGAGTGTTTTCGCCATCACTGAGAGCAGAAAAAAGAAACTTCGGCCTATTCTAGCTTTAGTCAAAGACGGTTCTTATAATTCAGTTAAAAAAAAATCAACATTTTGTACTTTTTCCACCATGTTTGCGGTGTAAATTTACTGAAACAATTTTCAATTGACGTAACTCTTGAGACCCGAGTGAATTGAATATTATTAGCAATGCTAAGGGCTCTCCGGAGAACTGTAATATTTGAGCTTGCGCTAGTATGTAGTTTGAGGAAATCTGCACATGTTGAACTATTTTCTAAATCGTTGTGATTTATTTGGAAGCATATAATCGTTTAATGCTAATAATAGGTTTCAATTTTTTTAAATTAACCACGAAAAAGAGTATACTTTGAAGATTTAATAACGTTTATTTCATTACCAGTAGCTCAAGCATAAGGGTGAGCAGTCTGACACGCTCGTGCATTCATTAAAAGAAATAAAAAACTACATTTTTAGGCACATCAGATCGAGATTGCGGCGAGGTCCAGTGTTTGTAACTTTAAAAGGACCAATTTAAGCCCGTTCCTATATCAGAGAAAATACACAATTATTTCCCACTTCCTTTTTGTGACTTTTTAATACTCACTTTGAACTCCTACACACGTAAAAGCTTTACTCTCTAAACTACCATCATCGGTGATTTAAATGTCACTTTCATTCTTAAACAAATGAGTAAATAGGGTAGCACGAGAGATCTCGAAGAGCCACGTCGCATAGTGTAGTTCTCTTAGCTATACCTTGTGAAAAAAAAATTCAATACCGGGTATGAGCACTAAGCCGCAAAGTGAGAAAGCGCTCTTCATGGCTCTGTAATTTACTTTCGTAAGATTAGCCAATTTAGAAAATTAGGAAAATATTTTTTTGATTCTATTATTCGAATCTCGAAGTCCTACATAACAGTCAGACGTAATAGACACCAAACCATGCATTTGAGGGTTTGAACTGTTTTAAAGAAAAAAAAAAAAAAAAAACTCAGTAAGCAGTTATGTATATGCTGTGGTTCATGAATTTTTTTTATCAAATGTGCATATAATAATGGCATGGTTTTTAGTCCCCTTCAACAAATATGCAAATATGTTATTTAGAGTGAGATAAGTCTTAGTTTTGACTATGAGCTTCTAAGGCTCCCGTTTTTCTTTTTTTGCTTCTATCGAGGCTCTGTTACCTATTAATTGACATAACTGACATTTATTTTTACTTTTTTACATAAGTTTCCACCTTACATGAGAAGAAAAAATTAAACGATTTGAATGTGTGCAGTAGACGTACAGGTATCCGAACTTCACCTTTTCTCTAATATAGGTATTGGGATTGTAAGTTCTTAACTTTGCTGCGAGCTCTTACACGCTCAAAATATTTTTCCCAGCTATCTTCTTAGCTCCTTGAAAACCCTTACCACTTCCGAGTGCCTGATTCTTTTCAGTTTCAAAATCCCTACACCACATAATTTACACATATATATATATATCTATGAAAAGGATCTTGAAGTTGAAAAACTGAACGAGAAAAGAAAGAGAGAGGGAAAATAGAAGAAAATATACGGGATCAACGGTTGGTATTAAATGTACCTACTACAAGTTTTCTGAAAAGTAAGTCCTTACTTAAGCTTTTATTTCACGAAATAAAAATGCAATGAAGTATCCTGAGGGGTTAAAACAAGGACGAAGTCTTCAACAAAGAAAATATACTCGCACAAATCTCGCCCTTCTTGCATCTCTCCTCTGTTCAATATACCTAAGTTGAAGCACAAGTCTTTGGAATTTTGAGCTACTATCCATGAAAACACGTGGGTGATGGGGAGTTTTTAGAGAAGACGAAAGTCTCTCTCCTTGAGACAAGGGATAAAATGGTACAAAGTTAAAGTGAAATATAAAAGTTGACGAGTGCATGTATAGTATAGTATATTCTCCTACAAGGAGTAAGTACCTACCTAACTTCATCCTTGCTGAAAATTTAGCAAAGAAGAATGGGGCTATAACATTGCAGTGAGAGAAGATGAAAAACTACTAAGGTGATGATGCTTTGAACTTTTACAATCCCTTTCAATTTGAACTAGTATTGATTTTATTCATAGCACGATGAGAACAAAAAGAAAAAAACCGATGAAGTTTGTTGTGTATAAGTATAAAATAATAGGATTTGAGTTTTGAGTGTGTTTTTGTTGTTTGAGTGCGCGGTAAAAGGGCGCGGTGTTGAGAATTTATAAATAAATATTGGAGATTAAATTGAAAACAACAGGCAAGAGAACGTTTCGGTTATAGCCGTTCTTTTTATACTCTGGTTAACTCTTTGAGTGTTCGTTTGCGCCTTTTCACAAGAGAATTTATATATTGTGCAAGTGGTGAGGATATTTTTATCAAGATATCCACAAAATGAGCAACTTGTTGCTTTCGGAAATTTGTTGAATGTCGTTAAAATTTATGACCCACCACCACCATTGCCACCACATTGAAGTGATGTAGAAAATCCTTAAGCAGTCAGTGTAACTACAGTTACAAGTCTTATTATTATCGTCGTCGTTATCATAGAAAGAGATTTTTGGTTGGTTTTTGCCAAGAAGTTGAATTCGAAATCATATTCATATAAAAATGTGTACAACTGTAGGTAAGGGTGAATGATGAACTTATTTTTTATTTCCTTTTGTATTGAAAAAGGTGTCATAGAAAAGATTCTGTTTATTCGGAATAATAGAGTAAGACTGCCGCACAGAAGCATTTACATATTCATACTTTGCTGTTAGAGTTGCAGATGAATGCGATTGTTGGGGATGATTGCGTTTTACTTTTAATTATCTAGTTAGGGCATGGGGACCACTTTCAACTAAAATGTTGATTCAAGAACAAAACATTAGCTTTCAAAAATACTACAACATGTTTTAGTAAGTGGCTTAGCTGATTTGTAATATTTTGTTTTAGGAAATTTAGTAAATTTTTTAAAAACTGCCCCCCCCCCCTGCGTAAACGGGGGAAGATAGACCACCTTACCACTTTTTCTTGTCTTGACCAGACCTATATGTCTTAGGATTTTGTCCCATCTCATTCACAACACCCTGTGGGTATATTGTGAATCGTGTTTTCCTATTCTCAACATTCTCTCTGTAGCAACGGCTTAGTTGCTGATAATTTTTTTTGAGAATTAAGAACTAACATTATCAGCATTCAGCAACCAAGCGCAGAGAAAGGGCACATTTTGATGGCTTACGTAGCCCAAGACTGCTGAACATTAAACATCTTTGCATCTATCTTCTGTAAGTGGGACAGACGTTTGCGTTCTCACGTACTTATAAGGAATCCACGGGATCCGAAGTCCTGCTAGTGTGCTAGGTCAGAGCCGGAAAGCATAGCAATAGGCACGTGTGTCGAAGACAATCAAACTGCTGGTAGAAAAATTCGGCAGTGACACTTCTTTTTGGCTGAAGCCATTTAGCTGCGGATGGATATATGTCGAAAGTCTCTCCTTCATTTCCAGAAAACTTTTTCTGGCTTTTTTCATTCCTCTTTCTCTTCAGAGTTGTCTCATCTTTAGCCATTTAACTTTTTCTTATACCTCTTGTCCGTCTTCGATTTTATTAAATGGTGTTTTTGCCGCTCTGCACTGTCTCCTTTTCGCTATCTTCCTCCATTTCTTTTTCTTCTCTATCTTCCTATTTTTATTCTTCTTCTTCTTCTTCTTCTCTTCGATTTTTAGTTTTTCTTCACCTTTGTTTTTCTTATTTGTCTCCTTTTTCGTCTCGTTTTCCTTCTCTTTTTCTTTACCTATCTGTTTATTCCTCCATTTCTTCTTTTCAACTTAATTGCTGAGTCTTTTCGCGTACATACATATAATATTTCTTTTTCATGGTAGAACTTTTGAATCAGAAATACTTTCGTAAAGTGGAGTTTCATTGGCAAAGCAATTGTAGCTTTTCAGCCTTCTAGTTGAGGCTTTGCTATCCAGTTTTCCTCAAAACTATCCAACACAGGCGTATCCACCCTGAATAGCGAATTTTAAGAGTCTTCGTCTATTTGAATGGCACACACAAATGAAAGAAGATTCAAAAAATGAAAATGATTCGAAAAACAAGACTTATTGCATATCTAAGATTAATTTAATTCTTCACTTCTTATTTTGTCTTTAACCCTTAAACCCTACCCTGGGGTCCAGCATCATTGCAAACATACATTTTCTTGTATTTTTTAAAAACTAAGCAACTCACACCAGTGCCACCCATGGAATTCTCATATTATCGCAGCAGACGTCTAAAAATCAGTCATTTAATAATTTTCGAGTGGTGCAGTTGAAAATATTTGAGCTTCAGGGTCCCATAGACCCCAGGGTAGTGATAGTAAAATTTTTTGAACAGTTTGACAGTGTTTCAAGACGTGCGAAACGATGGCCATTGGCTATGTTTTATGGGATATTAAATATTGTTGGTGTGAATTCGTATGTCCTCCTCAAAATAGCGTCCAATAAAACTCAAATAAGTCGAAATTTCTTAAAAAACTTAGCCTTGGAACACATTAAACCCCAAATGGAGGAGAAGTTTACTTGGCCAACTTTGCCATCCAATCTCCAGGTCCTCATTGGAAATATTTGAAAAATGAAGCGACCTGTGGCTAAGTCAACATCTTCAGTCACTACAAAAATTAGATGTGCCGTGTGTCCACGAGACAAAGACCGCAAGACCAAAACACGATGCAGCAGTTGCCGAAATCCACTTTGTGGCGAACATAGCCGCTCAGTGTGTCATAATTGTCTTGATGTAAACCTTTAAAACATTTTTCATAATTAAACATTCCTATCTTTTATGTTAGTAAATAAAATTTTTGATTAAATTGTTTTTTTTATTAAATTGGGGCAAAAACTTTTTGGGGTCCCTAAGACCCCAGGGTAGCAATAGTGTTTCTCCCGGGATGGGTAGGGTTTAAGGGTTAAGCAAACTTGACATCAAGACAATGTAAAATCCCATTCTGATGCAAACTTTAAACACTCGTCTCAGGCATGCATTTAGTATAGTCATCAACCTTCCATTGTGAAGCTCTTTTGTTGGCTTTACACATCTCTTATAGTCTACCTCTGTTTACTTCTGCAGGTGAAAATCATTATGGAACCTCCTGCTGTTAGTTTGATTTCGGTTTTGTCTGTCTAAAGCAGCCGGAGAAAACTTTCAAATAAAAAAAACAAAAAAACTCATCACAGCTTGAAGTTGTCCCTTATTTCATGAATTTTCATTTTCAGAATGTCAGTTAAAGCTTTATCTCGCATTTGGGTTGGTTTGGTGATGGGGAGTAGAAGCATAAGAACATCATTCATGTATATGTATAAAATTTTGAATATATTGTAAAATAGAAAGGACAAGCCAAGTAGTTTTTCCGAACAACTTTTCATCATTTTTATTAATATTTTCTTCTATTTTTTGTTGTTTGTTGTCTCAACCCTTTTGTGCAACCTGTTTCATTTTCATTTGTCACACCGATGGCGGTGATGTCCCGAAGGGCTAGAAGGAGAAGGGTTTTTGTAGATTTTATTTTTGGTTGAGTTATATCTCTATTTTTTTTTTTTTTTGTATACATTTGAGTCTCTCACTTTATCTATTTTCTTCTTTTTTTTATATTGGTTGGTTTTTGATGCTTTGTATTTTCTATATTATTGTGTTGTGTGCAAATGAATTCCATACTCGTTGTGTCGTTTTTGCTATGAAAATAGAAAAATTGATAAATAAAATACAAAAAAAAATCTTACCATATTCCCATAACAATATCTACATATACATTTTTACATTATTTTTCATGTCCATGTCCACTCTCTCAAATTGGCACTGGGGCGATAATTCAGGCGGTGGCGCATGTGGAGGTAGGATTTCCTTAAATAATTTCAATAAAATTACAAAATTCGTAGATATTTGCAGAGTGCATATTGAAAAAAAAAAAAAACAAACAAAATTTAATTCTTTTAGTTTAATTTGATGAAGAGGATTATTTGATATTTAATCACCAAATTTTTAAACGTAACTTTGTGGTCGTTATAATTAATGTTAAGTTTCTTAAGTCTTCTTATTGACCGCAAATTAATCGATAAAAAAATTTTAAAACGCACAAGATCTAATTTCGGTTTCAAAAATTCTTTATTTTTATCGTATGCATTTCGGGCTCTTACTATTGCGAACCCATCATCAGCGAGCGTTTAATATACACTAGATAGCGAATGTGACAAATAGAACATAAAATGAAAATTAAAAGCAACAACAAATTTGTCATAGAATTAAAACAATAACAAAATAGAACAAAATTGCAAAACGGAATAAACAAAAGGTAAACATGATTTACTTAAATAAATTAAAAAGAGAAGACTCTATTGCACCGGGCTCCAAATTCATTAAATTGTTGGTGGTTTGAATGTAGAATGATTCGTATGCGTCTAACTTATGGGGATTATTAACTGTCTTTAATAATTTGATGTTTTCTTCAATTGGTGAGACAGAGTGGGGCTCTGTGTTGTCAAGATTGAAAATATGTGCTGGTATTGCGTTGGAAATTTGTTTGTTTTGAATTGTTCTTGCGTGCTCGCTTGCTCTCGTCTTTAAAGCTCTCCTGGTCTGCCCTATGTAAGAGGCATCACATTTTGTGCAGCTTATTTTGTATACGCCACTCCGCTCCATCATCGATGCAACGTCTTTGGTAGTGCCTAGCGATAGTCGTAGTTTGTTTGAATTATTGTGTACAATCTTCATTTTGGCTCTTTTATAATTTTTGTGTAGTTTGTTTGTAATACTCGGTACATATGCGAGTGTAACACATCTGTCGTTAGATTTTTGGACTGCTGAGTTCTGATAGAATAGCGTTGAAAGATTACCTTTTTTAATTTTATCTGAATGCTTTTTAACTAACTTTTCTATTAACGTTTGTTTAAATCCATTCACTTGAGCTAGATGAAGAATGAACTCATATTCAATTTTAAAATACTGTAGCGTAAGAGGGAGACGGCAAAGTCTGTAAACCATGGAATGAAATGCAGCGAGTTTGTTTTGATGAGTACAAAATGAATCAAATGTTATATATCGGTCAGTGGATGTGAATTTATCTGATCAAACTTTCAATGACACTGAGTTGGAACTTTTAAACAGGGGCTTGAATTTCACTATTAAACCTGTCGTTTCTCCTTTAATTGACCTTGTAGCTGACATTGAATCATCGATCCAATTCAAGTCCTTGGATGTCAAAAAAGGTATCAGAGATTGTGCTGCCTTGTTTATAAAGAAACAAAAAGTTTTAAAAACAAAAGACAAAGACACAGTGAAGTGGAACCAAGCTCGTTCTAGCTTAAAACAACGGAATGTTTTCTATATGAAGGCTGATAAGGGTAATCAGGTCATAATCATGAATAAAAGTGATTATGATAATAGAATGACAAAATCCATACAAGAAGATAATTTCACAGTTTGTAGAAGATCTCCACTGGCTAGAATGACCAAAGATGCGACTATTGTTATCGACAATTTGAACAAAATGTTCGGTGTTAACAAATATCGGTTACGTACACCAAATCCACAAGTACCTCTAATGTACGGTCTACCAAAAGTTCATAAGCCCGGAGATAAAATGCGCAAAATCGTTTCATGTGTTTCCTCACCATTTGCAAACATCTCTAAGTGGTTGGTAGCGGAACTCAAACAGTACGGTGCTTTCAATGGTTTCGCAATCAAGAATAGCTTTGATTTCACGGACAAGGTGAAAGACATCGAAATAGAAGAAGATGAAATCATGATTTCGTTTGATGTGACAGCCCTTTTCCCTAGTGTACCTATTGATATTGCAATAACAGCTATCTACGAACACCTCTGTGAAAAAGCAGTACCTAGCGAACATATAGAAGCATATATTAATGCGATACAAAAATGTATGTCACATAATTCATTTCAATTTAGGAATGCGTTTTACAGTAGTAATGTCGGTTGCAGTATGGGCAATAGCCTATCACCATTAGTAGCAGAAGCATTTATGTCCAAGTTTGAAATGGATTTGAAAAAAGAAGATTTACTCCCACGCATATGGTGGCGCTATGTGGATGACACGTTTGCTGTGATTAAAAGAACAGACATTGACCGAGTTTTGAACATCCTTAACAACAG
This sequence comes from Melanostoma scalare, assembly GCA_949752695.1. NCBI lineage: Eukaryota > Metazoa > Arthropoda > Insecta > Diptera > Syrphidae > Melanostoma > Melanostoma scalare. The sequence goes on along the minus strand of OX456985.1, from coordinate 189,257,128 downwards.
ATATGATAGCATTGAATTTACTTTTGAAAAGGAATCTAACATCGACCATACTTTGACCTTTCTGGATTTGAAGATCATACGTAATAACCGAAAAATTCAATTTGCAGTGTATAGAAAACCCACATCCACTGACCGATATATAACATTTGATTCATTTTGTACTCATCAAAACAAACTCGCTGCATTTCATTCCATGGTTTACAGACTTTGCCGTCTCCCTCTTACGCTACAGTATTTTAAAATTGAATATGAGTTCATTCTTCATCTAGCTCAAGTGAATGGATTTAAACAAACGTTAATAGAAAAGTTAGTTAAAAAGCATTCAGATAAAATTAAAAAAGGTAATCTTTCAACGCTATTCTATCAGAACTCAGCAGTCCAAAAATCTAACGACAGATGTGTTACACTCGCATATGTACCGAGTATTACAAACAAACTACACAAAAATTATAAAAGAGCCAAAATGAAGATTGTACACAATAATTCAAACAAACTACGACTATCGCTAGGCACTACCAAAGACGTTGCATCGATGATGGAGCGGAGTGGCGTATACAAAATAAGCTGCACAAAATGTGATGCCTCTTACATAGGGCAGACCAGGAGAGCTTTAAAGACGAGAGCAAGCGAGCACGCAAGAACAATTCAAAACAAACAAATTTCCAACGCAATACCAGCACATATTTTCAATCTTGACAACACAGAGCCCCACTCTGTCTCACCAATTGAAGAAAACATCAAATTATTAAAGACAGTTAATAATCCCCATAAGTTAGACGCATACGAATCATTCTACATTCAAACCACCAACAATTTAATGAATTTGGAGCCCGGTGCAATAGAGTCTTCTCTTTTTAATTTATTTAAGTAAATCATGTTTACCTTTTGTTTATTCCGTTTTGCAATTTTGTTCTATTTTGTTATTGTTTTAATTCTATGACAAATTTGTTGTTGCTTTTAATTTTCATTTTATGTTCTATTTGTCACATTCGCTATCTAGTGTATATTAAACGCTCGCTGATGATGGGTTCGCAATAGTAAGAGCCCGAAATGCATACGATAAAAATAAAGAATTTTTGAAACCGAAATTAGATCTTGTGCGTTTTAAAATTTTTTTATCGATTAATTTGCGGTCAATAAGAAGACTTAAGAAACTTAACATTAATTAATTTGATGAATTTAAATTTTTATTTTTGTTGCAAAGTGCTTAAAATTTAAGAACATACCTACCTTTGACAGTCGCGCAGAGTCCTTGTATTGGACTATGTTGTATAGAAGGAGGAATTAACACGCACATCAAGTGCAATCCCTCCGAGGGAAGTATTTTCCTTTTGATGTTTTTTTTTCTTTTTATTCTTGCTATTGCGTTGCTTTCCCTGTGTTTCCATTTTATGTTAGCCAATCTTTCATGACAACAGCTGAATTTTGATTCGGACATAAGCCAGCATCGTATCATATGTGAAGAGACGGATGTGGGAGATGAGGGTTTTGACTACTGCCCTCTGGCTACGTTCGTCTGCTTTAGTTTCTTTTTTTTTTTGTTGCTTTGCTGTAGGAATATTCGTTAGAAATTACTTTTGGGATGGATTTGTTCATAGCACCGTCATACATACCAACACACTGTATGCTAAGGAAAAAAAATTACACACACCCAATGTTAAATCCCCGAAAACTAAAACCATTGGAAGAAGTATGGGACCCATGTCAAAATATTTGACAGCTGACTAAAACATGCCATGCGATACTCTTCTTTGGTGAGTTTTCTCTTCTTTCTCCTTCATACACGGATGGAGTTTTGGGAAACTAAAAACCTTCAGTAAAAAACAAAAATGATATCCTCTAGGGACGACAAAAAAAAAGAAAAACGAATGCTGGAAGGCTGGCTATGGCTACTTCGCCCCTCTATTTCCCAGGCGCCCAATGCTAGCTGCGTCGTAACAAACTTTAGGCGGACATATTTTTCATTTCAGAATTCCCGTTTTTGATGAGCGTTCTCTCACCAATATTTTTTTCAACTCGTTGTCATTCTTGTTGTCCTGGATTCCGGTTCGAGAAATGAAGATTTTTTTTAACTATTTCACAATACATTCTAATTTGTCGGCGATGTTTTTTTTTTTAATTGAAATGCTCTTTCACTAGTTCGTTTATCAGTTGAATGGTAGGCATTTAGCTAGTAAGTTTTAGTGAAAATATAAAAAAGTTATATTTCATAAACAATGTTGTTGGAATATGAATCGATCTCGTTGTGGAGTTTTAAAATAAGAGTGTCTAACTGGAAAACAGATTTTCGTAGCCTTTTAAGAACATAAAATATTTAAAGGCAAATAAAAAATAATAACAAACCAGTAAGACAACCGTGTGGACCAAAACCTCACAGAATAATAACTACTGCTTGTGGTGATATTGAAAGAACAGAGCAGAAAGGAGTCTTATCCGAAATTACTAATTTTGAAGAGATTGTGTAAATTCAGACAGAAAAACCAAACACAGAGAAAATATTTAAGGGCAAATAGTGTAATACATCAGTTTAATCAAAAGCAGATTGAGTATAGATATCTGAATGAATGAATATATGGTAACGGAACAAAGCTATGGAAGCTTAAACCATTTAAACCGATTCCAAACGGCTAAGTTACAAAGCGCTTTTCAGCTCAGCTTATAATTACTTTCAGAGGACTTGGAACCTCCTCGCACAGGGCGATTCTCGTGAAAATCAATTTTTCTCTGCACCTAACAGGCAGATATAGTAAACATTACGCCAAGGGCCAAGTAGGTATCTGACCAGGAAAATCACTTCACATAACACTGTCTTGCATCAAATGAAGTGACAAGAGCTTCTAAGCGTTAGGTATAAAGGAAAATTTATTCAATTTTATTGCAAGCTCTAATAAATTAACTAAAAAAGATAGAACGGTGGTCCCACTGCATCCGTGAATAATGAATAATGAGTGATGTATGGACAAATATTTTCCTCTACTTGAGTACACAAAATGTGTGCCTTTTGAGAATGAATCGCATTTCGCGTACCTAATATTATTTTAGACCCGCGGTGAACAGTTTATGTGGCAACACTAAAGAAGACACAAACTTGTCTATTTTAGAGGTTTGATACCATGCAAGTGTATCATATGCAGTCATTCAACCATGTAACAAAATGGATCAGCTAAGATTTACTGCTCATTGGTGGTTCCCGTGGAGTAATGGTTAGCTTGTCTGCATGTTGCGCGGGAGGTTAGTGGTTTGAATCCCAGCAGAAAATATTCCACCGGTATTGCCCTTCGCAAGGAATTAATGCAGTGCCAAGAAAAGCGCTTTCTCGATTAGCCGTTTAAAACCTTCGCAGAAAATTGTAGGTCCCTTCCATTTCCTCACAAGACATTGTTGTGAGAAATGCGATGGGACCCGGGAATCCTCGCTCTGTTGCGACACCTGTATGTATGGTGTCGAAGCTACCAATCATTTCTTAATTCGAGTAGGTACCTATTCGGTATTGAAGTTTGAAAACTGGCGTACCCCACGAGCAGATCACAAATGGAAAGCAATTGGAAGCTTGCTTGAACGGTAGTATTTTGATTGCAAATAACGATTGAGTAGGTATAGTGGTTTGTTTAAATGATGGTTTCAATGGGCTAGTTTTAATGAAGAAATAGCTATCCGCTGCGTGCAGAAAGACTTCAACTAAACTGGGCGCTGCATATGAATTGGAACTCCACTTTTGATTTTGATACAACCCATTCATATATTCAGTGAAATGTGAAGTTGAATCTTCATATAATGTGAAATAAACTCAGTCCAAAGCTATATGTAAGTTCTATCTTAAATTCTTGGAAGCTAAAAATATCACTTAAATGCTTTCTGCCTTTTGAAAACTACATGGTTTATATTATGTATGTATCGTGTCTCAATTCGTCTCCAATGCAACTTTGATACTTTTAAGGCCAACCTAGTCTGCCAAAATTGGTGGAGAAAACAGGGAGAGACTATTGTATTATTATTAGAAGAAGACCTATCGCACTTCCTTCAGATCAGACTTCCGTGTTCAGAATTCAGTTTGTCATTATTTCTATGCGGTGGGTGTTTCGAGATAAGGCTTTCAATTCAACTTTGGCATTCATAGGAGCACTTTGGCATTGACATCCCCTGAAGCCGTGTAAAGTGTATCCTATGCTAAATGGTCTCTTGTGAACTATATCTTGAACCCTTACAAATTTGACAATTTTCGTTCGGTAGTGAACTTGATCTTGAAGGCGTGTGTAGACCAAAGTAGACAGCTTTCTTTCACGATTGACCTCATTCACTCGAAAAATGTACGGGAATCTTATAGCGTATATACGACGCGAACCTCTGGCCGATTGATTAAAAAGAAAGAAATAAAACATGTGTATTGTGAGTAGCAGTGCGTTTGATTACGACACCCTATGTAGCGCAACAGAGCGGGGAACCCCGGGGCCTAGCTCATTTCTCACAAATACCTGTGAGGGAATGGAGGGGACCTATGATTTTCCGTAAGGCTAATCGAGAACTCACTTTTCATTGCAATGAATTTACTATTTGAGGACTTGCCAATTCCTGGAGAGAAGCACTTTTGGTTTCTGTTGGGGTTTTGAATTACGAACCTTCCCCTTAGCAGGCAGACATGCTTACCATTAGGTTTGATTATCATTGTTTGTGATAATTTCTAACTCTAAAAATGAAAAAAGTGTTTTGTTGTTTAGACGTCAAACATTCACATCACATTAATACTTTTAAATTAATATTTAAATTTCACGAGGAATTGAGTACCTACTATTCTTTAGTGATTAGTGGCTTCGTTGATCGAAAGTTAAAACTGCCATTTGACGAAGTAAAACATTTCAACAGCCTCTATAATCCGTTGGATTCTGCTGATTGAGAATTTTAATAAAGGTAAGGACGTAAGGATAATTGTTAAAAGAACGCAGGAAGATGAAAAGACAATCCAGCAGCAAAACGTTTTTCACTACAGCCTATCTTGAAGATGGCTGTTGACGAAAAATGACGAAAAGTCTTTGAAACAGAAGCGTATTACTCCCTACATTTAAAACGAACATGAGGATTTGCTTGATTAAAATGACTATGACGCAGCCCCATTGGTCATATTTACTGGTATCACTTGAAGCCATTTTGAGGTTTTGAGAAAACGACAGCAAATATTCGGTCAAGAACACGAAAAAAGGTCTACCATAGTCTTTATAGCCTTGGTCTGAATAAGACAAGGCTGAAGCATAGGAAGAAGCTACTGTCTCTTTTTGTTAGTTATGATTGCAACTATAGCTACAAAACTTCGATGAAGCTCTCTAAATGACCAATTGATGGTTGTTATTGCAACGAAATTGGCGATGTGTAATACGGTCTTGCATGGGATGGCATTTGGCTGGTAGGTAACGATATTGCGTTGGTCACATTTCTGTACCTATAATGTACACGAATATATCTTGAAGCTATGCCAAAACGTTCGACAAGATTGATGTATAAATTTGTAAGTACAAAGCACTCAGTGAAATGTTCCCTGCTTAGACAAATAAAACAAATGGGGTGGTGCAACAGAGTGAGTGGCCACGCATTTCTCACAACCATCAATTTTTTGCCTATTCCGAACGGCGAATCGAGAAAGCGCTTTTCACGTCAATGAATTTAGTGTCGGAAAACTTTCCAGTTCTTCGCGAAGGGCACTCGTGGAAAAACCTTATTGGTGTCTGTTGGGATTCGAACCACGAACCTCCCGCGTAGCAGGCAGACATGCTTCTGGTCTCCAATAATAAAGTTATTACCACCTCTCTAGTGAGTTTTTCGTTTATAGATTACCTCAAAACACAATTTCTCTCTTTCTTTTTTGGTCTGGTAGCTTCATTTAGGTACACCCAAATATATTCCTATATTCCCATTCCTTTTTGTTACTTTCATTAAGGATAAAGTACAAAAATTCAATGACATTAAAAGTCGTCTGAATTTGTATCTTCTATATGATTTCTATAAACTAGTGGGCTGTTTTGCCTCACAGCAACCAAACAAGAAGTTCATACCATATTGTATCTAGCTTTCCCACAAATCTGAGCGAACTTAATTTCATTTGGCTTCTTGAACGATTAAAAACAAAGTGCTTTAACAGTTTTCAAGCTAACACCAAGGACCACACACGATGATCTATGACGTAGATGATAAGTACCCATCAAGTATTCTGATCCCAATCCCGCCATAGAGCTGCTACTCGAACAAACTTCGTGCTAGAAAAAGAAACAAAAATATTTCAGCATCATCTACACGGCCTTCTGATCATCACCAAGAGAATTAACAGCTTTTAATGTCTTCTAATCTGACTAGTAACAAATCTATGCTTTTTGCCATTTGCAGATAATTTTTTCAACGTGCGCATCATCGCCTTAAGACAAAAAGGGTGTATGGACTACGAAAAAAAAAAATGAATACGCGAATCTTTAATCTTCCCGAAGAACTGATATAAATTATCAAAACATTTACTACTATTATTAATGTTGAGCCATTCAATGATGAATAAGCATTAAAAGAAATCCCGCCACACACAAATAATCACATTAGGTATAGAGGTGCTCGCGCCGCACACGCTTAATTTCCGCAATTAAAAAATCATTTTCTCCACCAAAAGGTAAGTCAGCGCAGTGCGGTGCGGTGCGGTGCGGTGAGGCGCACGTTTGGCCTTTTGTTTTTTGTGTTACGCGAGTATCATCATCCGTCCATATTCGTATGGCCATCTTTGTGTCTGTTTTTTTGCGAGTCTTTTATTATTCACAATTTGTTTAATCATATTTGAGTGTGTGAATAAAATAGCAGTAAGTCTTCAAAGCTTATGTCAATGCCTGTGCAAAAAAAAAAAAATATCATAAAATAATCAGATTTGATTTTAATTAATGCAAATTCCTATATCGAGATATTTAAAAGTTTAACTACAAAAAAAGTATTCACTAAGTTGAATGTAATAAGTGAATAACAAACCAGGTCAATCTGATTTGTGATGTGTTTCGTTTCAACCATTCAAACGGAATTGCGTAAATCCTGGCCATTGGTCATAATGGGGCGTACGTAGCGGTATGTTATTTGGTTAACGTATACATTTACCTACAAGCCAGTGGGGATAATGGTATAATAATCGTTTATAGTATCTTGTAGATACTTTGCTATTTGAAATGGGATAACATAAACAAAAATGCTGCAATTAAAAACGAATCAAAGATCAATTTGGATTTGTGAATGTTAACACGTGAAATGTCAATAAATTAAAAGCACTCTCGCATATTCTTTCAAATACTGACTATAGGACTTACAACGACGACGGCGACGGTCGACCGCTACCAACCACGGATGGGGTAATAGACATACTTGCCTCGTTCGCCGGCCGCCATGATGATGCGAATACCTTTATAATAATAATTCAAGACAAACTACATATCAGTCAGTAGATAGGTAGTTACCTATACTGAAATAAAAATATGATTAAAAAATTGTAAGCATTAGATACTTTTTCTGGTCTAAGAAAAATGCACGCACGCAATTTAATTACACGTTGACCCCGTTGAGAGTATGGGCATTCCCACCAAATGTGATTATTTTAATGATTTCCCCTTCAAATGAATGAAATTATAAAACAAACCAAAAAACAAAAAGTACAAAAAAAATAAGCCGAAGCACGAAAAAAAGTGTTTTGTATGAATATACCTACATAATACAGATTGTAAGAAAAATGGTGGCCTAATCACTATTTAATTACAATCCTCGTATTTGGGTGGGTTTATTATTATTGCTTTTTTTTGTGTTTGTGTGTGTGTGTCCATGTTATTTTTGTTGTTCGTGTTTTTGTTAATTTCAATTGACCTCTAAGTGCTCCCGTAGTTTGAATGTTGTGCCTCGAACCTCGGTGGGTTGTGCAATAAACACAATTAATATGGACATTTCCATATAAAATTGTTTCTGGTGCTTGTAACTGGTAATTTTGTTCTTTTTCCAAATAGAAGAGCGCCTTTTTACTCAGTTCATAAGAAACTCTAAGTCGTAAAAAATGGCTAGGATAATGGAAATGGAACTGGCAACTAGTAAACCAAATTATTTCTTTCAAATGACTTCCTAAAGTTATTATGCGAACTAGGGAATTGGTTTCATTGTTGCTAATTAGGTATGCAAGCACTTCAAGATCGAGAAGTTTTCAAGCGAGACGAGGATTAAAGCCTATATTTTGATTGATTGTAGTGAGATATTTAACATGTTTTACCTTTGAAGTTATAATACTAAAATCCATAGAAACCGGACTGGCTCTGCTGGTACTGCCATGTTTGAAAGAAGGATCCAAAGAATTTTTTAAAAAGATAATCTCATATGAAATCTGACATGATTGCAACGGAGAAGAAGAAGAAATAAATAATAAAAATTTGGTGGAGCAACAACACTATGAAAATCTCCTCCATTTCCAGGACTTACAATAAGTTAGAAAGCGTTTTCACGGCTGTGCATTTATTCTCGAAACTTGACAATTCCTTGCGAATGCAATACCCATTTGTTTCACTGAAGTTTCTGGGAATAGAACCGCCTCCCTCGTATCAGGCAGACAAGCAAACTATTAAGTCACAGAAATCACAGAAAGGAAGAAAGTTAGATAAAGAAAAAGCTCCTGCTAATATCCAGTTATTGAAGTTGTCAACGCATCTGATATCACGGTTTCTTCTGCTTATTAAAAAAAAAAACAACAAAGATGAGTTGATGAACAAATAATACTTTTAGGATGTTTGGCTCAATCTGCTGAGCGTACCAAAGAAACTGTAATTCTAGAAACCCTCAGGAATGAGTCCCTAGACCTTCCTTTCCATTAGAATAAACACTACACTGCAAAAGATAGTTATAAAGTGAAATTACCTAACATATTCAAAGAAGATCATAGTTATAAATATATTTATAACTATGATCTTCTTTGAATATGTCTATATCTTATATATTTTATAACCTATAGTCTGGCTCTTTGATCCTTTTCTTCCTGGCTTTCTAATCCATTTTCTTGATACGTGGTACTCGATTCGCGTGGATTTCATTCGGTCTTTCTCCTACATTGGATTTTGAATACTTTATGTTTATTGATAAAATTTATCGACTTATTAAATTAATTAAACCTTAATTTCTACATTATAATTTAAGATTGGACTAAATTTTTTGTGACTATTTTGCAGAAAACAGATAAGAATGCTGAGTATTTAAGTCTTGTAAGGGTGATATTAAGCTTTAGAATAAATATATGTTATTTTGTTTAAAATAAATAAAAAATAAATAGGGTGGCGCAACAGATCGAGGAACCTTGGGGCCAAGCGCATTTGTTGCTCTTATGAGGAAATGGAGGAAATCTACAATTTTCTGCTGATTCCAAACGGGAAAGCACTTTTCGTGGCAATGAATTTACTATCGGATGACTTGTCAATTCTCTGTTACTCTGAACAAAATAGATTATATCTTATTAGTTAGGGCGCAGCCATGTTTTTTTTTCCACTCAACAGGTTATTTCAATTGATTTTCTGTCTTATAAAAATTAAGTTAGATTTCTTTTCCTTTCAAAAAAAAAAACAAATAGATTTTAAGTTTAAGTCCTTTGACGGGGTAGCCGGTATCTGAAAAACTATGCCTTAACGGTTGATATAAATATTTTTATAGAATATTAGAACTTTTCAAAATCTCAACACTCGTTTTTTCGCCATTTTTGTCAAGATTTCGAAAAACATGGTAAACGCAGCAGTGAAACCCGCCGCAGCCTCTCCTCCCCTTAAATGGTCGTTGATAGGAACGAGAAACATATTCGCCCTCTGAAACTGTAGGTCTGTCTTCACAAGATACCATATACAAGCATAGTTTGAGGAATCAACACGAAAACCAAGCTATCTTCAAAATTGAAGGTGTCGTAGGATCGTAGGAAGGATTGGTAACTTCTACATTGACAAGCGTTGTGCTTATATGTAAGGTACAAACCAGAAAATGTGTTTCACAGCAATCTGAGAGAAAGACTTAACTGCACGCTATCTGGAGTAAGGTTACCCAACTACACGGAAGCACTTGCTCCGTACGTGCTCGTTTAAACAGAAATCTACAAGACCACGCTATGGGTCAAGCCATCCGGATTATGTTGTACTAATCAAAGATTTAAGTTGTTGTGTTAAAACTAAAAGCAAAATTTTAAAGAATGAGATAAGCAATGAGCAAGAAGGAATTTAGGAAGTTATAAGCCATCGAATTTCAATAACAACAATTTTCAACGAAGTGTGTTCAAAACCTTTTACTTCCATTAAGGGCATACTGTCGCACCTGGAGTGTCGAAACATTTTTCGTGAAGTTTTTGTAGGAAAGGTATGCAATGGACTTTAATGAAAATTAGTACACATATTAATACATGTGTGAACAATATTTTGTAATTTTTTCAGGGCAAAATATTCATTACAATTGAACTTATACATGTAAATAAGTAAGGGCATGCAAAAAAATATTTTTTTGAAAAAGGTATCGTTAGATAACATTTTTTCTTGCTTTGTTCATATGTAGAAAATAAAGAAACTCTATGTTTATCAGGCAATTTCTTAAAAAAACTGACCTCGAAGTCAAAACTTTGTTTCGGGAAGAAAATTTGAACACCACTTAAAATTGAAAATCTGGCAACCCTAAACCTGTGGAAACTAAACTGAAATACAGTCTTAAAGATTGTTATTTCTACAAAAAATTAAGTCTAAGATTAGGTCTCTATCATTAGTATTGACAGAGATATCGAATTTAACATAGGTCTGGGTACACCAAAGTTAGCCTTTTTTTAAATTGTCAAAAAGTGATGTCAAAGTTGAGAATCGAGCTTTACTGTATTACATTTTTTTTCTTAGAATATGACCAAGAATCACACCCCAAAGGTTAATACATGAAGTAAGGGACACCCTGTATATACAGGGTGATTTGCATAAGGTGTGACAAAAAGATAGGGTGTGTAGGTTGGACTCAGACAAGCAAACAATCGTATGGGAAGGGGGGGGGGTCCATTTTTCCCCGTTAAGGCGGGAGGGGCAGTTTAAGAAAAAAATCACAAAAAATGGAAAAAAATTATTTAAAAATAACGGTAATACCTACAGAGTCGCGCTATAGCATTTTGAAAAGCCAGAAACCAATACATTAATTTAATTTCAAAATTGAGATGTTCAAATTAAAAGTTTTTGAAATATTAATTTTCAAAGTCAAAATTTTGAAGAAAAAAACCTAACTTTTTTTTTCCAACCATTTTTTTTCAAAATTTTACGTAATTAAGTAGTATTTTTCTGGCTTATTTTCAATGTTCTTATTTATTTTTGATCAAACACAAAAACCCGGATGCCAAAATAACCTGTAGTTCTTGAGAAAACCAAAAATTACAAAAACGGCTATTTAAATTTTTTTTTTAAGTTATTTTTTCGTTATTGGATTCTTAAGTCAACTTACGAAATAAAAGATGAATTTTCTCTTTACTTTTTTTCGCTTAGGAATCACTTAAGAATCCAATAACGACAAAAAAACTTAAAAAAAAAAAAATTCGAAAAAGTCGTTTTTTTAATTTTTGGTTTTCTCAGAAACTACAAGTTATTTTGGCATCCGGTTTTTTCTGTTTGATCAAAAATAAATAAGAGCATTGAAAATAATCCAGAAAAATAGTACTAAATTACGTAAAATTTTGAAAAAAAAAATGGTTTGAAAAAAAAAAATTATGTTTTTTTTTTCAAAATTTTGACTTTGGAAATTAATATTTCAAAAACTATTCAAGGTTAGGTTAGGTTAGGTTGAAATGGTTGTCAGGAAAACAATTGACACACTTAGACCAGTATTAGGTCCATTGTGATACCATAAGATTTAAGTGAGGAAGAACCCCACTTAATAAAACCATTTGGAGCTTTTTATGAAGCGAAAGAGATGCAGGATATCTGTGTTCGCCAGATCGTTTAGATCATCGAGGAAATATTTTCCGAGATGCCGTTTTCTTTTAATGGAGAGTGCAGGACATGAGCAGAGGAGGTGTGGAATAGTTTCTTCCTCCTCCTCATCTAAGCAACTTCTACAGAAGTCATTTGAGGGAACACCAAGTCTTATGGCGTGTCTGCCTATCAGACAATGTCCGGTAATGACATTGATTACGGAGCTAAAGTGCAATCTGGTTATGGACAGCAAATGTTTTGTGCGTTTTGGAAAACTATTCAATTGAACAACTCAATTTTAAATTTAAATAAATGAATAGTTTTCTGGCTTTTCAAAATGCTATAATACGACTCTGTAGGTATTACCGTTATTTTTAAATTTTTTTTCCATTTTTAGTGATTTTTTTCTTAAATTGGCCCTCCCGCCTAAACGGGGAAAAATGGACCCCCCCTCCCACACGATTTTTTGCTTGTCTAGGTCCAACCTACACACCCTATCATTTTGTCACACCTTATGCAAATCACCCTGTATATATTTTTTTAAAATCGATTTTTTTCGACCCTAAAGGTGCGACAGTGCCCTTAAGCAAAAGTAGATTTGTTGAAAGTGCAGGGGCCCTACTATGGAACTTGAATCTTCAATAAAAGTTTTGATTCAACTTGAACTCCATTTCCGTAAAAATCTAAAAAAGATGGAGTAAATGCGAAATTTGAAAGTAACTTGGTAGTTTTTGTAGAAAACTAAGTGTTTTGAAGAAACAATGAACAATGTTACATAGTTGGGCCCATGGTTGAGAGTATACCATGCTTTTAGCATATCACTTAAGAATAAAAGAAGGGAGTGGAAATATTCATCAAAATATTAAAAGTCGTAAGAAATGCAATTCACCTCGTTTATTGTTCAAATAAAATTATCTCTAAGAATAGATTCTCACTTCAAATCGAGAAGTGGCTGTTTTACTCAGCCATCACTTTTTTGGAAGATGAAGAGTGCGGAGAATCTTTCCCGTCCATCCTCAGCTGTTGTGTTCAAATATCCTCATTAATATTATAAATGCGAAAGTAACCCTGTCTGTCTGTCTTCCGCCCAAGTTACTAAACCGATTTTAATAAAATTTAGTACAGAGATAACGAAGGACCTGGGAAAGGATGTTCTGTTATGGTTTGATCTTCGCATATTCCTGCGGGAAAGCGACCGGGAACAGAAACTTTGAAACTATTGGAACGATTAAAAAAAGCTTTTAACGTAAGAATGCTACATTATATCTCAAAAACAGGGACTATTATGTCACTTCAATACTCCCACGGGAAACTTAAGGCTTTCAGGCGATTTTCAGCTTAGCCCAGCGGCAATCAGCGACAGTTTTTGGTTTCTTGGTGGTTTTGTGCGCCGCGCCGGCCTGGTCAGCTAGCTAATTATATATTTTTCCAGAAAAAACGGCTTCTATTCAAACTAAGTTACACTGTTATGGAACAAGTTTGGCAAATTGTTTTTAGATTTTTTTTTAATCTAGCTTAGGTACCCTAGATATTTTTAGATTCTTTTTCTGATATGAGCAGTGAACGGCCTATGCTTTTTACTGAAGTGACTTGATATTTAGCTAAATCCTTACGTAAATGCTGCTATATAAAATAACTCTTCTCCATTGTCTCATTATTTTTCTAAAAATTTTTAAGGTGAAAACAAATATGTACCTGACAATTTTTGTTGCGAAAGAAAATAAATATTTTAGATAAAAATCGAATTTCCACAAATTTAATAACCCAACTAAGCAGAGAAACTGTAGAAAGTACTCCTCTAATATTTCAACCGAATAATGTTTTGTTATGTGGGGCAGTTCTTGTAGCTAAGAAATAATCTTTCGACTAATGACATAAAATATAGACTTGTACATAGATATAAACACAACTGTTTCACCCAAAATGATTACCATTCCTACCAAAAGATTTTTCGGCTATGATAATAATCAACATTAAAATAGAAGGAAAAAAAATAATAATGCCGTTCCACTAACTCAACTATATTTGATTTGTACGCAGATAGACACGACACAATTATTGTAATTTTGATAATAACATTTTCATGAAGGCAAAAAGAGATATGACACTATGTCAAAATGAAAAAGTGAAAAAATGATGTCAATATTATCCGACCAAAACAACACACAAAAAATAATTACTAACATTGTATGTGCAAACATAGAAATGTCTTTGAAAGCGAAAAGTGAAATAAGAGTTTAAGTGAAAAAAAAGCGCTTACAGATTCGAATTCCTTTCAGAGATATTTAGGTTCCCACAGTACCTACTTTTCATTCAAAGAAACCATGGAACCATATCCAAATGACTTGTATCCAGGTTCACTGCTCAGTTAGTGAAAAGGGTGATGATTTCTGTTACTTTTTTTTTATTTGAATAGGTTCAAACTAAACATAGTCAACCACATCATAATATGCATAATCAAAATATGTGCAATTGAGCGGAAACGTCCATAGTCGTATACGACCTCAGAGCTCAGATTTTAATTCGAGAGGAAAATCTCTTTTTAATAACAGCAATTTCATTGCGCAATGATATTTAAGAGTGGACGTCTGTAGCATAAAATAAAATGATTAAGTCTAGCTCTGTGGTAATGTTACCATGTCCGTTTGCCGACAGACTGCCGCCATGTTTAATCTGCGTCAAATATGGCCCCAATTTAAATGCGGCTTAGCTCTTTCTGAGGTTCAGCAGATCAGGGTGAAGTAGGTAGTATAGTAGATGCTATTTAAGGTAAGGCTGTGGAGATAAAGTAGGCAGCAAATAAACATTAGAAGTGCGTCTTCAAAACGTAAAAATAAAAGAAGGAAAACACACCTCCTAGGCGTTTTAATATTCCATTAATTACTATGCAGCTTCGTTTCATTCGGGTTTCCTTTCTATAAATCCTGTAGATATAGGTACCTACCTTTCCAAAAAGATATACAAATGATAAATGTCATCTTCAAACTGTAGAATGGAATCCATTTTTAATGCGCGACTATGCATCAGGCAGGTAAACAACATAATTTTTTAGGAGTGGTGGATGTTTTGATAGAAAATTTTGATATCTCTTCTAATGGCATATGCTTTGGGATCTTATGAGATCAACACAGGTTGACTCTTGAGTTCCCTTAACATTCCACACCGAAAAACAAATATGACCGGAGTGCGAAATCCTTGGACGGTAACGGATTAATTCGGCGTCTCAGTTTCCTAGGTTGCTATGAAACACTCTCTGATGATGCGACCATTTCATTTCATAGTAAAATAAAACTCAAGGCTTTGCTAAAAGGAATATTTCTGCTTACCAACAACACTATGTGCGAGCAGCGCTGTACTCTAAAAGATATTTCCAAGAGAAATGACACTGTCAGAAGTAGCGTTGTGTGCGCGTGGTATAAGCACTCTGTCGTTGTATAAAGATAAAAGATCAAAAGGCGACCTTTCCGAATATATTAGTTCTTGTCAAAATCACAACATGTGTTTTAATCCGTGCTGGTACAATTATAAGTGAATGTTACAAGTGTATCTTTACCGCGAGTTGGTTAATATCTTTTTTTTTTTTTGTTTATTTATTCACTTTTTTTGCTTCAGCCTGTTTTTTGCACAAAGAACCGCGAGATCTCTTCGTCGTCTTCTTCTTGTTTTTTTTTTGTCGCATTGAAATTGTATCGTATTCTCGTTCGTTGTAATTATTGCAATGTCTTTATGGAATAAAAAAAATTAATACTGGTTCAATGCAGGCAGACACATCATTAATCTTGTTTCGAATAAGGTTGTTGCATTTACGAGAGTATAGATAAATGCACTAAATGAGATGAGATTGATGAAAGACAACACTAGCGGTTAAGTTGTGTTTTATGAACTCAATTAGAAAGTGTCAGAGAAATGACTTGAGATAATAAATTGATTTGGAAAGATTTCTCTTTGAACTCTATTCAGCTTGTGTTTTCGCAAATGTACAAGATTATGGCAACATTTATGTGGTTCTTGCAAGAAATCTAAAAAGCTTAGGTAAGGAAACTTCAATGCTGATAGCTAGGTCCTTTGACACTTCTTGTCAATTGCTTCTTTTATAAGAACTTTGAATATAAAAAGGTTCGTTTTAGGGCATTCTGGTCACGTGATCGAGTATCCCTTCTCGTTAAACGGGTGACAGTGGTGCATTGGTAGAGTGTTTAGTAGATTGGCTGAACGGGTGGGTTCGTCCTGTTTTCTTTGTACTTTGCTTTCAGCCTCCCTGTTTCATCTGACGGCGTTCGTGAAGTTATAAGTGAAATCACAAATACCTTAATTCTACCTGTAAAAGGAGAAATTGCTACCCTCGTAGTACAATCGGCCGGCTTTTGGTCTGAGTGCTAAGGTTAAGTATTAGCCTCCTCCTTAAAAAAAGCCTTCTCGTTGTGCTAAAAATGAAAAAAGAAGCGACAAGGGACCAGGCAATCCTTAGAAGAGATGTTTATGTTTTGACTTCTGGTTGGAATTATTATAGGTTTCCGACACCTGACAATGGAACGTCTTTATCATTTTCACCATGAAGTCAAATAGCCTTTAATAAGATACAAAAACAAACAAACTGTCGTACCTGGGCGAAAAGCTAATTTTTGGAGTTGAGGTCAATGGATCTCTAGATCCTCCATATCTTTACGACTTTTTTTAAAAATATGATAGGGATTTGATTATACCCTCGAATTGGACTTGTGACACTAAATATTTTTTGCTCCTTAAATGGTAAGTGATATCTTTAAAATGAATTTGCATTGAATCTTCTATAGCCGCCTTATGATTGCCAATCGTAAGACAACAGGGCTTTTCCAACTGCTTTCCAATGGTCGACAGATTACTTGGCATCAAATTCTTACTTTTTCTGAACTTGGAGTGCACAGCAGAACATTTTATTTGAATGTGATGAGTGAATTGGTGCCTCAGACAATCTAGGATTCCGACTTTCTAACCATGTTATTGTCCAACATTTTCTTTTTTGTATGTTTGTTAATTATCTCAATTTTAGTGGAGGCAAAACCTCCGTGTAATCGGATTAATACTCGTTAATTTTTAATCTAAACTACGATACAATAAGCTAACATTGCTGAGGAGGGTGATTTAAAAGGTGGAGTTTTAGGCAAGGGGTACTGAGATTGTACTTTAAAAACAAATACTCGAATTAACATTACTCATTTTTCGGGAGATTGGTTCAGTTGAGCCATATGTCGTTCGATTAGAAGATAGGTAAAAGAAGCGAGTGTTGCGAGGGTAAGTGTTAAATAATAAAGAGTTTTAAAGGGTTGTGCAGTCAACGGTTCCAGAAAAGACTCGATGAATGAAGAGAATGTCGAAGATTTCTCTTCGATCTTTCAACGTATTTGTACTGAAAAGCTTGATGCGATCTTTGTAAAGATGTAGAACCAAGAGATAACAAAGAAAGACCTCTCAGAGTAAAATGTTTATTTCCAAGTTCCAAGTAGTTCTTAGAGCATCAGATAGAAAACTTGTCGAGATCCTGTTCAAAATGGAAAGAATCGGTAGGTAAAGAAATGATCTTGTTAAACTTCGCATCATCTGCATTCAGTAAAATAAGTAATTGGTGAATGACCAATTCGAGATCATTAAAAGTAAAAATGAAAAGAAAAGGACTACCCTGGAGGACGTAGGAAGTTCCTAAAAATGCACTTGATAACTATAATAACGGTTTTCCAAATAAGAGAAAATCCATTTCAATATAATGGGTTCGAAGCCGATGGGGGATAACTTTAAAAGAATTAGTCTATGCAAAATTTTATTAAAGGCTTTACTAAAATCTGTGGAAAAAACATCGACTTCATTTCCTTTATAAGGCTGAAAGAGTAGTGAATGAGAAGAATTCAACAAGATTAGTGGCTGTTGGCCTGCCTTTAAGACATCCATGTTGTAGAGCGGAAAAGTGAGATTTGCAATGAAAACTCAAACTTTCATATTTTAAAAACCATGTTTTACCAAAATGTACTTGTTATGCGTATTTATCTTATCTTACTAAACATTTCAACGCTGCTTGCATGTTTTTTTGTCTAAATGTTGTTGTCATGCAGATAGATATTTAAAATTTTGTATGGGTAGGTACCTACTCATCTAGGGTCGCTGATATTCAGTGCCTCTTCTTCATTTTCTTCTTTTTTTCTGGCGTATGATGTCTATGCTATGATGTCGAAGGGATCACTGTTCTCCCACTTATCGTCACGGCAGTGCCCTAAAAATATTCACATTTTACTTTAGTCATAGTCTAGCTTGATATTAATATTCGTATGTATACTTTTTAAGGTGACTCATAAATCCTGTTCATCGTACTTTGTTCTTACAGAGGAGGGTCCGAAGACTCTTACTATCGAGATTATACGCAGAGACTTTTCTTTCAAGGCTACGGTCGATGAGACACACTGTGTCTTGCACTAATTTCAAGATTCGCCAATTCCTAGTCCTTTTATAGGGTCCTATCGAGGATTAAAGCTTTCTGGAAAAATTTCCCATAGTCGAAAAATTGGTATCGGTAGTGATGCGAAAGATCCTTGCTGTCCTTCAGCCTTTTTCTTTGATTTTTTTTTTGCATTCATTTTTGTAAGGAGAAAGGAGCAAACACGGCAATCTAAGTGCGAAAACATTCATGTTTGTTTTTTATTTTGACAATTTTGTGAGTAAGAATGTTTGTTCCGGAGGAATTTCAATTCAGGATCGTGTGTAATGTTTCATGCGAATAAAATATTTCAAAATTTCAGTCTCCCACTGCCGAAAGGGCACTTAAAAAGATTTTGATTTCTACTTAACTTTCAAATGAGCACATTGATCGGTTCAAAGTCATTTCTGATGACTTTTCTGTCAAACTTTTTGGTAATTTAAACTCCAGCCCTGTAATTGTTTTCACTGACCGAACTTTTACCTAGGGTTCTTAGGTTCAAGGTTGTTTCTTGCGACTTTTCTCTCAAAGTTTTGGGTACTTTTATCTCCAGCGTTGTTCGTTTTTTGGTAAATCAATAACCTGACGAACTACGGACTGGAAAGGAGTCTTGACAGCATCTGTCTGCTTTTGGTTCTTAGTGACATTATAAATATTTTGTTAATGTCTTCTGTTTTTTTTAAATTTCTTTTTTTCAATTACTAATTTTTTCATATATGATTTATTTATTTCATTTTTGCAGAACGAAAGCGTGGCCGACAAACCTACACTCGATACCAAACCCTGGAATTGGAAAAAGAATTCCATTTTAATCGATATCTGACGCGAAGGAGAAGAATCGAAATCGCCCACGCCTTATGCTTAACCGAAAGACAAATTAAAATTTGGTTCCAAAACCGTCGAATGAAATGGAAAAAGGAAAACAAAACAAAGGGCGAACCCGGTTCCGGTGATAATGCGGATGACATAACACCACCACAAAGTCCCCAATAAAGCAAAAATGTTATATTCATGTATATTTACTTAAAACAAAAATATTTATTTTAATTTTCCTTTCTTTTTTCGAACGTATTTTCCAAAATAAATAATCCGCAAAACATAGTTTCATTAGAAAATACAAACAAAAAATCAAACTCTCCACAAAGTTTCCTATTATAATATAAATAAATGTATTTTTTGGACTTAATTATATATTTGAAGCAAAAAAAAAAAAAAAATTAAAGAACAAAAATATAAATCTATCTTTTGTGCTTTTAATTGTTTAAACAAAATCATACAAAAACAAAATTATTTCAAAAACTAAACGTCAAAATTGACACTAAAAAGAATTAACTTATGCATAGTTAAAAGTAAAGTAAAAAAATACAACAACACTCAACAACAAAACCAACTCATGTGACCTCAAATTAAATAAGTTTATAATAATAATTATAAATATTTAAATGTAATTGTAATAAAAATTTAAATATATATTATGTACAATACAGTTTGAATTGTATTCATAAGTGTAAAATATGAAAAAAGAAAAAACCTAGTAAAAATATTATTAGATCGATTAAGACATAAAATTACTGACAAATAAAAATAATCATTTGGAAAATTAAAAAAAAAAAAAATTTAAAATAATTCGAAAGTTTGTTTTGAAAATTTGAAAAAAAGTCATGTTGTAATTTTATGTTAAAAACAATGCAAACACCAAAATTTTATTTTCATTTCTCATTTATGTTAAAAAAGTCTATCAGGATAAAACTAACAAAGCACTGCTCTTTTCAGTGAACTTAGGTACTTTCTTTCTATCTCTCTGTCTTTATTAAGCTGTCTTAACACTTAATGGGCTGACTCGAATTGTGTCCTGTTTTAAAACATTGTCCCTCTACGTCATTACGAACTCGTTTGAACTTAAATGTACTTCTAAAACAGATTATGTACATGCTAAATCAAACTCAGGTTTGGCTTGCTTGTCTTAAATTCTTTTGGTTGTCCGCTGATGTGTAGTTTGGCTCTGAATAATGCTTAAGGAAAATCTTTCTACATTCATTGCCAGCTCCTTCGCTCCAATCATGAAAGCTAGTCTTGACCTTTTATCACATATTGTGCACGCTCGTCTTGTTTTCAGAAAGTTTGAAAAGAAAACTACTCGTAATAATTTTCAAGCTACACCTAGGGCTTAGCGATTTTTTTGTGAGGATTTGTATTGTCTCGCATCTACTCTCTTTTATTTTTGGCTATCTTAAAGCGTGGTCATACAGTACTCGTATCTCTCTTTACTGTGCAACTGTGGATAATGCGGGAGATTGGAGAAGTGGTAGTATTTAACCTATAGACCGGACACAAGGGCTTGTATCCCTCGAAGGGTATCTAATTCTTTTCAGTCAAATTGAACTCAACTTCAGTCAGCGCCTCAATGCCGCTCTTAAGATTGTAAGAGGAGTTAAAACCATCTTATTTCCACCTATGCGTTACAAGAAAGGGTACGGTTTCACACTTGTATTTCAACCGAAAATAATTGGTCTTAATGATTTAGCTTCTTAAAAAAAAGTGAGCTCGGGACATCAAAATAAAGGTGTGACATGGCCAAATTTTCTTTAGAATGTATCCCATCTCTAGTTCAACTAGTCTTTTCGTAGCTTACTCATAAGAGTACCTATAAATGGTACTTTTATAAAGACTGTCACAGTTTAAACAAATAAAGTTTCAGATGCTTCGTGCTGCAAACTTTATATCAGGATTTTCTCCTCACAACGAAGGATATGAAAGCATTTTTATAGAATTTACAGTCAGGTATCTCAGATAAATAAAAGGCAAATAAGTAGAAGAGCATCGGTATACTTATTCAAGGACGAGCAACGAGCATGACATTATTCAAAAATTTAAAAACTCTAATTGAGTCATCACCTTATTTTTAAATCAGTCCTTTATTTGCTTACACATTATGGAGTGAGTAAAATTGATTCACAAGCTTACTTGTTAAGCTATAGCAGTGAATAAGATCATTCAGCGATCGGTTTGATCGGTCAACCAGCTTAGGCTTTGACAGTGAATCAGTTTCAAAATAAAACAATTAATTGATCGCCAGGATCATTTCTTTACTTGGAATGTTTAAACCACGCTAAAAGGAATGCATAATTTTATTTGTTGTTCATAGCTTAGGATTTTGATAGCCATTTGATTTCTTTAGTGTTTTGAGACTCGGATTTTGAGACTCGTTTAAACGAGTGTTGCAAAAATTTACTCAATAATGTACATCTCGCATATTTTCGTGTCAAAATGTCTCTGCCGCCTTGAATGTGACTGTTTTAGTGCGAAGCTCTTACTCACCAAATAACTCGATACACTCATCTGTTCTTTTTATTATCCTTAATTTATCCTTCAAAAACTTTTCTAATAAATAACACATTTCAAATCTATCGCTTAGTTGCTGTCTCGTTCAGGAAGGTGTGAAGTTTACTGGGAATTCAGCTCGGTACACAGATTGAGTTCTTAAAATCATTTATCAAATCGGTTTAGCCCACAGGTGGATCACTACTGTGAATCAGATAAGTGGGAGAACTGTGATCCTTTCGATATGACGATCCTCATATCGCTTTTAAGAAAAAACCTATCATATGCTCAATATCTTTCTCACACTGCTCCAACCAGAATTTCGTTAGCGTATACGATTAAACACGTGCTTAAAACTTGTCGCTAGCTCGATTGCTTCAAAGCTTTCCACTAGGAGTGTGTAACATTTTCTGGCTATAGATACACACTTGAATACACAGCAAAGATTTTCGAAATCCCAATTATTAATGTTTTCGAAAGACGGTATGAGCTTAAAGTTCTTTAGCGTAGGACTAAAAAGATGTGCAAAACTTAACAAAAAATCAACTTTGTGTATCACAGTTTGGTAATTTGAAAGCCTGTTCGTTTCAAGACCTGTCCGCTTCAAACCGTTGGAGTTTGTAAACTATAATCGCTAGCTATAAATAAACAAATCCTTTAATTTTGAAAGTTCGGTTTACTTATGTTTTCCATTGCAAAACGTCTATGACTTAACAGGTGTGCAATATCTGTTCAAAAATTAGGACATATAAATGTTTGCCAATGAGCCACTTCGTTTGATGCGTGAATTTCAATTGACCAAAAAGTGAATAATGAACTAAAAGACTTTGTCGTGCATGTGGCGCATTGGTTGGCATATCTGCAAAGAAAATAAATATTTTTCACGTGTATCGCATTTTGCATTAATAACTACACACTCACATACAAAACGCTTTCAAATTCAGCTGTTCGGAATCGACATAAACTTGTATAGGTCCTGAGTTTTCATAGCTTTGTTGTGCAACCCTATTTATCTTTCTGATTTATTTAGACTGAAGAATTCATTTTCAAGCAAAGGATATACCACAGCTGTTTAGTACTTGAGAACAAGAAGAAGGCCCACATTTCGAATACTGGTTTCACGAAGATTTACTCGCTTGAAACTCCGACCTTCTTCTTGCGGAGATTTGACACGAGTTCTTCTGAGACCCTTTGATCCATTTCGCCCTGTAAACCTTCAAAATCAGCTTTAAGTTAAGACAAACAAACTGGTAGTTTGCGTGTTTCTCTATCCTGTCACCCAATAACTTTACTCACACACACAATACAATAAGGAACAGATTTACATTATGAATATGTATAAGGCCAGTGATGATTTTGTTGTAATTATTATTATTCTCATTTTAATAAATCAGTGCAATTTGTAAAACAAAATTAAATAAAAAATACAAAAAAATAAATAATTAACTATAAATAAACGATGTAAAATAAATAAAACAAAACCAGCAAAAAATCTAGATAATTGTACACTTCAGTTTTATTTTTTTTTCTTTGGTGGAAGACAAAATATTAAATCCCAATTCCTAGCTATTTATTAAAAATAAAATAAAAAACTGTTTTGTTTAAAATATTTGTTCGAAAACTAAAAAAAAAAAACTAAAAGATAAACATTATTTTTGTTTTGCGCAAGGATAACATGTATACAGAAATGAAAAAAAAAACGTATTTAATAATTGGCTTACTTAATAATAAATAAGAGAAATCATTAAATATATACCAAAAATATGAATTAATTTTAAAAGCAGTCGAAGATATATTTTAAAATGAACACAAACATTTTAGGCTTAAATCAGTTTGCATCAAATTTCCTTTTCCAAAGCAAAGAAAGCACCACTAGAATCGAAATAGTTATTTTTGTTTTCTATATTTGGCTTGAAAGTGAATTAAACTAAAAGCAAATACACACAATAGAACTTAGTAAAATAAATTATTTGAAGAAAAAAAAAGAAAGAAACTAGTGTAAACCAATCAAAGTCTGTGTGTTTTTGTACATAGGCATGAACCACAATAAACAATATACCAAAGCCATACAATAATTAAAGAAAAAGGGAAAAGCATAACTATAAGTATTACATGTATAAAACAAAAATCGTATAGTAGACAGAAAAACAAAAATGAAAAAACCGTAGGAAAATGCAAAATTGGTTCGCAGTTCGAAATAAAATGACACAAGTTTGTTATTTTCCACCCCAAAACTATTTATTTGCAGACATTTTTATCAATAAAACAATATTCACGGACTCAATCCAATGCGAACTGATTTTGCATAATGTACATTTTGTATAGATCAGCAAATTTAAGTAGTAAATAGTGAAAATAAAAAATAATAAGAAAAAAAAATCTCACCCCACAACAAAACTAAAACAGAAGAAAATAAATATTGTAAGATACTTAGATTTGATATATAAAAATGAGTAAATGAAAAGAAACCTATCGATAGAAAAATAAAAATAAAACAAAACAAAAAAAAAATGTGGAAAGCATACAGTTAAAATGTGATTAAATTTGTTGAATTATTACTTATGATTTCTATATCATGATATTAGTAAATAACAAATTGAACCTAAAATACGTAAATAAATAAATTAAAACAACAACTGTAATTTATAAGAAACTATTAATGAATTTTGCAACCAAAAATCTATGGGAAATAAGAAAAAACAAAAAAACAAAAAGAAACTTTCAAAATTTGTCCTCTTTATTTTCAAAGATTTGGTATTTAAGACAAAACAAAAACTTAACAAAAAACAAAAAAATGATTTCGAAATATTTAAAAAAGTTTTCTTATACTGTATACAGTACGGAGAATATGAAAAAAGAAAAACAACTTATTATAAAGAACAAAATCCAAATACGTAAGCATAGGCCTCATTCTGTAAGAAAATACTATTATATATATACAATATTATATATATATATATATATTATATATATTATATTATATATGAACAAAAAATGAAAAGAATACATTTTGTTGTAAATAAACCCTACTTTTTAGAGTAAAAAATAACAGTCTTTGAATTGTTTTATTTGAGTAATGTTGGTATACAGAATTTCGGATTTTTGTACAAGCCCTGTGGCTTGGGGCAGCCGGAGAATACATCCACAGCTGATCCCTTGCTTGTCGTAGAAGGCGACTAAAAGGGAGTCCTGCTCATTGGAGCTATGCTGAAAAATTTATCCACTTCGGAATGTGGATATGTTTAATAGATAGTCCCTCATGCAAAAATAGATTGAGGGAGTAATAAAAAATGAACTACAAATTTGTTTCTTTGGCAACCTTTAGTTCTGTTTGCTCCATTTACAATAATTAAGGCCGCAGTCTGGAAGGCGCTGCTAGGATTATATAACAAGTAATGATATTCACAAAAACTACTTTTATCGTTACTTTGAGATTACATTTTACGATACTAATTTACGAATATTTTAATAATTTACTTTATTATTTATTTTAAAATAATTTTTGAGCTCGTGCAATTCGCAATTTGATTATTTCTTGGCTACAGTGGTCTTGGGTCTCGTGTTTTTGTCCGCACTTTGCAATACGTAATACGGTCCCTGTAGGAGGTATACAGGAAGTCTAATATGTTAAGAAGTGTATCTACGATTCAATAGTTGGTGAATGGTTCTATTTTCAGTCTTCTCAACAGCGTAAATCTGTTCAAAGAAGGCAAAGAAAGTGTATTAATAAAGCGGTGTGTTGTTACGGCTCAAATATTTGTGAATGATCTGCGAATGTTCATCTCCTATCTGACTTTTAGCATAAGGTTTGACACAACCGAACAGCATTGGTTCTGATTCTAGAGAAAGAGGTTCAAGACTGAGTATAGCATATCATTCCGCTGCATTATAGAGGTGGCTCACATTGCATCCAGTTTAGCCAATGTAGGTCTTTTGTGTGCCCTGGTAGTAGTTATTAGGTGGATTTCTGCTCGTTATTCAAAATTAGATTTACGTATAGGAACGCATCGTACCTGAGGCGTTGCATACTCTTCATTCTCATCGAAAAGAAAAAAAAATTCAAATTTATTTGAATTCAGTAGTTGACGAGTGCGTACTCTGGCATTCCACCCTATCCACTGGTATTCAAAAGTGTGCCCAAGGTTCGCTTACAAGTGACTGTTAATGTCCGCACATGAAAGATTATTTAGTATACTTGGTCTTCTGGTTTTCACCAATATGAAGAAGCAAACATAGACCTTCCGTTTAAAAAAATAAATAAATAAATAGGGTGGCGCAACAGAGCGAGGAGCCCCTGGGCCTAGCGCATTTCTCACATCCATCCCTTGTGAGATGTGAGGGAATGGAGGGGACCTACAATTTTCTGCCGGTTCCGAACGGCTAATCGAGAAAGCGCTTTTCATGGCAATGAATACTAACGGAGGACTTGCCAATTCCTCGCGAAAGGCGATACCCGTAGAAAAAACATTTTTGCCTCTGGTGGGATTCGAACTCGAACCTCTGGATTAACAGGCGGACATGCTATCCATCACACCACGGGTACCACATAGACCTTCCGTTTAAGCCCTTTATTTTATGTGAAGGTTCCAATTCCTTTCTAAGCTACTCAATGACAACAGCTTTAATTTTAAAAAGCATCAGATTTACTTTTTGCAAGCCACATTCCACTATTATCATCAATACTTTAAAAAGACTGTTATACACGTCTATTTACTTAAGGAATTGCAACAATATTGCAAATAAATTGCTTTTTCAAAGAATATGTAAACTGTGTCCACCATCATTTCCCTTTTCAATATTCCCGGGGCTAGAGCATTTCTTTCATACCTTTTGAGGGAATGGAAGGAAAGCGCTTGTCATGGCAATGAATTTACTATTGGAGGACTTGCCAATTTCTCGAGGAAGGCGATACCCGTGGAAAAACGCTTTATTTTGGAGCTCCTATTCTGCTCAGTATAGTAAATCTTGCAATGCTCACTTTTCTTTGTGACTAGAGGCATAAAACGATTATTATAGAATATTTGGTATTAGAACATTTTTTGATTGAGCAAGTTTTCCGATTTTATTTAGTTAAAAAGTTATAGTTTCATTAAACATTGCATTGCAGTTCGTTTAAACTGAATATTTACCAAAAGTATTTAGCAAAAGCGTTTCTGATTTGAGTTTCTGATGAAGTTTAACTTGAATGTCGGTAAATAGAGACAATGAGGTGTTTCAATTTGCAGAAAAGTAAAATTTAAAATAAACCACTGAAAATTTCTTCACCTTTTATAATAGAAAATGTTTACCTCTGTAGAAAATAATGACAGTAACGAGTTGTGTCAAGCGTACACGATCCATATGGACAGTCAGAATCAGCATTGGACTGAGTGAGTATTGTTGAGTAGATGTGATTGTTTTTTCAGTTCTTGAATAGTAATGTGTTTGTAGTAATGTTTTTAGAAACAGATGAAAACTTTTGAGACTTTGCAAATAAATTTTCAGCTACAGAAATGTGGTTTGTATAGTGAAACTAGAGTTTTGAAACTCTATTTATGCTTTGGTAGCACGAAAAATATATTAGCTCTTTTTTAAAATAGCGACTTCGTATATTCAAGAGTGTCAAAAATATTATCAGAAGAACATTTTGTTGAAAATTATCCTCGCTATTCCGTTTCAGTCATTTAACCTAAAAAATTGATTCATTTTGACGATGTTTGTAGATAGTAAATTTATTTTTCCAAGTTATTCAAGTTTCCTTTTACCCATAAAGACAAACTATTTTTTTTAGAAACTCGTTTCATGTGATTTGAAAAGTATAAATTGTGGCAAAAATATTAAAATCTTATTCGGCCCATCTAACCGTAGCAAAACAAAAGCAACTACTATGTGTGTTACCTACTCACTTAAGCTTCGGAATTTATCGCTAGACTGGAATGACCCACTTTTGCATTTTTCATTGCCACTGTAAGACCAAACTTGCCATTATGACAAAGTACTTTTAGAAAACATTGAACATTTTTCAAGAGTAGCATTCATGAAATTTCACTTTTAGTGAGAGAAATTATAATTCTTGATCCAGTGCCCCTATTCTGTAACTATCGCCTTGGCGATAAACGGTGGAAAATGGAACGGTATTCTATGAATTTAGTAGGATTTTGTTTCATTTTCCACCGTTTTTCGCCTGCTTTTATCGAGGCGATAGCTACAGAACAGGGGCCCAGAGCTCTTAACTTGTATTAATTAATTTGAATATACTTTTATTTGAACTAATAGTTTCTTCATAAAATTTAGCATCTAAACATTCATTAAACATTTAAGGACACTGAAGCTTAAATTAAAACTCTATAAATCAAGCTAAGGTGTCAAAAACATAAATATATCACACTTTTCAATGATAAAAACTGAGTGTAAAATAAATTAGTTCCACTTAGAGGAAAAATAATATAAAGGACAAAAAGAAAAAAAATAAGAAAAACCACTTTCATGCAATTAATTTCATCCAGACTTCAAGACAAACAAATGGATTTGTTGGCCTTTAATTCAACCATAAAACAAACTACAAATCGACAATTGTACCGGGCGGAATGTAATTAATCATAAATTCTCAGAATTTTCTAGATGCAAACCTGTTTTCGCTATCTGTAGTCATACAATACCTACATATATTTACACCTCAACGCTCCAAGCCATGTTGGTATTTATCCTTTTGTTTAGTTGCGGAAAGGACCAGACACAATACTTGCGACACTCACACAAACTCATTGATTTCTGGATGAGTATCCTTCACGGATAAATTTATAGCCATCTATCAAAATCATTATGAAAGTATCATCTATTGTTTCATCGTCGTAACTCGTAAGGAATAAAGCAAGAGGAAACGGTGTTTCTATAGTTTCGCGAGGGTGTCCTTAACCGCTTCCCTTTCGTGTATATTATAAATTGTTTCGCAGTTCTAATAGAAAGGAATTTTGATTCCTTTAATACCTTGCAATCGTTCACATAATGGGTGGTGTTTGAATGAATTGTTTTGTTTTTAATTCTTGAATAATGGCGAAGAAAGGTGGGCTTGGGATAAGAGTATATCTATATCTAGGAGTAGGTATATGAGTAGGCCGACGACGCACGATGGGGTTGAAAATAGAAATTGTTTCTTTGGGCGGATTTCAATAAATAATTAGTTTTGTTGTCTGATCAAAGGAAGTTTCATTAAGAAGGGATTTGATTCGATTGTACAGGGATAAAACAAAAGAAGCATTTAAAACAATTATGTGAATGCATGGCATTTGGTAAAATGCAAATTATTTATTTTTATTGAGTGTCATTACCAGGTCACATTGAAGAGACGAATGAGAACAAATCGAATAGAAAGAGAATTCAAAATTGGTAAGTGATTTTTAAGTATAAGGTATTTATGTTGTGAATTGTAATTGCCTTTCTTATAAGACAACGTGCGTGTGATGAGGGTATCAACGTACTTTTGTTTAGTTTAATTTTCACAATATTGCTATTGGCATAAGCTGACGTGATTGTTTTTGAAGCGTTAAGATGAAGAAGAGGACAGGAGCATTTTAATGATTTTCAATGATTTTCTTTCAATGAATAAAATAAAAGAAAATTTAAATTGAGTTACTAACAAAATAGCATATTTTGAAGAAGTCAGCCTCTACAGCAGTATAGGTAGATTCATTCAGAATAGTTCAATCGCTTATATTTTCAAAATATATAAATGCCACTTCAAATGCCCATCTTCAACTGAACGCTTCACTTAATACTTCAATTTATTCAAACTGCGAATAATTGGTTTTTTTTCTCATAAGAAAAACGCCCAAGGAACTGCTCCCGCCTATCAACTCAACAGTTTATTTAAACGTTTAGAATAAGAGAATACTTTTGTAAGAGCAATTTTCAAACGATGCACTTTTAAGAAAACGTTCCAAATCTATTTCAGAGTTTTCTTTAGCTGAAGCTTAAAAAATGTTTGTGCTTGTGTATATTGTAAGTATTCGATCATGTCTAGAATTCCAAATAAGTACTCTGTATTGACAAGCCAAAATGATTTGAATCATACAAAGCATTTTATAAAGAGAAAT
This sequence comes from Melanostoma scalare, assembly GCA_949752695.1. Taxonomy (NCBI): domain Eukaryota; kingdom Metazoa; phylum Arthropoda; class Insecta; order Diptera; family Syrphidae; genus Melanostoma; species Melanostoma scalare. Next base: position 189,227,354 of record OX456985.1, on the reverse strand, counting down.
AAATTTCTAAAAAAATGTATGTTGAAGATCGAAAAGACCACCTCACCTCCATATTGGGTTTCGCCCAGGTACGGCAACGGGCTCATCTGTTAGATGTTGCCGTACGCTTTTAAGACTATAATTTCGTTTGGATTTTTTTTTATTTATACGTTATCATCAGGAAGGCTGTATAAGATAATCCAGCATATCTTTACTAGGAACAAAAGACTAAGACCTTTTTTTTTAATTATGTAGTCGTACAAAATTTAAAAAAATTCTTAGTTTGGAAAGATGCTTGTTGCCAATCAAGTGGAGAAAGAATTTTTGAAGTCAGTTAGGCTGCTACAATCATACAAAAATTTGACCCTTTCCGTTTTATAATAGTACTTTAAATAGGGGATGGAATAAAAAAGAAGTTAATCTATTTAAGAATTTCTAAACCCAGAAGTAAGGCTTTTAAGAATGCTCTGATTCTGACTTTGCAGTTTACTATAAATTCCGCTACACAAGTTGAGAAATAAGAGTAATTTTTTTTTTTTTTTTTTTATCACTATCAGAACAGCTTATTTCAAGCTTGTGAAACAAGTATCTTTTCTTCAAGAGTTTTTTCACCCTTAAGTACTCAGAAATATGTATCACTGTCATCATTTAGCGAGGTGTTAGTTGTTAGTAAGCAAAAATTAAGTCTAACACACTAAAGACAACAGAACTAAGAAATATTACAAAATTATTGATAAACATATACAAAAACAAATTAGATAGCTACATATAAACGTAAAATTAATTATTAAATATGACAATTATAAAGATATAAGAAACATAAAAAAAAAACATAGTCAAGAGAGTGGAGCTCTGGTTCGAATTAAGGACTTTAACGTAGTTTTACTAATATGAAAATCTATTAAATTTGAGTTTAGGTTCAAAACTTTTATCATACGAGTAATAGGCTCATTCAATCCATAATTAGTTCTATGATAAGGACAGTGAAGTAACTCCAAGTTGCGCAGTTGGTATGAGCCTCCCCGGTAGTTAAAACCTATGCATGCGAGCAAGTCAGGAGCATCAATTTGTCCTGTTATGAGCTTGTTAATAAAGACTAAATCATTATTTATACGGCGATGCGAAAGTAGTTGCATCTGCAAAAGTTGAATACGATGCTCATACAGTGGAAGGTCATAAGGATCAGTCCAAGGAAGTCCCTTAAGAGCAAATCTAATAAATCTTCGCTGTATACTTTCTATTCTTGAATTGTGGACTGCATAATAAGGAGACCATACTTGAGAAGCATATTCTAGATGGGGTCGAACATGACAGTTATACAGCGAAAGAGTGACGTAGGGGTCCGTAAACTCCTTAGCCCATCTTTTAATAAAGCCAAGCATTGAATTTCCTTTACTAACAATGTAATTGATATGAGATGTAAATTCTAAATTGGAGCTAAAGTAAACGCCGAGGTCCTTAATACTGGACACCTTGCATAATATTTGATGAGAAATCGAGTAATTATGCAAAGCCGGTGTACGTTTCTTCGAAAAAATTATACTTTGACATTTGCTTGGATTGAGAATCAATCCATTTTTATCGCACCATGTGGCAAAATTTTCAACATCAGATTGTAAAATAAGACGATCGGCTGCGCAGTCTATTTTCTTGAAAATTTTCATATCATCCGCGAAGATCAAAATATCGCTCGATGACAAGCTAAAAGTAACATCATTAATGGCAAGTATAAAGAGGATAGGGCCAAGGTGACTACCCTGTGGTACTCCTGAGTGCGCCTTAAAGGAGTCTGAAAGAATACTTCTAAATTTTACCACATATGATCTATCAGTAAGGTACGATCTGATCCAATCAACGAAGGTTGAAGGGAATCCATATGCATTTAGTTTAAACAATATAATATCGTGAGATAGTTTATCGAAAGCCTTTGAAAAGTCAGTATATATACAATCTAACTCTTGCCCGCTTTCTAGCGCGTTTGAACATTTATGAAGGAAATATACAAGGTTTGTTACTGTTGATCTTTTCTGTACAAAACCATGCTGCTGTTTGCAAATTATATTTTTTTAAGCGTTCACAAACAAGCTGTTCAAATAATTTGGGAATACACGAAAGCTTAGATATGGGTCTGTAGTTAAGGATATCTGATTTAATACCTTTTTTAAATACAGGTGTAATAAAAGATCTTTTCCACAGTAAAGGGAATCGACCAGAATCTAACGATAATGAAAACAAATAATGAAGGGGAAATGCAATTTGGGACTTACACTTTTTTAAAATTATGCGAGCTAAATCCAACAATCTTCTTGCAATTCTATAAAAAAAGGCTCATATTTTGACTTAAGACTAGTGAGAGTAGAAAAGCATATTTTAACGTCATAAAAAACAGCTGTCCTCCGAAAAGTGGAGCCTCTCTAATTTAGAAATTTGATTTGATAAAAGAACGTATACAAACAAGAAATAAGGACAGAACATTTCACACAAATTAAGTACCTACATCGGTAAAACAAAATTAAACTAAAAAAAAACATTATTGAAAGCAAGGAGAAAAAAGAAATACGCAAAAAAAACTTACCTACAATTAACTTATATGTATATTTAAATACAGAAGAATTAAAACACGAAAAATTTTTTTACTAAGGGGGAGACTAAAAGGATCTTCCCAGGGAAAACCTTTCAGGGCAAAACGTATGAATCTGTGTTGTACTGTCTCAACACGAGATTTATGAACCTCATATACTTACTTACTTACTTAGGTGGGCATTACAGTTCTGGGTGAACCTGGGCCTCAACCAACGTCCTTCTATTACGACTTCGATTTCGTGCGAGCTCTCTCCAGTTTTGCACTCTAAGTCGGTTGAGGTCTTCATCCACTTGATTGCGCCACACAAGATGAGGTCTTCCACTTCCGCGATTTTCTTCATTGTGCTTTCGAAAACCTGTCGAGCCAGAGCGTTTGGGTCCATCCGCTCTACATGACCCAATCATCGTAGCTTCGCAATGCGCACTCTTTTGGCTATGCCCATGTCGCGGTACACCTCGCATAGCTCGTTGTTGTCGCATTGTCTTCGCATACGGGACCAAATATTAATCGGAGAATTTTTCTTTAGAAACGACCAAGGGTTTCCTCATCCGCTTTCGATAAGATCCATGCTTCCGCACCGTTAAGCAGGACTGGGATGATCAAGGTCTTATACAGGGTTACCTTAGTTTTTCTGGAAAGGGTTTTGTTTCTCAATTGCCTTATTCTTAACCCAAAGAAGCAACGAATGGCAAGAGTTATTCTCCGTTTGATCTCCGCACTGATGTTGTTTTCCGTGTCTATAGCCGATCCTAGGTAGATGGAGTCCTGTACTACCTCGAAGTTATGCCTGACGTTTTGTCCAATTCTCGATGTTCTGTGTCCTTGTTTGATGACAGCATATATACTTCGTTATGCTCTCATTAACCATCTAACCCATTTTTTCCGCTTCTGTTTCAATACTCGCAAAAAGCACTTACGACATCACGCTTTTTCTTCTCTTTAAGTCAATAGCGTCTGCGTAAGCGATTAATTGTAAGTACAGACTTTTGAAATGAAACCTGAGAAAAAGGATTTAATTTCATATGAATGTTGCGAGCAAAGCTGATTCAGTATCTTACATTAGGTATATTTCATACGTAAAAATATTTTATTTTTAAACTTTTAAGTGTGGCCAGAAAAAAGCTTTTTGTAAGCCTTCCTTCAGGAATTAAAGAAGATCAGGTGTTCCGTTGGTTAGACTCAAATTTTCTTTAAAGTTTCATTTACATTTGTTTTACTTTTATTTTTGAATTATTGGAAAGATGCGAAAAAACAACTTTTCGTATTTCTCTAAAGTTTTTTTTACAATCAAATAATTATTTTTGAAACGTATACTATATACTTCTTTACTTGTGTCTAAACATTGTTTTGATATTGTGATATTGACTTTTTAGTGGAGTTCTCTGGATTTCCCCTTTAAACATGATCAAACCAACTGAGCCAATCATGCTTTATTTTTTCCAGTAAGTTTATGATGAGGTCAAGACTTCTACCGATCTCGGTTCTGTTCTTATTGTACGATCAATACTCTTACTCATGCTATCGTATGGAGCATCTTCACCTCAGCTGTCGTCAACCTAGTCTCATGCTTTTTGTACATTATATCCAATGACGTAAACCGTCGGCGTCGTCATTACAAGTTGTTTGAGTATTGAAGATTGATCACAGATGTCAATGGTTTTTACACTTGGGCTCCATTCAAATTAAAGTCTGAAAAGATATGTCTTGACGGGCAGCTCAAGTTCTCCGCCTTTTTTGGACTAATACGGTGCCCAATACTTTCTAAAACTTTTACTCATACGTTAAATGCTTCATTCAGGGATGAAGTATCCTCACTTATGATATGGTTCCATCGTCAGCAAAGAGCAGTCGATGTAGTTTGGTGTTCTGTGTTTTATCTTCTACCAGGTTAGTCAAAGGCTTTAATAAAGAGCAAAGGACTAAAGACGCTTATCTGTTGTTACCTATTTATGTAACAACTAAGTCCAAGGGTCTATGGCTATGTCAAAAGTCTCTTGGATTCCCATTTTATGAAGCTAAATTATTCGATCATTTCTTCATGATTTAGATTTATACAAGTAGGTAATGTAAAATAAAATAAATTGCGATCTTATTCAAATCATAATGTGGCTACTGCGTTAGCTAAGTTATATAAAGAAGTACGATCCATTGCTCGTTTTTATATTATATTTGTATTGTCGAAGGGCTAGATTGAGAGCTACTACCTAATTTTTGATTTGGAGTTGAGGTGATCTTTTCGATCTTCAACATACATTTTTTTAATAAAAAAATTTTTTCTTTTCTTTTTAAAAATGTTCTGTAATAATTCAATTCAATTACAACTCCAGGACAAAACAAAGACAATAATAAACACTTGTTTGCTATTTTTCTTTTAAATAAATTTATGGCCAACCATGGAAAACTTTTGGTTACTTTTCTAAAGTTTAATAATGTCTTGTACATTTGCTTAGAAATTAAAATTCACTGCATATGAGTGCAGTGAATTTTATAAGTGTCGATGAAGATAATCCGAACTAAATTTTGCGTCTTAGAAGGGTACGGCAATCATCTAACTGATGAGCCCAATTGCCGTGCCTGGGCGAAACGCAATATGGAGTTGAGGTGATCATTTCGATCTTCAACATACATTTTTTAGTAAAAAAATTTGTTCTTTTCTTTTTAAAAATGTTCAGTAATAATTCATTTGATCTTCTTGTTTGCCTTTTCCTTTGGTAAATTTGATTTTATTTTTATGAAGGTTCATAAATATTTACATATTTATTTTTAATAGGTTAGCAAATTGGTCACTTCTGTAACATATTTGATTTCTTGATAAATTTTTTTTTTGAAATTGAAAATTCAAAGGAATTTTCCTTATGATGATTGCGTGTTAAGATTGTGTACCAAAGTATACAGGGCACTTCCAGTCTTAAAATTTATGATATGAAAGAAACGAACGATTCCTACTGCTTTGATAAAAGCTATACGAAGAAACCCATATTACATGAAAGATTGGTATGGAAAATCCTGTTTCCTGAAAAAAAGCAGCCCAACATAACCTTTCCAAAGTAAGAAGGACCTTAGCCAAGGTACCAACATGTTCAATTTTTACTAACTACATAATATGTGAAAATAAAATTAAATCTGATATACTCACAAACTGGTGTTTTTATTCTTTACAAATGTCATACTTACAGGTAAGTATGTACCTACATATATGTTTTTACTACATTACTTTGCCTGTGATTCTTAATTTTCCTATCACTAGAAAAGAAAATAAGCTTTCTCCATAATTAACAATACAATATCATGCTGCAAAAGCGACCCCCTTTGAAATCTGATAGACATTTGCTATCAATTGAGTGGTTTCGCATCGATCAGCTCATCTGGTCATTAACTCCGCCTAAGTAAATATTAGCACATTATCAACTTGAAGCCACCAAAACATAATAAATGATTATGATCGATAGTCCATAAACAAATTACAGGCTCCTTCACTATCCTTTCTCAATAAATTATCTCAGTTATGCCGCTGCTCGCCGTCGCTGCTCTGCTGCTTCCACTTTGGCATAATGATCCTCAAAGTGATTCAAAAGGCAGATGAAGACATCTTAGCATCGACAACATCAACACAAGGCATTTGCAAGAGACACAGGAGGTAGATTGCATCCACCCATAACCACCTGCAATTGTGTTCGTGTTGCAGTTGCAGGGCCATCATCAAACAGAAAGTAGCAGTTGCAATCTAATCAACAGGCGCGAGTATTTACCTGCGGCAGCGACTAATCGGCATTCTTTCAATTTCGAACTCAAACACCGAGAACAAGAAGACCTTTTCCCAGATAGAAAATATGAACAAAAGAACATCGAAAAGGAATAAACAGCAACAAAAGAAGAATTTTCCGATTCATTTACTAACCTTTCGCTTAGAGAAGAAAATGGAAGGAACGTCCAACACCCTTAACCACACTCACACATGTACACACCTCTCAATTCTGAATACCTTCACAACTACCAATCTACCAAGCACACCCACACTTTCAGATGGCCAAGGTGAAAACACGCAGGTCGTTTCGAAGTCGAAGGTACAAAGTAAATACATATCTCCATTATGCGCCGTCCATGGCAAATATATGAATGTGTGCGAAACTTAGTTCGAAAAAGAAAGCCTAGGTCGCCTAACGTAACAGCTATATGTTCACGCACATGTAGCTGAGCTCTTCACAAAACGGATTTCGGGTGCCATTACGAAATGGGCACCAGCTACAGTTGGCCACACCCCTGATTTTTGAAATACTTGAATGATTTCAATATGGCTGTGCTGCTGATGATGAAGGAAGCGTTGGTGTGTGCGTCTACATCAAGTTAGGTATAGCTGTTGTGTGCGCTGGATGTTTTTCGTTCTGTTTTTTTTTCTTCGGTGGGATGAAGGGCCATGATTGCCGTTGGTACCTATCCATGGCTCAGGCGGAAATTTTCGGCTGAATTCGAAATTGAATTTTAAGATATTTTTGTTCATTTCCGGGAGATTTTCGTTTTGCTTTTCTTACCTTTTTTTATTGCAATTTTGATAAATTCGGCGGTCCAGCATTTTGTGCTTTAGAAGAGGAAATGTCTTTTGAATGAACAATGAGGAATTTTATCCCATAATAATAATTTTATTATGATGGCGAACGTTACGTGGATATGAATGAATTCATAGAAGAGTTCTGTTCGTTTACCGCTAGCTAGCTAAGAAAATGGTGGCAGTTATTTCAAATCTGTTAAGTTGTAAAATTGTGATAGTTTGAGTATTAAACTTTTGTGATTTTCTTATAATAAAACCAAAAACAATAAATAAAGTTATCGATGGGCGAGAGAATTATATGAAATAAACGTTAGCTTGAAGAAATAAGTTCCGACGGGGTATTGTATTAACGTGCTTCTTGATTACCGTTGGTTCAATGACGGTTCCGTAAAAAAACAGTTTGATAAATTTCTTGCGTTTGACAGGAAATAACAGGAACCGATGTAGATTGTTTCTGGACAATGAAATAATTTTCTAGTTTAACTTCGGGATATGCCAAGCCTCATGCCTTTGAAATCAGATCTGAAAGAGTAGGTCGATAGGTACCAACCTACATAAATTGATTCTAAAATTATGTAATAAGTAGCCAATAATGAAACAGGTATATAATTTTAGAGGTTATATTGTGACCTTTTAAAAATTTTCGGACAAGCGGACCTAGTATTGCTAATATTACATGGCTCATACTTTCTCCGAACGCTCCACTTTAGTAAGTTTGATTGCGCTTTGTAACGGGGAAGTCCGAGAATATTTTGTAAGTTAACGGGGTTTATTTGAAGACTTTTTAGATGAAATTTAAATAGGAATTTCATGTTGAACTTTCTATTCACATACCTAATATTTTGCTCGTTTTAATCTTTTACGAGTATTTGATACATTTTCAGCGTTTGATGATTCAATAGGTAGCAAAATATAGCTAGGGAGGGGTTTGAAATGTTTAATTTCCTTGAAGAAGTAAAAAATAGGAAACGTTTATTTTGTTTAGACATCATTATCGTTTAAGATTCCCTTATTTGACAAGAATATGAAAAAAAGATTTAAATTTCATTCACATACTTTTTCTCACTCATGGTTTTTTCAATATGTGTTGTAACGGTTGGAGATCGGTTGTTGTAAAAAGATAACTTTTGCGTAGCGTCAATATCGTCTTATAACTTTCGATCAAAGAACTACTTACCAATTCATCTCAAAGTAATTGAAGCAACCAATACACCCGATTTGCTTGAAGTTAAATTCCACAATATGTCAGTTTACCGCTGTTTTCCAAGAAGCCAATGCTTTTGTTTTTAAAGGAAAAAGTAAATTAATCAGCGTTGAATTCAATTGGAAAAACATAAATAAAAATTCAACCTACTCCAGTTAAATTGAGTATTTAATTTGAGCTGCAGTTTTTGTGGCCATCCGTTAGTTTCCAAAGTTTAATTTTTAGTTTTGAATGTTAAATTTCTAAAGTATTATAAAGTAGGTAATGCAAACCAATATCACATAACGTTGGGACCAAAACACATACAAATGCAATAATATAAGCAATTTCAATAACAATAAACGACCGGTAGGATTGCCAACACTTTTTGAAAGATCACTGTCGTAAAGAAGCAAATGGGAGACTTGGTATTCTCTTAAGATCAGGTTAACGCCAAGTGAAGATAGAAAAATTTATGAAAACTTCAAATGCAGCTCAAAAGCTATTCTCAATCATTCGTTTCAAAAAAGTACGGTTATGAGACGATGCGAAAATGCCGAACTTAAAAATCCATAGGTATACCTACAAATACAAAAGTATTAAAGCTCTGCATAAACATCAGTCTAACAGTCTAACTAATGCAAATGTAAATAATTTAATTTGAAAGAAGCGCATCAGGTAGGTGCTGGAAAATACCTAGCACCTTTAACTTTTTTCTTAAAAATGCAATAAAAATAAAACTTAATTTCTCTTACATTTTCATTGATACGTTCAAGCAACAGCTTGGGCTTGCTTCGCACTTCGCAGTAAACCCCTCTATGACTCCAATTTTCCAAGACCTTGTTGATGGTTTCGGGCTTTGGCTCGCGGACTATTTGTATGCATTATATTCACCTTATGTGCTTAAAATATCTCCGTATTTCAGCATGATTTGGTCCCTTACGGATCCCGACAAAAACAGAATTTCAAATGGGTTAAATCGCAGATCGATTGACATCGCCAAGAAGGCTGGTAACGAATGATAATTTGATTCGGAAAAGATGGACTTTTGTATGGGCTCAGTGTCATGGCGAGCCATTCTGCATAAACCAGAAGTCATTCAAGTCCATGTAATCAATTTCAATAAAAAAAGTATCTCTATATTCGCTCTATAACGCCCACCGTTGACCAGAATTTTTTTTCCTTTTTGTAAAGAAATATTTCCGTTAATTTAATTTATCCTGGTAATTTTGTTCGCTGAACTTTACCCAGAGTTGACCCAGGTTTCATTGACAACCCTATGAACAAAAAAAACTGGGCTTTCCAGTCATCAAAAAAACACTAAACCACAAAATCACCACACATCCCTGTCATTTGAATAAAAACACATGAAATTTGACAGTCCTCAACTCGCCCCAGCAAAAACCTAGGGCGTGAGTTGAAAGCAAACACAGGTCCACCCCAGTGCTCAAAAACACTCAGTTTGAGATTCAGGGCGAGTTTAGGTTTTTCAAAAAACACTTAGTGGCGACCACAGAGCGACACCTGGGCTTCAACAAGCAAACCTATTATAGAAAAAAATTCAAAAAATTATTATTTTTTTCATTTTTAGTAAATCTGAAGTGAAAATTCTTCAAGTTATTGAAACTTCGGCTTCGGCTACAGCTCAAGGTTGATATTAATCCGAATTTTCGGTTTCGGCTTTTTTTTTTTACTAATAAGGTAATATTACTTAATCATTATATATGAATGAGCTCATTACTAAATTAAGTCAAAATACCCCTTTTTCGACATGTTTATTGCGAATTAATTATACTCATTATATCGTAGTTAACAAATTAACCATTTGCATTAATGTCTATGTCCCCTTACGCTAGTTAAATGCAATAAGAATTAAGCTGAAGCAATTTAATGGCGTTGTATAAATTTTAAAATGCAGGCAATGTCTGAGCCATTTTTGAGCAAAATCTTAAATATTCAATATCAGAAAATCCTGACGTGATTGATTTATTTTTATTTTTCTAGTAATCAGCGCATCAGAAACTCACTGTACAAAGAAGAGGACTATGAGTGTTGTCCACAAGCACACCAGTCTAACGAACTTTTTGCACAAACGTTAGTATAACAAGGTGCGGGTGCTTCTTGTTTCCCAAAACTTTCTGTTTGATAAAAGCAATTCTTGGCATACACAGGAAGTTAGTATGTATCCCAACGTCATTTAAGCGTGAAACGACTCATTTCATTCCACGGAGGTATGATTTTGACTTTTTGTTAAGTCTTCAAGAAGGAAACAATTGTCAGTGCCAAAATAACCTTGTAATAAATAGAAACCACGAGACAGCCCATCGTGTTCATATAAAGATCGTTTTGCTGAATATTGACAGTTGACACTTGTAGTAACATAAACACTAAGTCTCTGCCAAAGCCATCAAGAGGAAACTTTGGCATGACAGTAGATAGTACCTGAAAGGCTTCCACTCCAATATTTGATTAAAGTGTTTTCTTTTTTGCCCTGATAGTTTCATTTCAAAATTAGTTTCCGATCATATCAAAGAGCGTCGAAGTTGATTCGATAAAAAATGCAAGTAAGAAATATTGGATATAGATAATATTTTGGACTAGACCCGTAAATTATTTGGTTTTTTAAGTTTACACCATCGCTCATCACCCTCGACTCTTCACCAATTTTTTCGTTTGTTTCTTTCAGATCATAAGAAACTCAAGAAGACTTTCGTTTGCTGGATCCTAGCACATACTTAAAAGTTATTTTTTAATAACATTCACTACAATTTTTCTGGTTTTTCGAATACTGCAAAGCATAAAACTTTTCGAAGTCTTCCATAAGTAAAAAGCTATGGTGTTCAAGAAAAAACAGAGGATAGACTTGTCTCTACGAATTTGTTGTTTGACATAGAGGCGGTTTGTTCAATTCAAATGTAGACGTTTTCCTCCATTTTTCGATTATTATCACATGGTCTTAGATAAACGCCCAGAATATGACTTTGAGTTATAAAAGCCAACTGTGCACAAGCAGATGTTACTTTAATGTCGGGAACGTCAAAGATTTCCTTTGACACTTATTCTATATCTCCCACATTGATACGTATACTACGCTCAAGGCACAATTCATTTTTCGTCTCTTTTTTCATTTTTATTATTTTCATAGCGAACAAAAGTTCAAATAGCTCGTCCTCAAGAGGGAAACTGATATCAAAGCACGGTTTTATGTCAAGCACCATGGTGTCTGGTGAATGGCTCTCTGATCTGGTATTTCAACAAAAATATCGTCTATAGTGATAAGGACACTTTTAGCTTGGAGGCTGTGTTAACAAGCAGAGCTGTTTCGTTTGAGCCTCTTCATTACCTATGAGTGAACGTTTTTTTTTTTTGCGGTTTTTAGCCTGGCGAAGGCATTGGAGTTTAATTCCTTCGAAAATGAAGCTGAAGCAACTGTTATATGGCCAACAGGCTTGCACTACGTGTAACATAAGCAACAATTCCCATATCCTTTGACGTGGAACCTCACATTTTGAGATCACATTGCTCAAAGGGAAAATGGAAAAGGAACGACTAAGTGAGAAAGCAATTTTATGGAAGTGGACCTACTTGTGAGGACTTGACATATTGTCTCGCAAAAGCAGCAAAACAATTTCATGTTTCTAGGATTCAAACCACCAACTCACATATAACAGTCAGACACATGTTAATCCTTACACCTCTCTCGCCATTGGATTCAAATGTTAGTTTAATTCTCGGAATGATTAGCTTACATGTCACTGGTGCTAGAATCTCGAATTCCAAAGAATTCTCAGATCGACAACTATTATACACATCACGGGTGCAACTTTTCAACCCAAGAAGCTGTTTATAATCAAAAATGCGGTTTTGTTATCATACTATTATCTTTTATGAATATTGCGGCGTACCGCAAAAGCGCATCACTATATAGTATGAAGCAGTTAAGTGGTAGGCCTGTGATCCCTTCAAAATCACGATGCTAGTAACCAGAAATGGGAAGAAGAGGAACACTTACGATTAGTTGCATTCGATTATACTTAACTTTAAAAGTTTTAACTTCTGTATTTGTGCATTATGCATACGTTCTACACCAAAAGCTGTTCTAAGCTCAGAAAGTTTAAACACAGATCAGTTCTGGCATTGGGCATAGTTAAGTTTCTTTCTAACAAAATCTGGGTTCTCAAGAAGCAACTTTATATTCGATTAACTTTTTTCAATTGTTTGTCATCGAGACTATCATCAAAATATTTTTTTCTGTATAACTTCACTGTCCGACGATTTTAAACTTAAGGACTTGGAGCTCTGGTCATTGCAATCTTTAGTCTATATCTTTTTTGACTACTTTATGTAACATCCAAAGTATCTAGTAACCTGTGATTTTCTGCAAATACTAAAATTTTTTGGGTTGACTCGGTAACAAAGACTGGTGAAGCAGGCTAATCCATCAATAAGCTATCATAGCCTACAACACACTTTGTCATTTCATATCAAAAATATTTATTTACCCACCAGCAAGAAGAACAAAGTCTTTATAAAATTTTTCTAAGTTTAAAGATCAACTCTATCGACCCACATTTTCAACTAAAAAATGGCCTTGAAATTGTATATTCCATTACCACATTATTTCAATAAATACGTTCCATGTATCACCATCACCATGCTCACGCATTTTGTACTCATGTCTTACTTCTTTTTTTTACGAAAGTTCCTAAATTACTTTCAATTGCGTTCATTACAATAAACCCGTCACACGCTTCATTCGAATATGAATAGTATTCTTCTTCAGTCTGTCGTCAGCTGACTGATTCTTATCTCTCACATTATTCGTGTTGAAGACCGGCAGATATGACTACTGACACACACATAACACGTCCAACACTAAAAGGTCGTCATCTTCTCTTTTCCATCATCGTTGTCGTGGTCGTCTCCATCGTCGCCATAATCATCATCACAAATGTTTCAATTTCAAAACTAAGCTAAGTAAATCAGTCGAAATTTGATGTCATTTATTAGATGCTCCCCAAGCACACCGAATCACACATACAGACACCGGCGACACCAAGTTATTCCGGCCGCCACGCCGCGCGCCATGCCGCCCGTCGCCACCGGAGCGTTAAAAGATCACCCTTATACAGTTTATAGTTGCACTGAAGAAAAGTAAATTGTCACAGGTCAGGACTATAAATGAGCACCTAGATATTTTAAGATATACAAACTTACTTCCAGGATTTGCTGTCATAGTTATTAGACAAACTTAGTACAGGGCTGGTTATAACAGAGGGTATACTTCTTCAAATTGAAAGGTAGGTAGTACCTTACCTACCTAGGTATAGAGGAGCATGTACCTAGTTTGTAGGTAGGGAAAGTAAGAAGTTGGTTTTTGCGCACCACAGAAGGAGCGGTGTGTTTTGAAAGTAATGTATCTTTGTTATTTAGCAAAAACCTTTTACTCTCGCTTTCGTTTTGCACTTTTTCCTGATTTGATTTTTTTTTTTCGTTCTTGTTGTTGTTTTTCTTGTTATTTTATTTATTCGCAGCAATAAATATACGAAACAAATCGACACCAATTCACCTAAATGAGTATCATATTAAATTTAATGATGCAGCAGTATTTCAGTTTTGAGTCAGAAAATTGAGTAGTAGTATGGAGTAGCAGCAGCAGTGTGCAGCAGTAGGTAGTATAGTAGACGAAATGGCAGACATGATGGAGTTTTATGTTTAATTTTTTTGTGCTGGTGTTGTTTCAGGTTGCGTTTTGTTTGTTAGTCGGTTGTAAGGTGCCTAAAACACTTAGCAATAACATTCAGCAGCGTTTGCGAGGGCGACTAACGAACAAACGAACGACTATACGGCTAACGATGGCAAGGGGTGAATTGGGTGAAGAAAGGCGCCCATCAAGTGATCACCGCAATTTTATTAATGCCCTTTTGTTTCTTTTGAAGGCGATGGTGGATGATGGTTGGTAGTAGCGCAATGGTGGGAAGGATACAGTAGGTAGCCCCTTCCACACATGCGTTGCTCTTTTTTTAATTGCTCGTTAAGTAGCACTTCATTTTGTGTGCTTTGCAGTGTGTGATGATGGTTAGGCACATTTTTTTTTACATATCTATACCTTTTTTATAACAAGTGATGCATACGTAATTAACTGCCATTGGATTAATTGCCCGCACTTAGAAATGGCGGTGGAAGGCTGGACGAAGTGGAGGAATTTTGTGCAGCAGAGTGCAGTTGTCTATGGTGACTGTGACCGCTAACAAGATTATTGAACGGGAGGGAAACTTTAATGAAATTTTCAACGCTTTAAATACCTAGCAATAATTACAATTATTATGCATGTTTTCGGTAATAAGTGAACAATTAGTTCGAGTAGATGTTTAATAATTTTTTAAGTGCAAGCAAATTAATTTAATTACAGAATCCACACTTTGAAAGCTAAATTACGAAAAATAAAAGCAAAATATATTTACGTGGCTATCTATTGTAGAATATGTAGTTGTTATTGGGTAATCATAGGTACACTTTTGTTGTTGAAATAAATTAATGCACCGTTAAATATCTGATAAAGATGGCGGCAAATTAGATTTCGAATATATAACACGCTTCATGATGAGATCATTGAGAAATGCGGGGCTAGCAGCTATGGAAAGCAATTCTGACTTTCGAATGGAAGTACAAAACTTAGTAGGACATTAATAATAATTCAATCCAAAAGCTTGTCTTTAAGAGCTAGGTGATAGCTGGGCTATAAGCAACTTGCTTTAGGTTCATTCCACGGTAACACCCGAAATAAACACTTTTCGACTCATAAAATTGTTAATCCTTTTGCTAAAATCTACAAATCTTACAACTGAGATAAAGCAACTTGAAACGTAGAAAATAAAAAAAATTAAAACGCTAGAATATCAGCATAAGGGTTAACAATTTAATGAGTCGAAAAGTGTTCGTTTCGGGTGTTACCGTGGAAAGACCTTTTACTCAATCATAGCTTACATTTAAAATGGAACTTGCGTAACATGAGGTGGTTCGTGTTGTTTGGCTTAACACGAGTTCTTTGAGTAATTTGAGGAATTTTAAACTTAGTTGTTTTGTTCAATAGGAACTCGCTCCAGTTATTTAAAGAATAGAAACCACTTTGTGCTGCTTTTTGTAGTGCATCATTGTAGTTCACTATACCTATGACTGGGGCGTGTTTGCGATAAACGAACTATAGCGAGCAACATCAGAGGGCTTTAAACTCGTATAGTGCAAGGAGCTCCAGTAAGATTAGTCTTTGGAAAGCACATCGAGTCTTAGACTTAATAATTTTGTGTTAAACGAACTTTAGTAAGAGCTACACGATATGTTTTCTTCTTCCTAAATTACTCGAGTGACTTATGTTGTAAAGCTTTTTCGAAGTCTTTTATTAAAATATTCACTTGTGCCGCTGGTGTCATCATTGACACTCAAACTCCGTACAAAATGAAGATTTTTAAAGCGAGTTCCGAGAAAGTTTTAGCAAAGGACAACAGGCATTTGACCACAAACGCTACCAATCGAGTTCACTTTAGTTCTCGATGATCTTTTCCTAGATGATCTGAACCAGTTTCAACATGTTTATTTGATTTTTGCTCATGACCGATCTTTCGTTATCAATGTCATTAGGATTTGGAATGGTCTTCCTTTTGAACTCAAATCATCAGCCATTTGTAGGAAGAAGATATTCGTATACTTTTCGGCTAATTAGTGGTAATGGGGGCGTTCGAGAATCGTATCCGGATAGCTTGCTGTTGTTGTTTACGTGTTAAACTTTTAGCAGAGTCACACACCCATTTCAACTAAAAAGCTATCTGAAGGTATCCGAGTATTTTTGGTATACCTTTCTAATAAAGTGGTCAGCTGATAGAAAATTTATTTTTATTTCTTTTCATGTTGATTTTTTGTTTTGGTGTGCATTTATTTCAGCATAAGAGTCTTTTAAAACGCATGAGAAATTGAAAAAATTAAGTTATAATAGTCTAACAATGATAATTTGAATGTTTTTCTGTTTTCAAAAGTCGAATTTTAATATTTCACAGCTAGCTGTTGTCTGCAGCAATCTGGAAAAAGATATCAGGATCGTTCAAAAAGGTATCCAAGATACGGCTATCCGAGATAGGTTAGGTTGAATGGGGGGTGCAGCCACAAGTGGCAACACCTCACTCGGATCTCAAGGATCCATTGTGCTCCCCGGGAAATCAGAGGATGAGGAAATGGGAGGATTGGAGAGGTAGATGGTTATTGTGGTAGGGAACTCCCACTGAACCATTTGGAGCCCTGAGTAAATTTCAGGACGTTGCTCAGTGGGAGATTTGAGATGTCGCCCAGTTCGTCGAAAAAGTATTCTCCGAGGGTTTTTTCCGAGTGTGGGCCAAGCTAGGACACTCACAGAGGAAGTGGAATGATCCCTCCTCTGCCTCCTCATCTTGGCATCCTCTACATAAGTCGGATGTGCTAATGCCCATTCTCATCATGTGGGTACCCAACGAATTGTGTCCCCAGAATGCTAATCAACAGAGAGAGCCGAGGTCTACTTAGCTGGAGTAGAAATTCTGTTTTTTTTTTGGAAATATCTGGCCAAAGGTTTCTAGAAACTCGGCATGTTTCTAACGATGACCACCTGTCATTGGCGGTTCTTAGAAAATTGTGTTTGATTCTGTTTTTTTCTTGCTCAAGTGGCCTTAGAACTGAGGTGTTCGTTTCGCTGGATTCGAGTGCTGATCCGATTTAGCCAGCTTATCCGCCATTTCATTACCAATTATGTCACCATGCCCTGGAACCCAGGTTAAACTAACTGTGTTTGTTTCGCTGAGCAATCTTAGGTTACTGCGACAGCTGTCTACTAGTCTGGATTTTGTCATAATGGATGAGATAGCTTTGATGGCCGCTTGACTGTCTATAAAGAAGACAATATTTTTGTTGATCAGGTTTTGCGTAGCTAGGTGCTTCGCGGCTTCGCACACTGCAAGTACTTCTGCCTGAAAGACACTGCAGAAGTCGGGAAGCTTTATTGATCTATTCATGGTGAGGTAGTCTGAGAAGATACCTGACCCTACCCCTTCGTCCGTTTTGGAACCATCTGTGAAGACGGAAATGTGATTTCCTTTTATAACCCTGTTTTCCTCCCAGCTTTCTCTTGTCGGAAAGACTGTTAGGGCTACTGGATTGAAGTCAATATGTATATATATATGGGGTATAGTCTGTTTGAATGTCTATATCTGTATGGTTCATGATGGTTCTATGGCCTGATATGCCTGTTTTCCAATTGTTGCATTGTTTGAGTCGCAGTGCGCTTTTGGCCGCCATCTCCTTAGTAAAAAGATCTAGGGGGGCTAGCAACAGGAAAGTTTCCAGAGCTGCAGTTGGTGTTGTTCTCATGGCACTAGTTGAGCCAATGCATGCAAGCCTTTGGATTTTGGCCATGGTCTTAAGGTTTGAAGCCTTCTCTAATGATGGCCACCAGACTAGACAGGCATATGTGATTGGTCTTATTATGGATGTATACATACAGTGAATGGTTTTGGGACCAGGTCTCCATTTTTTCCCAAAAGTTCTACTACAAGTGTAGAAAGCGATTTGAGCTTTCCTTTCTCTTTCTTTTAAATTTTCTTTCCAGTTAAGTTTACGATCAAGGACAATTCCGAGATATTTTGCCGTACCAGATAAGTTCATTGGTATACCATTAATGGAGGCAGGAAGTATATCTGGAATGTTACGTTTTCTCGTAAACAGAACAAGTTCTGTTTTAGTAGGGTTGACGTTGAGATTTGTGGGGCTAAACAGCCCCCAGTTTTTTGCCCAGCTGGTGAGCTTGTTTAGAGCTGTCTGAAGAAGTTCACAAAGGGTGGTTGTGAGTTTTCCCGAAGTCAACTGCTTTTATTCCGCTCCTGTCAAGTTTAACCAGGATTTGGTTAACTACTAGGAGCCAGAGTAATGGGGATAACACTCCTCCTTGAGGTGTACCTCTACAAGCTTTGACTTTTAGGGTACTTGCACCCATTTCTGCTTTTACTATTCTCGTTTGGAGCATGGAGTCGATCCAGTTTGATAGCGTTGGCTCGATATTTATGGAACTTAATGCCATGCGAATAGCACTGTATTCAACGTTGTTGAAGGCCCCTTCTATATCGAGGAATGCAGCCAACGAATACTCTTCATATTGGATTGACTGTTCAATGGTTCCGACTACTTCATGAAGTGTAGTCTCCACTGATTTGCTCTTTATATATGCATGTTGGGCTGTAGAGATCACATTGTTATTCAGTTTTGTTCGGATATGCGTTTCTATAAGTCTTTCTAGAGTCTTAAGTAGAAAGGAGGATAGGCTTATTGGTCTGAAATCTTTGGGTTCAGTGTGTGAGGGCTTACCGGCTTTGGAAATAAATATGACTTTAACTTCTCTCCAACTAGTTGGAATAAAGGTGAGGTTTAGACAACCTCTGAATATTTCTACTAGAATCGACACAATCAAGTCTTTAGGGCTTTGGAGCATCATTGGAATGATACCGTCCGGACCTGCAGATTTGTATGCTGAGAATGAGTCAATTGCCCACATTACCTTCCTATTATCTACTAAGAGATTTCCTATGTTGGATCTAACGCAAGCGTTAGGGTTTCCGCTTTCTGGGGATGTCATTTGAGAACACCCTGGAAAGTGGGTGTTCATGAGTGATTCTAGGGTTTCAGAGCATGAGTCAGTCCATGTGTTATCAAGTCTTCTAAGAAAACTAGGGGTATTTTGGACCTTGGACATGACCTTTCACCTCTTTCGTTCGTGTTTGTACTACCCCACTGTATGTGATGGGCATTAGCATCACAGCCCATGAGGAGGTCCCAGCCATTCCTTTTTGTTGTGGCGACCAATTCTGCAACAGCTGCCGGTGGGTGGTTGGAGGTTGCATCGCCCGGCATGTAAACGGAGGCCAGGATTAGGGGTGGCGCCCTTTCTCGCTCGCACTTCACTGTTGTCAGATCATTACTACTGTGAGGGGTTAGAATCAAGAGATTTAAATTTGTCTTTGATAAAATGCATGTACGATAGTTACCTTCTATAGGCCCTTTGTTAAAGAAAAGGAAATGATCTTTGGATTTCAGTCCGCAGATCCGGCCATGATTTATCCATGGCTCTTGTATTAGGGCTAAATCGATGTCAGTTTTTGACATCAACGCGGTCAAGGTGGCAGAGGCCAACTTACTGTGCTGCAGGTTTATTTGTAGCACCTTCATTGTCTTTTTTGTTTCCATCATTTTTGTTTTGCAAGTTGGCAGCCGTTGCCGACCTCACCTTAACCTTGTTTAGGCCAATATTTAGTCTATATCCCGTTTCTGGAAGCATAGCCATTGACTCATGATTGAGAATGACTAAGACTTCTTGGCCTGCGCTCGTAGGCTCTTCCATCTCCAGTACTTCCCAGTCAGCACTTGGGAAACTTGGGTTGAGTTTTCGTAAGAAGAGCTCAATTGTTTCCTTCTTCAATCGCGGTCCAGGAATGTTTATTGGGACTTTGGGTCTGGAGGGGAGGTCTTTCTTTAATGCAACTTTCAATGTTGCACCTTCTATAAAGTCCGGCATTTTGGATATCTTATTTTTTAGCCAGTTTAGGGTATATTCGCTATCCGAGATAGGCTATCCGATAGGTTCATTGGGCGCAATGTCACAAATCTCAACGTCATATTGTTTTTAACCAAAAGTGGTAATTACCTACTTTTTATCCAAAAATTAAAAAAAAACAGTATACACTGAACTTTTAAAAAGCAAGGCCTGGATTCCGTAACGCTTAAGACGACTATGGTACCTAAAAATCTTATGTTCTAAAAAACTGTTTTAAACCCTGAAAACCTACTAAAGTTATAAACTAAAGTAGTAAATTGGCTATTCCTTAATCGCTGAAACCGGAGGTAAATGGTAAATGAGAAATTCCTTCGATGATACAATCCATCGATGGACAACTGAACGATGATCTTTTGAACAGTTACGGAATCCACCAGTACCAATACTTTCACAGTTAATACATCATTTAAAAAAAAAAAAAAAAATCGTAAAATCTGACGTTTCATGATAATCATCTGCATTTTCTTCAATTTAAATTAGATTCCGATTGAAGGTTTAATTTCTTCTGGTGACGGTTGCAGATCGTATTTACTGGAAGCAGGAAGCATTCAATGCATTCTCACCACCAAGCTCTTTTACTTTGGTCGATTAATATTGCAAGATACTTCTTCTGATGTGAGAGCGAAAGCTTTTTAATTTTGAACCACATTTTTGAATCACAAATCTTCAAACTTGAATTTGAATGTATCACATGATATATACTCCTTCAATTGCTTTACTTACTTTTAGGTTTCAAATTTGATGCAAAATTCAATTCTAAAGGTGTGTTAGCAGCATTCAAGTGCGTTTTAATGTTTTTTGCTTGTTACTATGGCTGCTCTAGTTTTAAGCAGATCTAAGCAGTTTTAATTAGATGTAACTATTTATAAGAAGAAAAACCTCAAAATATGATGCAGTAAACTTAGTTTTCTTTCAATTTTCTTAGTTTTAAATTATAGTATTAGTTTGTTTTACATAAGTTATCTTTAGGCCGAAAACCATTAGAATTAAGATATTGAGTCATTTAGCATAGGGTCAGTAAATATAAGTTAAATTCACACATTTTTCTTAGCATGTAGGTTTGTACTTTGTAGGTAGATAGACATAAGAAACTGAATGAATAAAAATGAATTAAAACTGAAAACTGATGTTTTTTCCTTTGACATGAAAAGTACAAATATCAGCAATGGAAAAAATTCATCACATTTTTTTTTAAACCTTTTATTCGTACTAAATTTTTTTTTAAAAGATATTTGATATATTAAATCTTGTTACTGAGACATTATTTGAAAGATACAAAATACATTTTGGGGAAAAGAATTTTAATTGAAGGAAAATACGTCAAAACCTTCATGCGAAAAAAGAGGTGTATGTAATATTAATACAAAAGAAATAACAGAAATATAGAATATAAAGCTGAAGTATACAAATCAACAGATTAGTAAATGAAATGGTTAGATAAATAAGAAAGAAGATAAACAAATGAATTTGTTCATGCTAAATAAACAGCAGAATTATCCACAGCAATATCGAAGAAGTGGAAATTTCCGCACTAACAACAAGAGGGTGCCCACAAGGTGGAGTCCTTTCACCACTCATCTGGTCAATAGTTGTAGACAGCCTACTAAGATAACTTGCAACCCAGGGCATTTATGCAGTGGGCTTTGCAGATGATATAGCAATTGTCATACAAGGCTCATCAGAAACACTAATATCAAGAAGACTTCAGACAGCTCTGAACACAGTACAAAGCTGGTGCTCAGATGAAGGCCTCTCTGTCAATCCACGTAAGACAGTTATTGTCCCATTTACAAAAAGAAGAAAACTAAATCTTCTAATACCCCCCAATCTCTATGGGGAAAAAATACCATTCTCCAAGGAATCAAAATACCATGGAATCATCCTAGACAGCAAAATGTCATGGAACCCTCAACTAGAACGCATTTCCAGCAGAGCAACCAAGTCCCTATGGACTTGTCGAAGCATAAGCGGGAAAAACTGGGGTCTAAAACCTAAAATGGTGTACGACCTATATACGCTGGTACTGGTAGTCAGACCAATAATAACGTACGCAGCCGTTTTATGGTGGACAAAAACAAAAGAAATAACGGCAATCCAAAAACTTGAAAAGATTCAAAGATTGGCAACAACATGCATTACTGGATGCATGCGTACAACACCAACATACGCTCTAAACGTCATTACAGGATCACCGATCCACCTTTTCATAAAAATGGAAGCAAGACTGTCGACACACCGTCTTTTCCATCAAGGACACATAAAATCACATCCATACCAGAAAGGACATCTGTCGATAACGGAAAGTCTAGAAAAACTTAATACCTTTAGTATGTGCTTTGGATGCTATTATTCCGATGTACAACTTTAAACTCAACTTCTCCATTGTCATACCCCTAAGGGAAGATTGGGAGAACACAAGACCTCATCCTTCAAGGCAAGATATGCTCTGGTATACGGACGGCTCAAAAATGGAAACTGGTACAGGTTCCGGCATTTTCAGCGACTGTCCCAGAACGAATTTCTCAGTAAGTCTGGGCAGTCACTCGTCCATTTTCCAAGCTGAAGTCTTTGCCATTAACGAATGTTCGAGAATAATATGTTCATCGAACACGAAAAACAAAACAATATTCATTTTTTCAGACAGCCAAGCTGCACTAAAGGCGTGAAGCTCACCTGTAATAAGATCCAAACTAGTCCAAGACACAGTCATGTCACTCTCTGAACTAGCAAGGAAAAACACTGTTATCCTTCACTGGATCCCAGCACATAAAGACTATGATGGTAACGAGAAGGCAGACATCTTAGCTAACGACGGCGCGGCGTATCTAAACCATTCGTCGGTCCTGAACCCTTCTGCGGTGTAAATAAAAGCAACTTCAAACATACTGCCAAGAACATCCTACTGGAGGAATCTAATAAAGCTTGGAGTAACTCATCTGGTCAAATCTGTTCAAAACTCTTTTTGCCAGAATATACTGAAAAAACTTCAAAATTCCTACTGAACCTCAATAGGAAAACCCTAAAAATTTGCACAGGACTACTCACCGGTCACTGTTCTTTAAAAAAAACATCTTCACCAAATGAGGCTGGTAGCGGACCCCATCTGTAGACTATGCCTCGAAAATGAAGAAACATCTCTGCACATCATTACAGAATGTCCAGCACTTTTCCGCCTTAGAAAGCAAATACTTGACTATGAGATCATCCCCTTAGATAAACTCAAACTCATTCACCCACAGAAGATTGCTAACTTCTGGTTCAATTCAGGAGCTGGAGAACTGCCCTGAAACCTCACATGGGCTGGCACAATAGGTTTCATTCAGACACCGCAGTGTCCACAGCTGAGCAAGCTCTACCCGTCCCCTAAATCGAATCTAATCTAATCTAGACAAATGAATAAATAAATAATTAAATAAATAAGTAAGTAAATAAATAAATAAATGTAGGGGGAGGGAAAGGATTAAAGTTAAAACGCTAAAGATTGTAGTTTGAATAAAGTTTTAATTCACTTTAAAGGTTTTGATTTTTAAGTTAAATATAAGAAGATATAAAAAAGAGGTAATTTAAATTTGAGTATTCAATTTGACATTCACTTGACTTTGCTTCTTTTCTTGTTCTCTACTTTACTGTTCATAACCGAATTCTTTTACCGACTAATCCTTAGTTACTTTACATTTATAGTTTTAGTTCTAACCTTAAGTCTTTACATACAAAAAGAATGATTAGGAATTAAAATAGTGTAAATGCCCAAATGTTTGGCTTTAGTTTAGGTTGTTTTCGCATTTGATAAATGTAGTCATCCTACATTCGGCCATCCTTCTTCTCGGCTGTCTCAGACGACCAGTCATCTTCAGATACGTACATCATCGTCTTCATCATCATCTTCGCTTTCCATCTCATCGCATTCACTACCATCTTCGTTGCGCCATGGTTTCATAAAGTCGGCTGATGACGAGGTAGAATTCGGTCCCTCATGAGTTCCAACTTTATGCACGTCGTATCTATCGTTTCTTTTTAGTTTGACAACTTCATACGGGCCAAGATACATTGGGTACAACTTGGATCCTGGTGCGAATTGCGTTTTCTTGATCGCAACCAGATCACCTAGCTTGTATTGCACAGCAGCTTTTCTCTTCCGGTTGTACAATTTTCTGTTTTCTTCTTGAACTTTCGCAATTTGCTCCTTAGCCTGGCTTCGCATCTCCTTCCTTTCATCTTCGAATTCCTCGATAATAAGCTCTTCCATCAGCTGTTTCAGATCAATATTTTCGATACATTTCATACGAACTCCGAACATTAGCTCAAACGGAGTCCTATTTATGCTTCGATTTATTGTCGAGTTTATGATACATTGTAGTCTTGGAACATGCTTGAACCACTTATCAGGAGCATCGATTGACATTTTCGTTAACATTTCGACAATAGTGCGGTTGATTCTTTCCACCTGTCCGTTTCCGCGAGCAACACCTGTAGTCACCAGTGAATGAATAATTTTCCTTTCCTCACAATACTCTTTAAACAAATTCGATGTAAAAGCGGAGCCTCTGTCTGTTATCACCCTTACTGGATCGCCAAAAGTTTCGCTCTGGATCGACAGTTTCTTCAATACTTCTTCAGCTCCTGTAGACTTCACCGGAAAGATCCAAGTAAACTTCGAAAAAGCATCAACGATGACTAACAAATGCTTGTAGCTCTTAGCTGTTGAATTCATAGGTCCAAGGTGATCGAGATGAAACGTATTAAGAGGATTATCAAACTTTTCGATTGGGTTGAGTAAACACTCCTGTTTTCCACTTTTCCTCGCTCCAAGGATGCATGGTATACAGTTTGCAATCATTTGTTTAATTTTTGGCGATAAACTTGGAATATAAAAATCCTTCCTTGCTAACACTTCAACTTTTCTGGCATTTATGTGACCTTGCTCGTGTATACTTCGTAGTACTTCTTGTTGCAGCTTTTTTGGGACAACCAAAGAATAGTCACCTTCAACAAATTTATAAAGAACACCATTGCGCATCACAAAATTCTCATGTTCTTCGTGCTTCAATATATTTGCTACCAGTGAACAAAATTCATCACTTTCTTGTGCTTTTCTAACCCGATGCAGAACACCATCTTCCACCTTCATTATTGCAGGATAACGACTAAGTGCGTCTACATGTCTCATTGATGTACCCGCTCTATGAAGGACTTCGCAGTTGAAATCTTGCAAAAATATTGCCCACCTGGCAACTCTAGTACACAGTTCCTTCTTTCGCATAGTGGCTGTAAAAGCCTTGCAGTCCGTGAAAATTTTAAATGGTATTCCCAACAGATATACCCTTAACTTCTGCAAACACTTAATGATTGCTAAAACCTCTTGTTCGTAGCTGGTAAAATTCATCTCAGCTTTGCTTGATTTATAACTTATATAAAAAACAGGATGCATTTCATTGTCGCTGTGTCTTTGAAGCAGGACACCTCCATATCCAACCTTACTTGCATCAGTATGCAATTCCGTCTCCAGCCCTGGATTATAAAGTTTCAAAACTGGATCTTTGCATAAGGCAGCCTTCAAACTTTCAAATGCTTCGACTTGATCTGGACCGAAATTAAATGGCGTTTCTTTACGTAGCAAGTCCGATAAAGGCTTCGCAATAACGGCATATCCTGCTATGAAGCGTCGGAAAAAACCTGTGAGTCCGAGAAAGGACTGAATTTTCTTCACCTTGTCTGGTCTTGGAAAATTTTGGACGGCATTTAGTTTTTCTTGAGATGGTTTCAATGATCCATTTTCCACGACATGTCCTAAGAATTCAATTGATTCGGTGATAAATTTACATTTCTTCCAGTTTATAACCAGACCATTTTCAGCCGCCACTTCGAAAACCAACTTAAGTTTATCGAGGCATTCATCAGGACTTCTTGCTTGGATAACGAGATCGTCAACAAAGATTCGCAGCCAATCCGAACGTAAAAGCCTTTCAAAAACTGCATTCACAAACCTTTGGAAGACTGATGGCGAATTACAAAGACCAAAGGGTGCCTTGAGAAATTCATAATGCCCATTCGGTGTTACAAACGCTGTGTATTTTTGACTCTCTTTTTCAACTGGCACGTGAAAAAATCCATTCTTGAAATCAAGAACAACGAAAAACATTCCCTCAGCTAGATCTTCTAAGATTTCCTCTATCAACGGCAGTGGATGTCGATCTTTGATAATTTTTGCATTAAGCATTCGATAATCAATACATATTCGATTGGTTCCGTCTTTCTTCTTCACCAACACTATTGGACTAGCGTAATCTGAATAGCTATGGCATATTATTCCTTCCGAAAGCCAAGTATCTATCTGCTTCTTTACGTCTTCCTTTTCTTTTGGGGCTAATCTTCTTGGTTTTTGATAGACTGGGCGGTCATCGGACAACACGATTCGCATTTCAACTAAACACTTCTCTGGTTTACGTGGTTCATATGTGTTTATCATATCTATTATCTGATTTTTGATTTTAGAATCAGATAAATGACTCAGTTTTGTGTCAAGAATTGAATTTAAATCATCCTTTTCTATCAAGTCAACAACTTCAATTTTCGAAATATTGTTCTCTTCTAAATTAAAAGCTTCTGGAATTTTAGAAACAGAAATGAAACCATTTTCAATTTTAACCTTAGCAATGCTTAAGAAATTCTTTCCTAAGATCATGCAATCTGACATCCATTCATCTGGAACGATATGGAATCGAATTGAATAACAATCTTCTCCGATGAAAACATCAAGTACGCACGACCCATACGTACGCTTTGCATTACCATCACCAAATCCGAACAAACTTTCTCCTAGCCCATCGATTTCAACAGCACCATTCCTCCTCCAAACGCTTTTTTGTACCAACGACACATCCGCTCCCGTATCCACCAAAACATCGTACATTTCTCCAGCTAACTTTACCTTTACACAACAGTCTAGTCTGTTAATTCTTTTAACATTTTGGTTCGAGTTTTTGACTTCTTTCTTTGGACAAGATGTAGAAATATGCCCAAATTCGCTACATGCAAAACATCTGGCTCCTTTACTTTTGTTTGGACAAACATCTTGGCTATGTGAAAAAGAACCGCAGTTTGTACAACGTCTTTGACTCACGTTTTTTGTATTATTTGAAAAATTTGTCTTAGAATTTTGAGAATAGTTTTGATTTTGGTTTCTATAACCACTTGTTGTCGCTATCTGACTTTTAATAGTTTCATAAACTAAAAACTTTTTCTTAAGCTCCTCCAAGCTCGTTGCTTCATACAACACGGTTTTATTTAAAGGGCTATCTGAAATGCCTTCAATAATATAGGCTATTAAAGATGTGTCATCGAAATTTCCCTTCATCGCTATATGTTTCATTGTATACATATACTCTAAAAAGGTTTCATTAGATTTCTTCTTCCTAGACTGGAGCTCTTTATGAATACTTATACAAGATGGTACATCATTAAACTCTTGCAACAAAAATTTCTTTAAATCCTCCCAACTGCAAATACCACTCTTCGCTTCAACTGCCAGTTTAGCAGCTCCTTTTAACAAACGCCTGGCATAGAGATATCTTTGAATAGGATTCCATTTACATACATTTGAAATGTCTTCAAAATCTTTTAACCAAAGCACAACGTTTTTTCCAGCTTCACCAGAAAATCTCTCCAACGATTCCTCGACATCTTTAAAGACAAAATTATTATTCTCCGACATCTTTGCTACTTCTTTTAAATTTTCATCAACTTCCTCTTTATTAATGTCACCAGTTAGTTTATTATTACTTGTATCGTCGATTTTTTCTTCCGTTTCTTTTTTGGCCAATTCTTCCATAAAATTGTTAACTTGCATACCTTCTTCTAATATAGCATTATGTAACCTCTGGACTAACTCGATTTTCAAATTATATCGATATGATAAATTCTTTTCTTTTAAAATAAACTGTAGCTGTTTCGTAGTTAAGTTATTTAACTCATCCATTCGGAATTCTAAAATTTCCTTTCCATCCTTACATTACACTCGCGTTATCATAGCAAAAAAAAAATTATTGAAATAAAAAGCTTTTGTCTTAGTAATTTGTTTTGATATTTCTCCAACAAACAAAATTATTCGCATGCGATAAATAGCTTTTTTTTTAAAAGCTTTCCAAATATTTATATAGCATGCAATAGTCTTAGCTTAAGCACATGCAAAATAATTTTCGAACCAAATTTCACTCAATGTAAGTATGGCTCAAAGCTTTAAGTGCAATTAATCTCGATAGAGAAAAAAAAATGTTCTAAACATGCAAGAGAAAAGTAAAAGTATGAAACGATCTCACCAATTTGAATACTATGCACGCATAAGACGAGAGACGACTGTGTGCATTTCATTTGCAATTTCTGATGTAATTTCTCTTATGTCGCTCTCTTATTTTTTCCTATTCTTTATTTTCTGTTCTTAGCTTTGCACTTTTTTTTTTCTCATTAATTCATATGTACCACAATCTCACTTGGTTGAATTTAATGCATGCACTTTTCAGATTTTTGTTTCAATATTATTTCTTAGCTTTTAAATCTTTTAAACTTTTCACTTTGTCACTTTGTACAGGTTTATTTTCGTTTTATTTTTTTTCTACTTTACGCGGCACTTGTCCAGCAACACTTCTGACACCAATTGTAGGGGGAGGGAAAGGATTAAAGTTAAAACGCTAAAGATTGTAGTTTGAATAAAGTTTTAATTCACTTTAAAGGTTTTGATTTTTAAGTTAAATATAAGAAGATATAAAAAAGAGGTAATTTAAATTTGAGTATTCAATTTGACATTCACTTGACTTTGCTTCTTTTCTTGTTCTCTACTTTACTGTTCATAACCGAATTCTTTTACCGACTAATCCTTAGTTACTTTACATTTATAGTTTTAGTTCTAACCTTAAGTCTTTACATACAAAAAGAATGATTAGGAATTAAAATAGTGTAAATGCCCAAATGTTTGGCTTTAGTTTAGGTTGTTTTCGCATTTGATAAATGTAGTCATCCTACATAAATAAATAAACAAATAAATAAGTAATTAACTAAATAAATAAATAAATGAATAAATAAATAAATAAATAAATAAATAAATAAATAACTTTATGAACAGAATAAATAAATAAATCTATATGGCCAGTAAAAAAAATAAATAAATATAACAAAACAAAATTAAATAAATTATACAAAAAATAAATAAAATTATAAACAAAAACAAATAGATAAGATATTCAATAGATATTATTGAATAGATAGACAAGTAAATGAATAAATAGACATGTAGATATTTATAAATTATGTAACACATAACATATAAGAAAAACTTACGAAATAAATTGATTTGGAACTATTTTCCCGAATGTTAAGTTATCACAGATTCATAGAGCTCTCGAATAAGCGGATTTTCGGCAATATCACAGCTATTGTTAAAGTTTATCTATTTCGAGCATTATGGAAATTCTAATTAGTACCTAATAATGGCAGTGACCCGTCAGGCTCTACCACTGCTACTTATATTTTCTACCGAGCAGAAATGCTCGGGTCAGAACTATGCGGAACTTTGGAAATATGACTAATCGAAGTTTTAAACTGGAAGAGATTAGAGATCTTATGCGTCCAAGAAACGAAATGGCTTAGTAGAGGAACAATGAGAGGACCATAATCAAAATGGAGAGATAGATACAAATCTATATGACATGTTGTCATGATTCATGAACAGTTCGCTGTTCATGGTGTGCATATGTGTGAATCCGCTCTGTTGTCCCTGTCTATTCTGACGTTTTACATTGCGATCTGTATTCACATTAATAATTGAATTTTAATACTTTTAAAAACTAAAATGTCGGTGAAATTAACAGTATTTCTGTTTATAAGGAAATAAATAAAACGTCGTTAACCATTATAACAACAATGTTTTTTTTTTTACCTTGAGCCTGCTCAAAGACAACTTTAGAAACAGTATTTTGGTCGTAAGAAGCGTACAGTTTCCGAACTCAAAATTTTTAAACTAAAGTATATCTATAAACCAAAATTTAAAATTTCGTATACCTATAGTTTATTAAATGCGAGAATAACCGAATAACATGTGGCCTACAAAAGCTTTACTTTTGTTATTGGTATGATAACGGTTAGATTTTGTTGATATATAATCATAAAACAAGTGGTGAATGCAAATGTAACATGCTGTCAACTTCAAGCACCTATATGCAATTTTAACTTGAACGTATAGAAATCTCAAAAATTCTTGTCACCTTAGATTAGAGTAATTAGTGGCGGGTGGTGGCCTTTTTTATAGACACATATCATATTTAAAAATGGATGTTTTCGGAATCATATGCTTGTTCCATTTCTGAGAAACACTAGAAAAAAGTTTTTCATCTTTAAATTCAGATAAATCTTGAGAATTTATTTCTTCTCAAGTGTTTTTTATGTATTCTTAGATCCTTTTTAATAAACCATATTATTTTGCTAAGACTATAAGACTAAGAAGACAAAATCCGTCTAAAAAAAAAAAACAATTGCAAGAATTCATAATGATTCTCCCTTCCCCAATCGTATATTTACAAAAGTACGTAGGCAGCTACCTACTTAGTTTTCACCTGTTTCGACTTTTTTTCCTCAATAGCATCACAAAATAAATCGCGTTAATCCTTAATGGCTACATCATCTATATTCCCACACAATGCCACCGGAGTACTTCTCATATTAATGTCTCAATTTTCGAAAATGTTCCAGCAGTGCTTCCCGCTCCACCCAAAAACCAGTCATCACCAGTGCAAATGGATTGGAGGCGAGCCCCAGCCAACAACGAAAAACAAAACGCAAGACTATACCCAACAATAGGTATACCTCCAAACAAAAAAATTCTTTCAAAAGCAGAAAATGTGTCGCACGAGTATGTTCGAAAAATAGAACTGAAATGAGGAACAGAAAAAAAAGTTTATAAGAAATAAACATATTCTTCTCATTTCTTCCTATTTGCCAGAATGGGACTTAGTCTTCATCTTCTTGATTTGAGGTCCTTTTAAGTTTTTTGTCGTTGTTTTTTTTTATACTCTTTTTTTTGTGTTCTGTTATTCCTTTCAATTCTTCCTTTGTCGAATTCTTTTGTTCATTCTTTGATTTGGTGTAGCATAGTGAGCTCTGCTATTCATTTCATTTCTTTATATATTTTCGTCCTGATGGTGATGGTGTGCGCTGTTGTTTCGGTGATTTTCGTTTTTGTGTTCTGCTCTGATTTCCTTTTGAGAAACAGAACAAAGATAAATTGGTTAATTTCCCCCACCATTGTTGGATGCCCATCAATCGATGCCGGGTAATGGACTCAGCTTATTAATTCACTTTTTTTTCTCAACCCCCTGTATAAGTCAAACAAACATCCACCCTCTACAAGAGAATAACAGTGGCGTATTTGTTCAAATAAGGCCCAATGGTGATGGAAGAAGTTAAAGTAGTTAATGAAGTTAAAGTACTCTACTTGATCTTAAAAAGGTTATTTATTGACTCAACTTATACTCCCGAGCGCAAATGTTATCATACTTACAGTTATTTACAAGTGTTTTCCACTTTTCGTTTTTTATCTTCGGGAAACTTCACCAAATCTTCAAAACATTTCCTTTGAGTAATTGTTCTCCCGATCACTTTTTGGTAGGTAAATGTCACCGTAAAATGAACAATGAATAAAGCTAGAAGAATACAAATCGTGAAATTATGTTGGCTTGTATAGCGTATATCCACACAAACGATCCGGCTCTGCAAGTCTTTGAAAACGCACTATAAGGAGATCGCATAAGGATTATTCTAATCTTAGGTAGTGCTATAAGGTAATAAAGTACAAAACTGGAAACAAATTGCGAGAAATCGAACTCCTTCGGGAGATATACATATAGGCTGAGTCTTAGATTTACCCAGAACTGAAATAATCATCAAAGTACAAGTTAGTAATAAAGGTTAGTCTTAGTAGGCTCTTGAAATCAGTCAATGTCAATATTCGAACCTCCAAAGAGGATTATATACACATTGAGCTCACAACGATGAGAGTTTCGAGAGCTTCAATTGGAACTAAAGTCTATCTACCAACTGTAAAAGACCTGTAGTAGTTTGAAAAAAGTAAAGAATAATTTCTTCAGTTCTGGGTGTTGAGTATTAATTAACTAAGCTGTAAGATTATTCATTTTCTATTTCAAAAAATTCATTTATAACTAATTTAACTGAACCTGATTTCGTCGAGCAATTGCAGGGTCGCATAGCGTTGTGGCGACATAATAGCGAAATAATCAGTTGTTTTCGAAAAACATGCTAGCTGAAATACTCTCAAGACCATTAATCGTTTAAAAAGAAGTGTTTCTCTGAATAATTCGCTCGTCATTTGAATATGCCGTACAAAAAGATAATCCCAAAATTTAAACTGCTCCAAAAATACACGGTCAACTTTCTGTCAGCTCACGTCTGGTTTATTCTTTAACAGCGAAGGGATTGTTATCGGATCTTCATAGATGGTTCCAAAGCCGATGGTGGATCCGCGGCTGGTGCGTTTGAGGATATCAATGTCAATGTGATATAATTTCTGTTCTCGTTAGATACAAAATCGTCCGTCTTCCAAGCTGAGATATCCCAATAGGCATATCCCAATAGACATATCCTTCAATGCGAAGAATGGCTGGATGAGAGTAAGTATTTGTCTCTGCACTAACAGCCAAACTGTGCTTAAGTTACTACTTCGAAAACGATCGAGAAATGCAAAATCTCCTTGAATGCGATCGGGACACCAAATTCTTTGAGTTTTGTTTGGGTTTCAGCTTTCAGGTTATCACGAGAAAACAGGAATCAAGACAGCTGATTAGTTTTCTTTGGCAAGGATTTCTCAAACTAAACATGTTGTGCTGTTCAACTTTGATAAGAAAGCTGCAATGGCTGCAATTTGGCTTTATCATAGCAATAAAGACTAACTTGTTTGTGCTACCACGAGGCACTTCTAAGCCAAGTATTCTAACGTGCTAGGCTTAAGTGATGTCATACTCAGTGAAACCTGTGGAGAAAGCGACGACGCATCATTCCTTTGCGAATGTGCTGCATTTTCCCGAATCAGATAGCAGCTGGAACAAGATCAGTTATAGATTTTACAATTTATAAAAACCTGCAACAGATAACTATACTCATAATATGCTTGACAAATACGCTCCTGGACTATGGAACTTTTCTTCACGTATGCTGGCAAAGGAATGCGTTTCAAGTGTTCTCTGTTGCATGAAGTGTTTATGAACTGCTCCTTTGAATGAATAATCTAAAAAAAAAAAAGGGTTCTGAGACTCTAAGCCACCTGCAAATATTTCCTTGATGTGCCCACACAGAGAGATAAAGCTTAAAACGTTCAATGATTGTTTCGATATATAAGCCCTTGAGTTGCGTTGGCCGAAATAACCAATTTTTTTTCTATTTTTTGTTCAACTGCCCTTCAGATACACATTAGTTTGAAGTTTTTGTGTATAGCCAAGGGTGGGTAAGAGGTTTTTGGGTGGTGTAAGTGTATACTTTATATCCGTGCATTAATCCGGGTGACATTTTCAGTTTTTCGCTTTCCGTTTTCCCAATCCATCAACGTCAGAAGCGTGTTCCATGGATTTTATATATACTTAAGTTTGCCAGATAGATATCGCCATGATACAGTCGCTCCAGAGCTCGGCCTCCTTTGCCTCCGTTGCCCTTCGGGGGTTCTGAATTTTTCAGTGAGCCACTTGATAAGTGGCAATGGGTGGATGAGTTCTTTTTTGTCTGTACTTTCGCTGAGGGTGGATTGATTTGAGTGACTGAGTTTTTCCTTCCACACTTTGGTGTCGGTGAGTGTAGATAAAGGCGTCAGGGGAAAGAGCCAAACGGATTTTCTCTCTGACAAAAATATTTGGTCCGCTGTTCTTCCCTGATGCTGTTGTGTGTTGCTGTTGCTGTTGCTGCTGATTCATTCTCGAAAAGGAATCAAAGTCTGATTTCCGGTAAACGGGAAACCATGCATCCTTTTTAGCTGTGCAATCAATATGTGCACAATATTCCCATGTCAAGCAGCATAAAATGTTAACAGAAAAAAAAGAGAGTACGGAAAAAACGAGAGCAACAAAAATCCATACTTCTTGACTATCATCATATGAACGCAACCATGATTTATGACTTTTAATTTCCTGCTCTACCGCTGAGTGCCTCTGTTGTGCTTCTATGTTGTCCTGTCCTGTACACTATTTTGTTGTTCCAGGACACTCTATGTTGGGGAGATAACTGGGGCTATTCTCGTTCTCGTCGGCAAATATTAAATAAAACCAACGAAAAGGAAACTGCACAATATGTAACTCGACATGTAATTCTCTTATGGGTTTGCTGTCATTGCTTGTTTCAAAGATACTAACCTGTGGTATCTGTACATTCATGAGGAGCACTGCATATACCGGGTATTGTTGAAGAGTTTTGCTCATGAAATAATAATATGAGTGCCCTTGGGGACACAGTTGAGGAACATTCATACTATAGGATCATGTGTGGAGACAAGAGCGGCTTCACGCTTCCATTGCAATTGGGTGCTGCACAACACATTTAGTGTTATGAGGTGCCAAATTGGACTGGAAATGTTATACTTACCTATAATAAATCCTCCTAGAGACCTCCTAAGCTCCTTAATGAATTTTGAAGAGCCTTTCTCTTCCTTGTTGCTTTGGGAAGGTGTTGATTTATTAAGCTCATGCACCTCTACCATTTACTTGGATGAATCAATTG
This sequence comes from Melanostoma scalare, assembly GCA_949752695.1. NCBI lineage: Eukaryota > Metazoa > Arthropoda > Insecta > Diptera > Syrphidae > Melanostoma > Melanostoma scalare. The sequence continues at coordinate 189,192,679 of OX456985.1, read as the reverse complement.
AACTACATTTTTAAAGTGTCAAACTGATCGGTGTTAGTATCTTGCCCAGAAAAATATAAGCCTAAGCCGGTGTAAGAATCGAGGTATAGGTAGGTACACAGCTAAATTATGTGCATACTAGGGTACCTTGGTATCAATTTTTGAATAGTTCTTTAAACACATCTTTAGTCAGGAAGTCACTCGTTTAGCGCGATTCAGGGTCGTAGTAAAGTATCTTCTTGGCCATCAATTGTTAAATGTTAATGATGTGAGGAATTGAACTAGTATGCACGTCGCTCAAGAACATTTGATACTGTTGATGTTGTAGCCCACAGTATTACAAAAAAATCAAAGTTTGTCACTTTGTAGTCTATCTTTGGCATTGGTCAATCCAAAAACGACTACACACAAGGACCTATAGTTAAGAGCTGCCATCGTTCAGTTAAAGCAAGAATTCGATCAAGTAAATTATTGCGTTATTCGAATATCCGAAAACCAAGAAACAAAATTGTAGGAAAGGCTCTTCATTCTCAGTGTGTGACCCGATTGCTCTTCATTTAGCATTAATTTTTCAAAAGTAAGGCTGGACTAACTTTCACAACAATTTATTTTGTTATGTCCTAAAATCACTTGAATTTGCAAATCATCCTTTAGTATTTCTCTCTGGCTTTCAGTTTTACTCGACCGAATGTATATGCAGTGCATTTCATACAGCCTTAACTTTCGAAACTTTGACTTCTGTATAGAAGTTGTTTAATGGAAGACCAAGTCTTGTGGCGTATCTGCATATGAGGAATGTCCTGCATTGACACGCGACTGTGGAACTAATGTGCAATCTGCTTATGAATAGCAACTGCCTTGCGTTTAAGACCTAGTTTTGGCCTTATCTAATTTGTTGCCACCTTTGCACTTGAAGAAACGTCACAACTTGGGACTTGTTCTCAAAGGCCAGTATGGAGATGGTGTAGTCGGAGTGACTTTGGATTGATCAGAATAAGATCAATATTGCTGAGTAACTTCTGCCGATGTAGTTATTGGTCCATTTTAATACATGTAGCTCTAATACAAATGGCTGCTGCTACTGAAGGTGAAGATATCTATTTGCAGGATTGAAGAGTTTGTTTAGGGTGGCCGAGGGTGTCGATCAGATATCTCCGTTTACGCACTTACAGGCTGATCGCTGGACTTTTTTTTTAGGCTACCACAGTAAGTCTCTGTGTCTAGAGCGGTTCAACATACTTCTACTGCGTATAAGTAGGTATCGGTCTAATGAGCACAGTGTAAGGCCAGGGAAATCCCCATTTAATACCAATGACATATTTGCAGAAAATGAGAGCTACGGTGGCTTTTCTGATTCTTTCTGTATATTGAAAATCCAGCTCAGTTTTTTGTCAAACTTTTTAGTGTGAAAAGTTAAATTGCTTGGAATAAATATTATAAAATCAGAACCAGATACCACGCAGTAGTTAATGTTGGATATTGAAGGCGAAATTGCTGCACTGTTCAAAATTTTTTTCAATGTACAATGGTAAAATTTTTTATTTTCCAAAGAAGTCCTGGCATAATCAGATGAATCATATAAAAAAGGAAAACTTAGCAATTTGATAGCGGATGCTTTGTAAATTTAAAAGATTTATTTTTTTTGTGAAATTTGAGAAACTGAAAAACTGAGAAACTTTCGAAATTGGTCTCTTTTTGAATTCGTTGTTTCCTCAAATCGCATTTTGAGGCAGGAGTCATTCAAATGTGATGCCTTATGACGTATTGGTTAGCAAATTTTTTGCTGCTACGTATAGGAAGTTCTATATTCAAATCAAAGAAGAAGAAAAGTTTTTCAGGGGTGTAATCACAATTTGCGGGGAATTGGCAAGTCGCCCAAGAGTAACACACTGCAATGAAAAACGCTTTCTACGAGTAGGTATCTTAGCCGTTTGGAATCAGCATAAAACAATAGAAATTTTAAAGTCGTTAGGCTTGAGGTTTTCATGGTTTTGCTGCACCACTCTTTTTATTTTATTTATAAAAATTAACAAAATGGTTTGAAATCGCCTGAAGCCCGTGGCAAGAAATGAGAAGCGCTTTCTCGATTAGCCGTTCGGAATTGGCACAAAGTTGTAGGTCCCCTCCATTCCTTCACACAGTATGGCTGTGAGAAATGTGCTGGGCCCTTGAGCTCTCCTCATATGTATGTATGTATATGAATATAAAATTGGCTAACAGAATTACTAAAGGCTTCATATTACGGCATTAAAGGTATTGATTTTTTTTAACCACAACAATAAGCAATTAAAATGATAGTTGGAATTTCTGTGAACGACTTAAAATTTTCCTGAAGCTTAGCCATCGTCATGCAATCTTTTGAAGATAGTTTCCCGAATTTCTGTTTGTTGTTTACAACAGTTTTGCCTTTTACCAGCACGCTCATGCGGAATTCTCTTTCAATTGTATATGAAAAAGGACACCTTCTGAAAATTTTAATTTCTGTTATGTTGCAGCCTCCATTGTTGCATAACTCCTGATGGGATATAAGACAGAAGTGTGCCATTCTTAATTTGAAAGGAAGCATTGCAAATCGCATTATCGCTACTATTACGAAATGCCATTCCTTAGGTAGTTAAACGAATTGTATGCAATGCATTCTGTATGGCCATTAAAACAAAGATTCTAAGTCAATACCTACTGGGAACTCATTATGATTCAAAAAGTGAGAGTCATTTCTTGTTTGTTTGTTTTTTTTTCTCTTTTTTGTGTTGAGAATGTTGTTTGGCTGTGGTCATAAGTTAAATTAAATTCATCAGCAAGTCGCTCACGTAAGACAACTCCTAACCTGAAAAAACAAAAACTTTTTTTTTCATCAGAATTGATTGCTATTTCTTTGTCTTTCGTCCGAAAAACCTGTTCATCACTCAACCAACTCCATTCTCAATTCCATTCGAATTATGTAAATGAAACCTGTCGGACCTAATGACCAAACCCATTTGTCATTTTCCATTCAATAATTTAGTAATTATTCCACTTTTTGTACCCAAAAAAGGAATCGATGGGAGGGCTGAAATAAAGATAATCTGTTGAAACAAAATGGTTTTCTGTTCACTACAGATTCTAAATTCAATTTCAATGTAAACTCATACTAGCTATATAATGAATCTCAATCGGATGATTTTATTTCGTTTAGCACATCTTCATCAGTGAGTTAATGAAAGTTCAAAGTGCTTACTTGGTAGCTTGTGAGCAAAATGAAGTTATTAAAGTATTTCAATGCTGCTGTTTGAATGGTGTATCGACCGCACTCGCACTACTGGCTATTCTGTACTATAATTGAGTGCAAGGTGCAAGGAAGCGATTACATATAATGGGTTTGTTACTTGCGGTAATCATAATAACACCACTTATAGTCTAAACAAGATGCCCATCATTATTGAAAGTGAGCAAAGAAAAATTGTTATACTGGAATGTTAAAAAAGCATTTATTCGCGGCAAAATACGCGTAACGCAACATCCTCTCATCACCTGAAACAAGCCATCACTTACCACTTACTCCAGTGTATAATATAGTTGCCAACATACCCACATATTTTTTGTTTCTACTTTAAATTGGTCACCCCTTCGTATAATAAAGTAATTTTAAATTATTCATGGACTCAATATAATATTCAAGGGCTTAACATGATTTTCCTTGAAGCTGAAGGATGTATAATTTGGGATAATTTCCCACGTTTGAGATAAAATCAAAGTGCAATTGTTGGTTTGCACCAAGTCTTTGATGATATTATTATGGGCCAACAATTTTGGGAAACCTTTGAGGACATTATGTTCCACGAAAAATGAAATTATAGAGAAATTCTATATTATTAAGATGGTGGACAATAACCATTCATTACAATGATCGGTTTTATGTTTGACGAATTTGATTTAATTATCATCTACATTTTAAACCCAACACTACTCCTGAATTCAAATATATCTATTCTAAGAACGGAGTTACTTTATGATCCTTATGGGGTAGACAATTTTTCAGTCGACAACGATTAAAAGTTATTGTGTGCCTCTTTTGTCGCAACTAGTTAATTGAGTAATGTACTTTACCACTGAACACAAAAACAAATCAACGTTGAGCTAAGTGCGCTCAACTTTGATGGGAAATCATACGAGAAGGACCTTTTAATGAGCACAGTATCTGAACTTGATGTTGAGAGTTAGGATGGTGATTCAATTTCCTCGACGATGGTAAAGACTTCCAAGAGGAAAAAAAAGGAACAAAAGGAGTAGAGAGAGCTTTAAGGATTAGGTTGCGCAACAAAACTTTGGGTAACCTCCAAGTCTAATGCATTTAGAGCAGTGATTCCCAAAGTGGTTCAGGTGGACCCCCAGGGGTCCACGGGAGACTTGCTGGGGGTCTACGCAGGCGTGAACAAAAAATGGGGGTCCATAAGAAGTTAATGGGGGTCCACGAAAATTTATCTTCTTTTGATAGTAAAGAGCAAAAATATAAGCATAGTTTTTATAAGGGCCTACTACCTACATTGTTTTAAGTACCAAACTAATCAGATAATATTTCATTAAGGCAAGCGACTGTTACTTGTCCAAACTTGCGTATTCGATATTACGTACAATTTCGTGTACAGACTTGCATAGCGCTATCCTCCCGACAATGCTTAGTACTATAAATACTTGATGCCAAAAGCCCAGTTCACACTGTACAATTAGTTGGACAGACTTCGTTTGATGGAAGTTGGATGGTCGGATGTAGTTTTCGTTCACACCAATCAAGCTTGTCGTCCAACTTTATGTCACATACCCTTCCACTCCGTCCAACTTCTAGATTTTCAAAAAATTTTGAAAACCATCCAACAAATTGGACAAGCGGTCGTATGAAGAATTCACACTATCAAGCATTGGTTTGTCAAACCTAAGTTTGTCCAACTAATTGTACAGTGTGAACGGGGCTAAAGGCGAACTCATTCATTTGTTTCCGGAAATTCGAAAAAAAGGTGTGAGAAAATTTATATCATCAGTGTTTGCTAGTGCCGGAGAAAAGTAGGTACCTATTTTTTTTTTTGATATAGTAGTTAAGTATTTTATTTACGTGTACTAATCGTTTGATCACAACTGCTCGTATAGATAGGTAACTTAGTAACTTACAGATATTTTGATTGTCCTCTTTCGATTTGAAAACAAACACAGCACGTTTTATTCAATTGATTTTTTTCACTAGAGAAGCACTGCCTCTCTAAAAAGGCCGAATAGGCAATATTTCAGAGCAATTAATTTTGTAATTTTTTTTGCAAATAACTACTAATTTTATAAAACAGAAATTCCACAATCGTTTTAAATTGATTTTGAAGTAACTATTTTATCAAATTTCCTTTTCGGAAGAGCGGGGCTTGAGCTTCGATGCCAGTTTGTCACGTTTTAACAATGAAGCCGCAGAAAAAAAATACGCAAATACACGGAGCGCGTGAACTCATTGATTTGATGAAATGTTAGTTATCGTTTTTATGGACAGTTTTGCGATTTCGACTTTTATTTTTTCCTACACAATTATGATCAGTATTCGATACTGAGTACACCAATTTGTCTTAGCGGTTTATTAGTTGGTTCCTTTACAAGCCGTAAATCTATTTCCGCGTGCTGACAAAGGCTGCTGTGTGATACCTATAATAATAGAATGTATTGATGAGGATAACCATACCTACAGTCAACATTTAAGTGCCCTGCATGATGACTTCAAAACCAGGTTCGAAGATATGCATAGATATGCAAGATATAAGCACCAATGAGGAGCTGAAGGGAAATTTAGAAAAGGCTACCAAACATTGTGGCTGCAAGCAGAAATACCCGAAAAATATCCTGGACTGTGGGAAATCGCAAGGAAATTTTGAATAGCTTTTCCCTCGTCATACCTTGCGAAAGGAGTTTTAGTTCCGTTGAAAACCTCTGAACAAAAAAAAACGAAGCAAAATAAAAATCACAGAGCGGGGAGATTTGCGGTTATTGTTCACAAAAATAAAGCCAAACATTGATCGTTTGACCTGAACCTATATTACCTTATTAATTTTTTCTTGTAATTCTATTCTTTTAATAAATTTAGTGTTATGAAATGTACCATTTTTCGTTTTTATTTTACCTATCATAATAAAGGGACAGATCTCAGAAGCGACTCAATTTTTATTTTTTGGTGACTTTAAGAATGTGGTAGAAATGTAGCAGCAGGGGGTCCACCGAAACCAGTAAAATTTTGAAAGTGGTCCACGAGAAAAATAAGTTTGGGAACCACTGATTTAGAGGAACTATATGTGTATGCCGATACCGAATGGCTCAGTGAGAAAGCTTTTTTCAAGGCCAGTAATTTCTCTCGGGAGCTTATCAATTCCTCGCGAAAAGAGATAGCAGCGGAAAAATAGTAAGAGGCAGACATACTAACCTATCATTTCACCTCGGTGCTCGGTATAATCTTAATACTTTCCATCCTTTGAATGTATGAAAGAAGTATTGAAGGCGATACAACAATTTACGTCCAACAAAGCAGCGGAGAATATGGACTCTTTAAAATCATCTGAAGGGAATTTGATAAGGAATAAGCATGTTCTTATTCAGAAAATTGGAACGGACGTAAGCATATCCGATAAATAAGAGTTCAGCGTCGCGAAAAAGAATGCAATGATCTTCGCCAACTTGGTTGGTGTTAGGTGTTTCGACCGGTAGGCTGGGCTAAGACAATAGACAAGTCAAAAGTGTTTCTTAGTTTTTGAGACATAAAAAAAGAGCAGGTGAAGTACTTATTTTCCAGAAAAAATACAAAAAGGGAAAAACGATTATTACAATAAAGTCCAATCAGGAAAACCAAATAAAAGAATAGAATATTCACTTCCAAGGCGCCAATCCAATCGTCTCGGGCTTATCTGCGTACACAAGAAGTGACTTCACATAAATCTTCACAAAAAAAAGTTCAGCGATAAATTGGCAAAATCGACGTCAAGAGCAAATTTTTTTTGGAGGAAATTTAACCCTCGTTTACAAACCGGCAAAAGTCGTGTCCACCCGAACTGGGGTCCAAATGGACCCCACGATTTTTTCTTCGAAATTTTTTTGATTTCTGACTTATATTGTTCAGTTATAGTTCTTCTGGCTGTTTTAGAATCCATAAACATTAAATTAATAAAAGCTTAAATTTCCTTATTTGTTCGCACACGTAAATTACTAGTGTTAAATTGTGCCAAACATTCACTATTTACCTTATATAATTTCGATACAAATTCTCTCAGTGCTAACTAAACTGTATTATTCTTTTCTAAAGTCAAATGTACCACAGTTATTCCTTATCTTGCTTTCTTTGCTTTCTTATGCATATACAATACATACTTACGTTAAATTGTCAACCTGTAAACCGAAATTCTTGCTGGGAAACTTGTGCAGTTTCTTTTCGATCGTTAACCAGGACAGATGTTGATAGTGGGAATTGTAACAATAAATTATGTACATAGATTGAGAATTCATGTTATTTTGATTTAATCGAGTGGCGTACAGGTTTGTATCGGCAAATATCGCAACCATTAATTGGTCCTTCTGTAGCCTGAATTGTTTTGAATAAGAAACCTTAAAAATACAGTCCGCTGAAAATTCAATTCAATAAGTGTTAGTTTGTGACCGCTTAATTGTACGCATGGCATAATCGTAGGCACATGCTGCTCTTTTAATCACGCGATCGAAACCTAGTTAATCCATTGAATTTGCTTTACGTAGAAAAAACAATCGTGGTCAAATACTCGATCAAAAATTGATTAATTAATCATCACCTGAGACCTTTATTTGTTCGGTATTTTTCTAATACATATATATATACGATGAGTTCGCTGAAACAAAAGTACGGGAATGCTAAGGGACGTTTGACACGAGCACGTGATTTTGTAAACTCGATTACAAGTTCAATTTCTCTGGAAATGTTAGAAATTCGGTTTGAAAGCCTAAAAGAGGCATGGTCGGAATTTTGTGAACATTATAATGCAGTCCTCGAAGCTGCACAAGATGAGGACATAGAAATCTTGGAAGCTGAGTATTCTAACTATGAATCACGTTTTTTTGAAGCTCATGCAAAATTATTGACAGCCATTCGCAAGAACCAGTCTTGTTCTAAATCAGACACCGATAGCTCGGCTGTTGAAACCCTAGCAAAGCAACAAACCGCTATTCTCGAAAAACTTAATCTGACATCAGAACGCTCCTCAATTCAGCTTCCAAAGTTTGTGATTCCTCCGTTCTCAGGAGACTATAAGGATTGGCCGTCGTTTAGGGATTCGTTTACGGGATCGGTTGATCAAAAGCAGAATCTCACGGCGATCCAAAAGTTTCACTACCTTAAATCATTTCTTCGCGATCGTGCTCTTGACCTTATAAAACATATACCGTTAACTGAAGCAAATTATTTCGAAGCATGGGAACGGTTGGAACTTAGATATGATCGCTCGCAGCTTATCGTTCAATCGTATATTGAAACATATCTTTCTCTTCAGAATGTAATCGTGGGTAATGTTAAGGCACTTAGGCAAGTTACAGATACGGCAGATGAGGTTATACGTGGACTTAATGCCATAAACGCTAACAATCGGGACCCATGGCTCATTCATTTACTGTTGGCCAAACTAGATATTGACACTAAACAAAGTTGGGCAGAGAAAATCGGTACGCGTGATGATACTACGATTGATGAACTGTTGACATTTTTGGAATCGCGATGTAATGCTTTAGAATCATGTCAATCGGTGGTATCACGACCTAGTGTTTCGCGAAACAAACAGCAAAATAATATTCGTTCGCATTTTGTAGAATCGTCACAAATCAAACCTAAATTAAAATGTCCCAAGTGCAAGGAAGAACATAATTTGCCACAGTGTCCGCAGTTTGTTTCACTTGACGTTGAATCTCGTCGGTCGTTTGTAAAATCGAACTCTTTGTGCTTTAATTGCCTTCGCCCGGGACATGGGGCATCTCGTTGCAACTCCACATTTCGTTGTCGTGAATGCCGTACGCGTCATCATACGCTTGTTCATTCTGCATCACAAAATAACACTTCCTCACCCCTAACATCGTCGTCGCTACACACTCCTGGTTCTCTTCACAATCGATCGCGCCACTTCTAAATAATCATTCAATTGATGTAGGATTCGGTAGACAAACCATTCTTCCAACAATATTAGCTCAGGTAGAGGATTCTCAAGGAAATTTCCAAAGTTGCAGGGTCTTAATCGATTCGGGTTCTCAAGTTTCTTTTGTGGTTGAATCCTTCGTTCAGAGACTCGGTCTTCCTCGTAAACATGCTCGCATCCCTATAGTTGGGGTTTCATCTACAGACGCAGGGTATACGAAAGGAGTTTCATCGATAAAACTAATTTCTCGGCTTAGTAAAACCCCGTTAGTCGTGGATGCATATATCATGCCTAAGGTAACATCTAAGTTGCCGTCTCAAGTATTCGATCCGTCTCGATGGACTCATATTCGCGGTTTGGAACTTGCAGACCCATCATTCAATGTTCCCGGTTCAATCGATATCCTTCTTGGAGCAGACAAGCTATGGTCCATTCTCAAGGGGGATCAAATTCGAGGCCCAGAAGGGCTTCCGATAGCGCAGCATACATCATTTGGTTGGGTTGTTACGGGAGAGTTCTTCAATTCGTCGCAATCGTGTTCGCAGTCTCCAATCTCTTCACTTCATTCTTCGCTCGATGTTGATGCTCTTTTGCAACGCTTTTGGGAATTAGATGAGGTCACACCTCTCAATGATGATGATGCCTTTGATAAGGATGAAGCTGAAATACATTTTCGTGAAACATTTTCCAGATCAATCGACGGAAAGTATTCCGTACAGCTCCCGTTTAAATCTCCATTTCCCGTGTTCGGTGATTCGCTAAAGCTCGCAGTGAATCGGTTATATTCAATGGAAAGAAGGTTTCAACGAGACAAGGACTTGCATGAGTCCTATTCAAAATTTATGCAAGAATATCTTAACCTTGGTCATATGACCCGTATTCCTCCGCATGAGATTCAAACAGCTCAAGGAAAACAGTTCTACCTTCCTCATCACGCAGTTTTGAAGTCAGATAGCTCTACAACCAAACTACGTGTCGTGTTCGATGGGTCAGCTAAGGATTCGTTAGGAAATTCTCTCAATAATCAACTTCTTGTCGGCCCGCCTATTCAAAGGGATTTGTTTGGAGTTAGCTTGCGATTTCGACGGAATAAATACGTGTTTACAGCTGATGTCGTAAAGATGTTCCGCCAGATCTGGGTAGACGATGAGCACACCGATTACCAGCGAATTGTTTGGAGAGACAATCCCAGCGATGAAATAGGACATTTTCGACTTCGGACGGTGACTTATGGCACGGCATCTGCTCCATTTCTTTCGGTTCGCGTGTTGAAGCAGATAGCTAATGATTATGAAGCGCAATATCCAAATGCAGCTCGTGTTCTTCATAAAGACGTATACGTAGATGACATCATGACCGGGGCTGATTCAACTGAGGAACTGATAAGTTTGCAGGCTGAGCTGGTGTCTCTGTTGTCTAATGCTAAGCTTGAGTTAAGAAAGTGGAATTCCAATTGCTGGCCTCTTTTAGCAAAATTACCTAGGGATGACTGTGATTTCTCTTGGTTTGATGCAGATCGCTCAACAACAATGGTTAAGGTTTTGGGTTTGCATTGGAGCCCCACATCAGATGAATTCTCATTTAACTTTTCTCCGTCTCGATTCGTTTCCCCTCCAACAAGACGGTCGCTCTTATCCGAAATCGCCAGCATTTTTGACCCGTTAGGATTCCTTGCTCCATCGGTTATTTTATTCAAAATATTGTTCCAGGAATTGTGGTCATCTGAACTCAAACTCGGCTGGGATGATTCTCTGCCAATACCGTTGGCCAACAAATGGTTACTGTATCGAAATGAGCTCCACTTTTTCGAATAACTTCGTGTTCCGAGACACATTTTTCCATCATTTGAAACCGTCGAATACCATGGATTTTCTGATGCCTCATCGGTGGCGTATTCTGCTGTTGTGTATGCCCGCTCCAAGCTTTCGGAAAACGAGTATAGAACGATTTTAGTAGCATCCAAAACCAAGGTAGCACCACTTAAACCCGTTTCAATTCCTCGGCTTGAGCTTTGTGGTGCGCTTCTTTTATCGCGGTTGCTGAAAATGATAACGCATTCGATTTCAAACGATTGTAAGAAATTTGCATGGTGTGATTCCCAGATCGTTCTTCACTGGCTGTCGTCTCCGCCGCGTCGCTGGGCCACATTCGTCGCGAATCGTACAGCCACAATACTCGACACGATTCCTAGATATTCTTGGAACTACATTGCTTCTGAATCGAATCCTGCAGACTGTGCCTCGCGTGGAGTATTGCCATCAGCACTGAAAGATCATCCGCTTTGGTGGACTGGCCCAACCTGGTTGTCTCTACCACAAGATCGCTGGCCTAAATCAAAGTTCCTGGTAGACCTTTCAACGAACGAAGATATCGTTGCAGAGGAAAAACGACCATTAACAATTCTGGCTCTTTCGTCGGGCGTTGCCCCAACCTTCTTTGATCGTATCATCTTACTTGCTGATCGTGTTTCATCATGGAATCGCCTAGTCCGAGTTGTGGCAACATTAATTCGATTTAGCAGAAATCTCCGACCCTACAAATTCGGTAAAACAATCGATCGGCTTTCCTTTAATGAAATTCAGTGAGCTCGACTCTGTGTTCTCAAAACTGTCCAAAATGAATCCTTCGGTAGTGACATGCGGTACTTAACCAAACATAGTGAACTCCCCTCGAAATCAAAACTATTACGATATTCCCCCTTTATTGACGGTGAAGGATTACTACGAGTTGGAGGGCGTTTAACACATGCTAACGTTTCGTTTAATTTAAAACACCCTATAATTTTACCTAACAATAAAATTTCTCTTTTTATAGTCCAAGATATTCATAATAATCATCTACATCCTGGGCTATCACAAACATTTGCTATTGTTCGTCAGAGATATTGGATACTTGGAAGCCGTATCCTCATCCGAAACGTCGTATCCAGGTGCTATACTTGCTTCATGCAACGGAAAGCCACATCTAGCCAGCTTATGGGTGATCTACCAACCCATCGTGTTCATCCCGCTCGACCCTTTGCCAATACTGGAGTTGATTATGCTGGCCCGTTCACCACAAAATTGTCAAAAGGCCGCAAACCAAAACTTTCGAAGGCATATTTTGCTATTTTTGTTTGCATGTCAACTAAAGCGATCCATTTGGAGTTGGTAAGTGACCTAACGACCGATGCATTTTTAGCCGCCTTCAAACGCTTTGTCGCACGCCGCGGAAAATGTTCGAACGTTTATAGTGACAACGGAACGAATTTCCGAGGTGCACGTCGCTGTCTGAATGAGATGCAGAAATTGGTTATTTCACAAGCCTACAACGATGATATTGCCTCTACACTAGCGATGGATGGGACCGCCTGGCATTTTATTCCTCCCTCTGCACCTCATTTTGGTGGCCTGTGGGAGGCAGGGGTGAAATCCGTGAAGTTGCACCTACGGCGAGTTGTTGGATCGTCTATACTAACATTTGAAGAATTCTACACGGTTCTAACCCAAATAGAATCAATTTTAAATTCTCGTCCTATTTGTGATATTTCGGATGATGACTTAAATCCACTAACCCCTTCACACTTCCTTATAGGTGAGCCCTTGACTGCGGTGCCGGAGCCAAGTTACTCTCATATACCTACCAATCGGCTATCTCACTGGCAACACATTCAAACCATGGTTGAAGGATTTTGGCAACGGTGGCAGTCCGAATACATCACGTCACTTCAAGAAAGGCCAAAATGGCAGAGAAGGAAGGAACCCTTACAGGTTGGCGACGTTGTTATCATCAAAGAATCAAACCAACCTCCTACAAAGTGGAAACTAGGAAGAATCGAAGCCACTCATCCAGGTCCTGATGATGTGGTCCGTGTGGCAACAGTGAGAACTTCAACCGGAACCTACCTTCGTTCAATAACCAAATTGGCATTGTTACCAAAGTCCTGAAACTTGTTCCAGGGGAGGCGGGATGTTTTAGAATCCATAAACATTAAATTAATAAAAGCTTAAATTTCCTTATTTGTTCGCACACGTAAATTACTAGTGTTAAATTGTGCCAAACATTCACTATTTACCTTATATAATTTCGATGCAAATTCTCTCAGTGCTAACTAAACTGTATTATTCTTTTCTAAAGTCAAATGTACCACAGTTATTCCTTATCTTGCTTTCTTTGCTTTCTTATGCATATACAATACATACTTACGTTAAATTGTCAACCTGTAAACCGAAATTCTTGCTGGGAAACTTGTGCAGTTTCTTTTCGATCGTTAACCAGGACAGATGTTGATAGTGGGAATTGTAACAATAAATTATGTACATAGATTGAGAATTCATGTTATTTTGATTTAATCGAGTGGCGTACAGGTTTGTATCGGCAAATATCGCAACCACTGGCTATTGTATGAATTGTTTCTAAGTATTATATATAGCAGGGATAAAGAAATTTAAGCAGAGATGTCATTATGCAGGTATGTAGGAGGTCAGCAATCAAATTTTTCAATTTCAAAAACGATGAAAATTGCCTAATTTCGCAAATCTGGGATACCCGCTTATCCTTTTCAATATGTCTTTTTTACGTAATTACTGATTGTAAAATTCATCCACATCAATTGTTCCTGGCAGGTATGCCTATCTCAAAAAAAATAGTCATTAGTTCAGTTTGGTCAGGTCATCAAATAATTTTATGACCTGAAAAGGATTGAATTTCCCCAATCGTGCCAATCAAGCCTGCCATATACGGCTTGAAGTTTAGGTGGCTTAGTGAAAACTCAAAGGGCTATCCACTGAAGTTTCCTATCTACACTGGTAGCTCTGACCAAAGTACAGGACTTGGTCGTGGATATGATGTGCTGATGTCGTTGATGCCATCATATTTCAATTCTGGACGCAACCTCACTATTGATAATTTCTTTACGTCGGTGGATTTGGCATTGAAGTTGCTGGATAAGAAGATCACTAATCTTGGCATGATTCGGAAAAACAAAAGAGATTTGCCTAGACCTTTTGTAGAGAAGGAGGTTCTTGATGACCAGAATGAGCCTGTAAAGGTCAATAACAAAAAGCAGTATCGTCCAGTAGACTCATCCATTTTTGGATTTTCTGGAAAAATGGCGTTGGTGAGTTATGTTCCGAGGCCAAACAAACAAGTGGTATTGCTATCAACACAACATAACTGTGAGAAAGCCACTTCCGGCCATCAAAGTAAGCCTGCAATGATACTGGATTATAACCGCACCAAAGGTGGAGTCGATGTATTCGACCAAATGGTCTCAGTTTATTCATGTACACGCAAAACAAATCGCTGGCCGATGGTTGTATTATACAACTTACTGGACGTAGCAGCCCTAGCAACTGTTATCATTTTTCGACACTTCAATCCACCTAGAAGAAACAAAAAATTGTACAGAAGTGATAAACTCATCGAACTAGCGGAGGAACCGGTTGAGTCAGAATTGAATAACCGTTCCCAACCTGCAACACAATCTGGCATTGGAAAATCTGCATTGGATGCTCTCTGTATTTTGGGGAGAGTTCAGGAAAAACAACCAACAGTCCCTGAAAGGTTCTCTTGTAAAAGAAGCAGATGTCACCTTTGCCCAAGAGCAGATGACAAGAAAACCAGAACCACCTGCGATGGATGTGGCAGATGTTGTTGCCCTTGCCACACTAGAACCTTATGTGTTAAATGTCTCCCGAAACTGCCCACTAGTTCAAGTTAAATTCTTCTAAACATAAACTAGGCTGCTTTTAAAATAAAACAATAATTATTTATTAGAAAAAATATGATTTTTCATAGAATTTCAGTACTGGGGTTCAAATGGACCCCAGTTCGGGTGGACGGGTTCTTTTCACAAAAAAATCGCAGGAAAATCTGTAAACATCTGATAATCGTTTCAACTTAAGAAATGAATAAAAATTGAATTTTGTTCCCTGAGTAAAAATCCCATTTAAAAAAAATGAAAAACAAAAAAAGTTATGAGTGTTCAAACATGCTCTGGGGTCCAAATGGACCCCAGTTTGTAAATTAGGGTTAAGTGACATCTGGTTGATCTTCAAAAAGACCAACTCTGAAAAAAGTATTGCCATTTCGAAACCCTCAAATTGGAAAAAAGTGATTAACATAAAATAATGTAAAAATGAAATTTGAAAACTGAAATAATAATTCACTAAATCAACTTAAATATGAAGTTTTGTTTGTACGCACAGAATTAGTTTTCAAAAATATGTTGCACAAAGTGGTAGCTGACTTAGTTGATTTGAAATAAGGTAGGGGGGCCAAATAAGGCCCAACTATCAGATGTTTAGATATAGATTTTTGAGAATATCCGAGTAAACTAAAAATTTTATGATTTTTTGTCATTTTATCTACATGCATAGATTTTATTGTTTTTTTTTTAATTGAAAAATATATATTTTGACATTTAAAAAAGGCTTATGTTGTTCTTTATAAGGCCCATGGGGTCTAAATAAGGCCCACTCAGTTTTCTTAAGAATTTTGCAAAATTTATAGCAAGAAAACAATGTTTTTAAAGTAAAAAGACCAACAAATCAATGATTTTTAATAAATATATTCTTTTAAATTTATTTCATAAGAAAACAGTCTTTTCAATTTAAAAAAAAAACATAAAAATAAACAAAAACTTAATTTTAACAAAAAACATGAACAAAAGACTTAAAACTTCACTTTTTTCATACAAAAATAAAACTTAAATATGTATCCTTAAAAAAAATATAAAAAAAAAACTTAAAAAACAATAGTAACAAAGTTTAATGATTTTATGACTTAAAGGTGTTTATGTGCATCCTCCAGTGCATTCAAATTCCATACCTTCTAAGGTCAACCACAAAGCTCATGGAACCATGCTTTGCACTTTTGACATTTCCGCATGTTCTCCATTCGGTCCTACTTATAGACATGACAATACCTAGTTATACGGTTTTGTTTCCTTGCACTTTTTGACGTTGAGGGCTTCGGGGACTCGTTTTTGTCAATGAACAAGTCTTTAACAACCGCCTGACCTTTAAAGTTCAAGGTCTTTTTACGAAATATTTTTTTAGTTTTGAACTGTGGCGTTGGCGTTGGAAGGAGTCTTTGGAATGCAGATTTATAAGTCTTGCTTCGTTCCTCATTCTTCATGCGCTCGATAGCTTGAAGTATTGCGGCTAGCCCCAAAGCAGGTTCTGGATCCGGTACGTCAGCGACATTCGCATTTTCAATCTGGGTGGAAAGAGGCATATCGTCTGAGTCATTATCCGAAGCGTTATATTGTTGCATGGGCACCGATGCGTTCATATGTGTATTGTCGATCTGGATATGGTCTTTCCGAAAGAGCTGACGAAACAAATGCAAGCTCTGATATGACGTTTGGGTCGAAAGGATACAATCCTGTCGCACGAGATCTTGACGTTATATTGTCGTAAGTCATACATTTGGACCAAACTTTAGATAATATGACGTTAAAACTTGTTTTGCTCAACTTCCTATCGAGATACTTTACTGTGACTCTAAGCAATTCTTGATCCCAATTGTGCTCAAAAGATCGATAGACTGATTTATCCAGAGGTTGCAGTTCATGCGTCGTATTTGATGGCTGCACCATCAAAAATTAGCAAACATGGTACGGGGTCTTGAACTTGCCCAAATGGGATATGAACTCTACAAAGGTAGAGTGATTCATGTATCCTTTTGGTGTCATCTTCACTAAAGACCCGATTGGCAAATTGTCCTTGAATTCAGGCTTTAGTCTTTTTCCTTATGTAAATTTTTTTTATTATTTATTTTATTTATTTTATTATTTTCTAGTCTTAAACGTGTGAGTTACTTCCAAGATCGGGCGATTTCACATAGCTGGGGCCTCATGTCCGAAATAAATATTAAAACAAAATGGCAAGCTCTTATCAATATAATAAATATAAATTCTTGATCTTCATAACACACACGGACACACGTATAAAAAAAAAAACAATTTACCAGCTCAGTATCACAAGGCTCTGAAATGCCAGAAAATGGATGCGTAGAAGGGAGCTTGGAAGTAAAACCCTTTTTGAAAATTAATAAAATCTTCTACAGTCCATTTAATCTCGATAAGCTAGCTACAACCTGTGGAAGATCAATGAGTTAGTTGAGTTTTTCGATCGTGTTTTTTATTTAATAAATGAAAAATTTATAAATTTCTTTTTTCAACAAAATCACTTTTGTTACATTTCCTCAAATGTAGATTTCGGAAATATAATAAAAGTGTGTTAATAGCTGAAAATAAAAATTAATAACTCAACTTTCATTTATTTTATACTAGCTGTGCCCGCGACTTCGTGGAATAGTGACTTTTTCGGCACCATTTTTAATTTTTTATGCTACTTATTTTGCAAATAAGACACATTCATGTTTTTTAGTAAACTATTGCTATATTATTTTATTTCAGTACATTTTTGCATACGACGTTTCCTTCTTTTGTCAAATAAAAAGGTTTTGTGAGTTTTTTTTTTGCCGCAACACAGATCTGTAATTTGTAGCTGTGTACAATTCATGATTACTCATTATTGGCACTGAAACACCAACTTGCAGCCACTCCTGATAATTCTAAAAAATTGAGAAACTTTATAGGGTATGAAGTATGATGTGACTTGCTCAGTGTCCATAATATTGTCTAGTCTACTGATAGACTTTTCACACAGTCATTACTGATTGCCAATATTTATTTGAAGATCAAGATAGACATTTCTTCTCAGGTCAACTGTGTAATCGACAATTTGACAGAAATCACCTTACGGTAAAGAACTTTAACCCGTTTACGTTGCCGTTCCCGTAGGAATATTGGGAAAATAAATAAAGCCCATGTCCTTCTTCAGGCTCAAAACTATCTCTGCTCCAAAATTCATACAAATAGGTTCAATAGATGGGGCGGTAGATGGTAACAAAGTAAAACAGACAGAAAGAGTTGATTTCAGATCTATAATGTTAGTAAGTACTTCCGTTCCCATTTGAATATGGGGATAAATTAAAGTTAATGTTACTTTAAGATAAGCATTCTAACGGGGAAATAATTCTTGAAATCAGTTCAGTAGTTTCTAGGTTCCCGTTGACGTTTGCATTCTTGTGGGAATACAGGGATAACATATATAGTAGGGTGTGTCATTTTTGGGCAACTTTTTTTTTCATCGATAAAACAGGTTAAGTACTTTCAGGAAAGTATAAAACGAAGCCTCTTAAAATTCGAGCTCTTAATATTAACATTTAGAGGTGCCTGGTTATAAATTTCAATTTTCCATACAAATAACATGAAAAAAAAATTTAATTTTTTTCTTATTTTTATAGCTTGATATTTGAGCATTGTAGAAAAAAAATGACAAATTATTTAAGTAGAAAATTGAACACTCTACAAAAAAGCTCAAACAAATTTTTTTCATAGAGTAAGCCGTTCTAAAGATATTTAAACTCAAAGTTGGAAATGTGTGAAATTATGACTTTTATTTTATTAAACTCATACTGATGATTTTTTTTATTACTAAAAAATAATTTTCAAAAACAAATAACTATTTTTGTGTAGAAAGAAAACAACACTTATGTACATCTCAACTTCTTTTTTTTTTTTTTATTTTACTTACTATCAAAAAAAAGTTATTTGTGTTCAATATATTTGTTCAATTAGAGAATAAAAAAATTAATATATCAATATATTAGTATCACTAAATTAATAAATTAGCACACAAAGACTAGTTTTCCGACTAAAAATAATTTTTAAGTCATAGAAAAGTCATCAAAAATGACACACCCTAATATATAGCCTATGTCCATCGTCAGGCCCAAGACTAACACTGTACCAAAATTCATATAAATAGGTTTAATAGTTTGGGCTGTTTTTGATAACAAATAAAAATAGATAAATAGATTTCATTTCAGACTTATGATGTTAGTAAAGACTCCCATTCCTGTGGGAATATGGGGAACGTTCCCGTAGGAATATGGGGATGACTTACAGTTTATGTTACTCAGGCATAGTGTAGCATTCTAACGGTGGAAGAATTTTTGAAATCGGTGCTTCTAAGTTCCCGTATACGTTCTTGTTTCCGTGGGAATTAAGGGATAAAATATATAGCCTATGTCCTTCCTAAGGTTCTAGACTATCACTGTACAAAATTTCATATCAATCAGTTTAGTAGTTTGGGCGGGAGACGGTAACATAGAAAGTCGGACAGACAGAGTTACTTTTACATTTATAATATTAGTTAGGATTGTAAATAATTATGTTATGCTTTTTTTCTTGGTCGCTTATTCGCAGTTACGGTTTCTACCATTCTTTTCTTTTATCTAATTTACTAAATTTATCTGAACTGGAAAATAATCTAAAATTTTATTATTTTCTTTAGATTTTGTGAAGAATCTAGGTTAAACTTATGAGCTTAAAATTAAAAACTTAAACTTTTCTTGATTTATTTGCCGTTCTTTGGTTGTGCTCATTTGTTTAGTCCTTTATCGGGTAACATGCAAGACAATTACCTATCCAATTATTCACTGTGGAGTTCCATATACAGTTTTAAAGAGTCTGTGATAGTCAAACCGTTACACTTTTTTTGCATCTAAATTTCATTCGTCTTCCACCTTAAAGTTATTTTCTTTTATTAATGTTGAAAGAAGTTTACCCAGATTGTAAACAAACTTACCGAAATTCAAAAGGTTGCATAAGGTGCTCAAAAGACATTTTTTGTTAAGAAATTGTATCTAGCCACGTCTTTGGTATGAACAAATAGTATCTACATTTCGTAAGAGACTGAGATCGATTGCGCTTTAAATAAGTACCTCCTATAATTTGCTATAGCTAGGAAGTAAGCAGTTTTAAATTGCAATGTTTTCGGACGGTAGGTAATTGAGTTTAAATTGCTACCTGCACCACCAACCCCTCATACTAAATATTTTGTTGGTTTCTCCTTTAATCTATCATTATCACTTCTTGATTGCGGCATGAATCTGGTATCTGTTGGTCCAATGTCCAAGTACAAGCCCCAGCATCAAAAAGTTGCGTAAAATGAAATCCACTTTATTGGCTGCCATTAACATTGACTACAATCTCTTGTCTTTTGACGTCCAATCATATTCCTCTTGATACTTTTATACCTGATGTACGTTACGTATACAAACATCTAAGTACGTTTAGCTATCTCTTTCACACAGAGTTATTAAAAATGAATTTAAGAGATGAAATCACGACGGAGACGATTCAACATTCAGCAAACAGCACTGTAATGAGTACCAAGTTTAAACATTAAAATAAAAAAAAATGAAAATAATTTTGAAATTTTGCAAAAATTTCTAATGATGATGAGTTACTGATGGAGCTAGAGCTGCTGACGCTATCTCGCTCTGTCTGCCTCTACCTCTGTGAATTTCCCAGATTCCGATTATAGCTTGGATTTCGCAATGTATCCTTTCCTGATGAGTCAATTGCGTGAGTTGGGTTGATTTGAAAATGAAAAACAAAGTCAAAAAGACCGATAGGTAGCCCATTGTTCGTGAATCACCGTAGGCAATGTTTTAAAGTTGAAATAGAACACGTAACCAAAGGGAAGCATATGCGTCGGCGGGAAAGGTTTTGTGCATGTAAACCATGCGCAAGCTGTTCATGATCCTCAAAGGGATGCGAATACAATGTTAAGGGCCTTGCATTTGCAATAAAGCGTATAGTGTTCTATGATGCCCTTGAGATTGGTTGTATGCAAACAAGATTTTCGGCAATGTTTTGTATTAGAACTGGCATAACAATCCTTTGTGATAGGACAGTCCTTTCGCTTTTGTTTGCAATTCGAAAATAGAAGCCAATATCGTAAATTATGTGTGTCAATCTACAGGGGTTTGACGAAATGTTGTCATTGTTTAGGCAACTCGTTTTGCATAAGTGAAGCACATAGACAAAACTACGAAATTGTAAATTTGAACATGAAATTGTTCGAAGATCTTAGTTTTGTTGAATTTCCGTCTGGATCGACATTCGTTCGGTTGTTACTTACTTTTATTTTAATTGTAAATTTGAAAAACGCTAAAAATATTTGCTTGAGTATCTAGTTAAGCAGTGACTGTCCACAGTGAAAGCATTTTAAAATAACGTCGCTTAAGTGTTTCCTTCCAATCTCTCCATGTTTTTGTGGATAGTATAAATAATTACAAAGAAACGTGGAAGATGTTTAATTGGCTATAGTGGTAAAATGTAAATGTTTGAATATAAGTCAATATGAACTGAACATATTTGATGAAAAAAAGTGATTACCGCAAACTAAGTTAATCTATATTCCTTTTAGAGAGCATCAACAATGGAACATTTCTGCAAAATTGCTCAAAAATTGTTTCTAGAATATGGTTAGTTTTATGTTAGATAATATTTTAAAAATATTTCAATTATAACTATTACATATTCGAAATCGGTTTCTATATTCGCAACGTAGATTTTTACTGAAAGTCAACAAAGTTGTTTAACATTTATTTATTTAAATGGCTAGCAATGTAGCTACTTATGTGAGTATATGTATATACCTAAGAAATATAATTCCGTTTCCAAATATGAATGGGGAAAATCGTATATCACATACCTATAATCATTGTTACTGGCATTACTACAGTTGAACCATTATATATACCACGAGTGTCTAAGGTCCTAAGAGTGCCTAGGTCTTAAGAGTTTCAAACGATTTAATGAACCATAAAGAAGAAACTAACTTGATACAGTGTATTTTTAAAGACTAGTGGCTTTCAAAGAGAAATAAAATGCATGTAATTCAATAATATGGCAAAGAATCTAACTTTCTGTTTATAAAGAAAAGGGTTTCGAGAAATAATTTCGGGCAAATGGCTGCCGCGGCTGGCTAGATTCCAGCCCAGGGACCCGATTTTCAACCACTTTTTGCAGCATTTTGTGCCGTATGTCCCAATGACGCATCTAATATTCTTTTCAATGGCGTCAATAGTCTCGGACCTATCTGCGTTGGCAAATGACTTCACATAACCATCATACAAAATTATAATCCAGCGAAATTTTTATCGCCCGAACTTGTTCGGTTCGCGCAGTTTTAAGACTCGAAAATATGTAAAAATCGTTGCAAGCAGCAAAGCTTCGGTTTGAAGTAATCTATACGAAACTTACGCAGTTCGTAGGTAGTGGTTAAGGGGTAAGGCCACCCTAGAATTTTCGAAAAATCGATTTATTTTTTTAATTCCAAATGGTCTCTAAGGAAAAAAAGATTTCGGCCGAGAAAAACCTTTAGGTACTCGGTTTTCGAATTTTATTACAAGGCCGTCTGGTCCGTAGCGAGCTCCATTTGTGAGCGCAAGGGGAAGGTACGTTAGGGGAGTAGAGCATGTGTACGGCAGTTGTTATTGAAAATATTTATTTCCTGACTAGTCTTGATTAGAGTTAAATTTGTCGAACGTCTCTTTCTTGCATCGATGATTAAAGGTGTTGTAAAATTATTCATGATTTTCTACTACTCAAAGCTTTAAACGCGTTTATCTTAATACTGTATTTTTCAAGTTGGCCGGACTCGTAACTCAAGCAATTTTCAACCGATCAACTTGAACTTGAAATATACATTGTCTATGGAAGTACGTAGGATTTTTTTTTATATTGCGTAGTTCACTTTTTATTAACAATTTCATGACAATTTTCTAGGCAAATTTTGCTTTTTCACTTTAGAAGGGCGCCATTTGGCCAAAAATCAATATATTGCAAAAATCCTACGTACTTCTGTAGCTGTTAGTATATATAATCGAAAAAATCTATTTTCTCATTATTATTTGAAAAATACATGAGCTGTTGGTGGCCGTGGACCAAAAAAAAAAAAAAAAGATGTCGCAAAAACGCTGCACAACCGCCATTTTGTAATAAATCGCTTTAATAAAAATTATTGTAAGCACTCGTTGATATAAATAATAAAATCATGTTTTTGTTATCTCGATTTATTTTGTAGAACTTCTGAAAAAAAAATCCACAAAAAGTCTATTTTTTCAGCCTCTAGGGTGGCCCCTATTAAGCGGTTTCAATTTTTCTAAGATAAAATGGCAAACCAAAATTGAGCATAAGCAAAGTGACACCTGTCTAAAAGAGGAACTCTGAAAAAAGCATTTGCCAAATTGATAACCTCACGTCTTAGAAAAACACCCTTAATAAGCTTTCTTTACTTATTTCATAGAGGAAATATTTCGTTTGGGTCCCGTGAACATTGTCTTAAAATTGAAATAAAATGATTTTAATAGGTAAATATAAAGATGGTCTTTAAAGTCAGGGCTATGTGTCTACATATATATAAAAATTTAAGCTTTCAAACACCCTAGAACTGAAACACAATAAATCAATAAAACAATGATTTTGCCGACTTTAAGATCCTCATAGCACTCTAGTTACATATTTTCAAAAAATTAAAATAAATATATGCATAGCAGTTTATAGCAGTACTCGTCTTATAGAGGGCTACCTTGGCTTTTCTAGAGAAGGTTTCATTTCTAAATTGCTTTCTTATCCAAAAAAAAAAAAAAAACCATTGGCAGGAGTATTTCGCCATTTATTCTCCGCACTCATGCTGTTTTCCGATGCAGATCCTTTAGACGAGATTTTACACTGCTTCGAAGTTATGTTTGCCCAACTCGCCGATGTTATCCGACCATGCTAGATGACAGCTTATAAGTAACTCGTTGTGCCGTCATTAACCATTTAACCCATTTTTGCAGCTACTCTTTCAATGTTAGCAGATGCGTATAGGACATCATGCTTGTTTCTTCTTATAACGTCAATATCGCCTACGTATGCGACTAATTGTACAGACTTTCGAAAGGTTGTGATTCTAGTATTGACATTTGAGTTTTGCAAAATCTATTCATGTATGATGTAAAAGAAACTATTACATTGTCGCTTTTCGATATCAAAGATTTCGGTGAGCATTTTACAGAAATTGGCAGAGCAGCGTTGGCTTTGCAGAGTCGAACAAGCTAGACAAAAGCTTATTTGTTTGGTTTCTATTCTTTTTACCACACTCCTTTGAAAGAATTTGAACATATACTGGGGAATTTAACTGAAACATTAGCAGGGATCTCTAAAGTTTATTGGGATGCGTTTTAAAAAGGACGTGCTACGTACGTCAGGAGGAATTTCATCACTTTTTCATCAGTAGAGAAGCCCACCCAATGGCAGTTAGAACGGTAAATAAAAACCTTCAGGAAAGAATTCAAACAAATGCTATCAGAAATTTGAGCATTTTTTACTATTTGGAAACCGTATCATACACTCGTCAGCAGACTTTAAGTCCTTAACTACCACAGCTTAGTTTGAGCCTTTGCAATCAGAGGAATATGAGTAGTTAGGTAGTTGGTTTTATTATATAAGTTTTTTTTTCAAAAGTTAACAAAAACAAATGGACTTGGCTTTTGCCGTCTGCCAGATTGACAATTTAAAAAAGAACTAATAAAAAGTAAAAAAGTATTTAGTTTAAAATTTCAGAAACTTCCGGTCATAATTCTTTGTCTGTATGCAAGAGCGATTTTGGAAAATAAAAACAGTTTCTTCATATCGACTTGGTGCAACACATTAAAGCAATCTTCATTCGTTAGAAAGCTTTTTCCAAAGACATGCAATCTTGTTTCCTGTAGTAGGTATAGGGCATTTTCCAATAAAGTGCAGGACATTTTCTCGTTCTTTCAAATTATACAATTCGCAAAGGCAGGGTAAATCATCTCTGTGCGGCACATAATTTAGGCTCAAAAGTTCTCCTCTCAACCTTATCATCATGGATATTTCTTGTACGCTGTTGTTGTCATGCAAATAGTTTTTCTCTCCCAAATTATGATGTAAATAGATCTAAAAACTGATGATTCAGCATCTTGCCTGGTATTTAGATGCATATAGCTCATCCACCTTCTGTATCAGCCTATACATCTCGTTTTTCCAGTTGACTATATTTCCTAGACTTAAGTCCATGGCCATGTCGCACTGCAGTGCCAGATCTAACCATTCCGCGTACCAACTTGTTCCATCCGCAATATTTTTTAGAGCTGCTTTTTTTGGTAGATGCTCATTTATTAGACATTTTCATCACTTTTAAGATATAATCTACCTGCAGTTTTAAGGTCTTAATAAACAGAGGTGAAAGTCCCGTTTCGACCATGAGTAAATAGTTAAGGGCGTTTGAAGGAATAGGAAAAATTCTTTTGATATAAAACCTTAGAAGTTTCTCGACCTCCTCATATTGTTATCACTGACTCTGCAACTACTTCAAAAACTTTATATTTGCTGCTATGTGAAAACGATTTCCAAAACATCCTTTCCACGTTGCGTTTATTGCGTTTTTAGACTTTGCTAATTTTTCTTTAAGATGCTTTTGCAAGGTAAAGCCGTTGGTGAGCAGAACACCTAAGTACTTATATTCCGCTACCACTTCCAATTCTACATCATTATAGTACCATCTCTCCTTTCTACTGCGCCTTCCTCCACCTTTCTTACAAATCATTATTTTGGATTTTTCCGAGTTAACGCTTATATTCCAGAGCTTACCGTAGTCATAAAGGCGATTGATCATTAGCTGCAAGGATTCTGGTGTACTGGACAGCAAAACCACATCGTCCGCAAACATTAGGCCCTTGGTACGCGGTAGGAAAATGAGTATATTCATGTATTTTTATTTAAACATTTTTTTTCAGTATGGGCTAAAGGCTATCCTTAAGACTGAAATACTTCTCCATTTTTAATTTTCTTTGATGACTATTTCTTCAACCGTCTTTCCCTTTCTTGAACCGCGCTGGCTGGTCTCTAAGAACCTATAGATGTTTCTTAAAGATACGGAGGTATGCAAGTTTTTTTTTTTGTTTTAATTATTATTTTTTCCAAACTAAAGGTGATACCTTCTCGAAAGGAAGAAAAACACATATTTTGGAGTTGTTAATTGAATCCATCTGTGGGTATATCTTTTGCATCTAATTTCTCGAGTTAAGACACAAAAAATAGTTCGAATTCTTATATTTTCCCAGATCAACATCACGATGGTGCATTCCTAACTACCTTTTTTTATTTCCCTAATGCCTATTTACTTCGCTCACCTACCATTGGATGTGCACTGAACATGAACCGAGAAACAATAATGATAACGCATGTACCTTGTACCTACCTATATTCCATTCGATTTTTGTACGTTCCAAAGAAAAGGATCTCCTTGTTCATCCCTCATAGATAATTCAAGAATTCAACGCAAACAGTTCCTTCCATCTTTTTATTTTCCTGCCTATCCTTCTTCATCATCCAAGGGTGATATCTTAAAAAAAAAAAACAAGTGTTTGTATAAGTGGGATTGTGTGTGCGTGTACGTCACATTCCAATCTATATCAATCTTATGTTCGCAATGACGGATGACATTTGTCAATGTCAGACATATTTTTTTTTTTTTTGGAAAGCAATGCGTAAGTAGGAATGCATATTGACACATCCCCTTTGTTTATGTAAGAAAACAAGAAATACTTTTCCCATCTCCGGTTTTCCCTAAGATCATTCGGAATTCCGTTATTAACTTTAAGGACAACATCAGAAGCCGGAGCTCGTGAGAATGGCATTTCTAAAACTATAGACAATGTCAACCGACGACAAATATTTGCATTTCCTGAGAGTATGGCTCATCATACTTGGGGTTGAAATCACAATCACCCCTAAAAATGGTGTATAGTCTTCGAAATTGTTTCTGATTTCCAAAATTCGATTTGTGGACTGTTTCAGGCACAAAAACAAGATGGATAGTTGCTTTTAGTGAGAGTGCCATTTACAAGGTGTCGATAAACATGAAGTTATATGGTGAAATGAAAAATAAGAGCTCTCATGCATTGAATTGAATTCTTATGTTAGGACTGTTATAAGATTAAACTCCTTGTAAGTTGAAATATTATCTTCCAGCGGAATTGGTACCCACTCTGTTAGATACACGGAAAGAGGATAGCTCCAATTTTGGAAATCATTTTGATAAATAGCAGAGCTGCTGTGTGGTTTTAAATTAACCGAAATTTCATTCACCTGCAATGGAGAGCAACTATTGTAATCCACAAATAGTGTCCGGCTAACAAAATGAACGACTGCATATTTACCTAAAGTTTCCAATATGAAGAAATTATTTGATATAGTTCTCGAAAATTTAGTAAATTGTATGAAAACTCCCTTAAAGGAAATTGCGATATGAGCAAAATTTAAACACTTTAGAACCGTTGTTTATAAAATACCTATTCCCTTCAACCTTTATTGCTTTATCGCAGTAAAAATGAATGAATAGGATCTTTGAATGTTGACTGGAACGATATGACTGACACTGACCGGAAAAGACTCCACAACGCACGAGCCTTTTTAGACAGGGAGAACTTGGGAAAAGACGGGCCTACTGCTATTCTAGCACCAAGCCCCCTGCAAGGTAAGACCGACAAAACTGACAAGACTGACCAAAACGAACCGCACAACACACGAGCCTTTTTGGATAGGGAGGGTTTGGTAAAGGATGGGCCTACTGCTAATCCAGCACCGAACCCTCTCTCCCTTCTAGGTAAGAGTGCTAAGACTTTGATGGGTCCGCCTGCTCCCTACGCTGATAAAATTCAGCCGAAGAAAAGGCCAACCCCATCAATGGCTGGTGCAGAGACTACAACAAATACAGGACATAACACGAAGGACAAACAGACAGACCCTAAAGTACGGAAACACAGCGGAACTCCTAACCCAGAAATGGGAAACGAAGTCCTTGCTGAGGGGAAGGAAGAACGGATGCGTGAAGGTAGTGTAGAAGGCCTTAGCCCTCCGCAAGACCTGAACGTGACCGAGGAATCCAACCACGAAAACCCGGCACTAAACAAAACAACGGACAGTCTGGCAACTGTCATCGACAGAAATGCCGGACAACGACGACGAGCTGGGGTCCTCAGTAATAACGAACTACTACTGAGACAAAGACGCAACGCGGAAAGGATCGTCAGACGCCTGTCGAAAAAGAACCCCGAATCCTTAACGGTAAAGGCCAAAAGGGCTCTGGCCAGGTCCGAACAAAGACTACGGACAGTGACACCGACAGACATAACAAAACGAACTGGACAAGACCCAACAAACAAAAAACAAGCTGGCTGCGGAGCAAGTACCGGAACTGGCGAGGTGGCCTCCCTGCCCTCGACACCGGTATGCCGAGCTGCTCAAAAAGAGCGAGAAATGCCAGCTCCTCCCCAAATAACTCCTCACCCAACAGGATACCTAAGAGGATGAAGACCTCCTCAGTCCCTGCTGTAAAGGGCCACCCAGTCGCTATCGCCGACTTTGGGAAACCCGACCGCAGACTGAGTGAAGACGAATGGCAGTTACTTGAACTAAGAATCCTGGAAGAGGTAAATGAGGCGATCGTTAAGAGTAGGCAACCGCCACTCTTCGGGGACCTCACTACCGTCCATGGTTTCAAGGTGATGAACTGCGAGAATGAATGGACCCTTCAATGGCTCCAGGAGTTCGTGAAGAAGACGGCAGCTCCCTGGCAGAATGCCGATTTACGGCTTGTGACTGCCAGTGAGATTAAAGATCTAAACCGACCAATAGGAAAACTATTGGTCAGAGGCCCCGCTATCCCCCGCGATCGGCTGGAAAGGTATATCCTCTCTCTAAATGCCGAACTTCTGAGTGATCAATGGAAGATCATGAAGGTGGAGAAAACGGAGACAGGCACTGAAGTGATTGTGAGATTGAACCACAACTCAATACCACTTCTGAGACGAGTCAGCTTTAAAGTTCGCGTTGGCATTACCCGATGCAAGCTCAGGCTGATAGCCAGAATCAAAAAACAGGTTAGTAAGGCGTTGTATAAAAAACAAATTATGTCATGGAATTGAAGTTAATACAAATAAATCTCCAACATAGTAAAGCCGCCTCCGCCAACCTGGTCTACCTCATGGAGAGTAGACAAATTGATGTAGCCCTTATACAAGAACCTTGGGTCGCAAGAGGAAAAATTAAGGGCCTACACTCCAAAGAACTCACGCTGTACAAATCTAATTTTGTCAGCCCAGACAGTAACCTCAGAACATGCATAGTAGCTAGAAAACAGTTAAGTCTTTTTCTTCTAACTACTTATAGCAAAATAGACCAGACCGCAGTAAAGATGGAACGCGAGGGACTCCCACCTCTAATTTTGGCTTCCATCTACATGCCACATGATGGAATTGAAGGACCACCAGCGAATATTACTTACCAACTGGTAGAATACACAAGTAAGAGTAGACTAGATATTATTATGGGCTGTGACGCCAACGCACACCATGTGCAATGGGGAAGCACCGACACAAATTGTAGGGGGGAACTCTTATTTGAATTTATTTTAAGAAACAATCTTTTGGTTATCAATAGAGGTAACACACCTACCTTTGTTACGAAAAACCGTAAAGAAGTACTTGACATTACCCTCACAAACAACTCGGACACTTGTCCAGTAGAGCAGTGGAAAGTACTAGAAGAAATTTCTTTCTCAGACCATCGTCTGATAAATTTTATCATTCCCACTACAGATCGCCCAATCAAACCATTTCGTAATAATAGACGAACAGATTGGGCTACTTTTAGTAGGGAGGTAGACGATAACATAGATTCCCTCAATACAAATAGGTACCTTGAACCGCAAAGCCTTGATAAGTTGACTGCAGAACTCACAGGGATTCTGAGAAATGCCCTGGATAAAAGCTGTCCTCTGATCACAACGGTAAAAAAGAACAAAAAACCAATTTGGTGGACCAACGAGCTGAGCAGCATTAGGAAAGAAACTAGAAGACTTTTCAATGCTGACAAACGAACCGGCTCCGAAAATGACTGGGAATATTACAAATCCAGCCAAAGGAAATTCAAAAATGAAACTCAACGAGCAAAACGCTGCTCATGGAGAATTTTTTGCAGCGAAATTGAGTGTACGAACAAATCGGCCAGACTACGGAAAATCCTCTCTAAGGAGACCATACCTCTTGGTTCTCTGAAGAGACCGGATAACCACTGGACTGAATCCCCGGTAGAGAGTCTGGAACATCTGTTCGATTCGCACTTCCCTGGATGCAGCCCTATAGAGAACAGTGAAGTAGATACCACTAATTACTCCAGACATGAAATCCCGACAGATATCGTAACAGAAGAGAAGTTGGAATGGGCTATTAACTCCTTCTCCCCTTTTAAATCTCCGGGTCACGATGGCATTTTCCCTATGATGCTTCAAAAAAGCAGAGAAAAAGTCATCCCACATCTCAAGAACATTTTTGAAAGCAGCCTCATATGGGGCTACATTCCCAAAATATGGCGGGAAGTTAAAGTCGTTTTCATACCGAAAGCCGGCAAACCCAGCCATACAGAAGCAAAAGACTTCAGACCTATAAGTCTGACCTCCTTTATACTGAAAACTTTTGAAAGGTTACTTGATTTACATATCCGTAGCTTCATGAAACCGGAAGTAATATCCACCTTTCAACATGCTTACACAAAAGGAAGAAGTGTGGAAACAGCACTTCACTGTGTAGTAAGAACCATAGAAAAAACGCTGCAAGACAAGGAATACACTCTGGCAGCCTTTCTAGACATTGAAGGAGCTTTCAACAATGTACAGAACAGTGCAATTAAGAAGGCCCTAAATGATCTAGAAGTTGAAGAAACAATAACAAATTGGATCATGAATATGCTAACAAAACGTCAGATCCACAGTGAACTGGGAGGTGCAAACTTGAAAAAGTGTGTGTCAAGAGGAACCCCACAAGGAGGTATCCTCTCACCCCTGCTCTGGATCCTAGTCATGAATGAGATCCTCGTAGCTCTCAAACATGATGGCGTAAAAGTGGTCGCCTATGCCGATGATCTAGCTCTTCTGGCAACGGGGAAATTCCCTTCCACTATTAGCGCACAATTGAATTATACACTAGCCAAGGTAAGCGCTTGGACAAAAAGATGCGGCCTTGCAGTTAACCCCCTCAAAACAGAGCTGGTACTCTTTACAAATAGAAGAAAAATACCTACTTTTGAGTTACCAAGACTAAATAAAACCCCTCTTAAGATCTCTGATCAAGCCAGATACCTGGGAGTGATTTTAGACAAAAAACTAAATTGGGGTCCCAATATACAAGAAAGATACAAAAAATCTATGATAGCACTGTATTCGTGTAACAGGATTTTTGGCAAAAACTGGGGACCAAATCCCAAAATCATCCTGTGGATGTATACTGCCATTGTAAGACCTATCCTATCTTATGGCAATTTGGTCTGGTGGAAGGCGCTGGAAAAATCCACGCATTTAAAAACCCTAACCAAAGTACCTACAAAGATCAGCCTGTATTTGCGTAACTGGTGCAATGAGAACTACACCAACCGCGAGCTTGGAAGTAAACCTCAATCTCACACCTCTTGATCTCTATGTTCAAGAAGCGGCAGCAAACAGTGCACTTAGACTAAACCAGTGTAATGTTTGGAAAACCAGCCAAACAGGACACGCACAGATATTATCGCGATACGCAGAAAACAACATCTGCACGGATTACATAACTCCATACCTGGACTTTAAAAAATCCTTCACAACCAGCTTCCCCAATAGACAGGATTGGGAGAATGAAACACCTTACCTGAACGAGACGTCTATATCAATCTATACCGACGGTTCAAAAATGGAAGTTGGAACAGGGGCAGGTTTCTTTTCAGAAAGCCTAAAACTTGCCAGTTCTTTCAGACTTCCTAATCACAGCAGCGTCTTCCAAGCCGAGATCTTGGCAGTTACAAACGCTGCAAAACAGGTGTCCATGATGGCGCTATCACATGCTGATATCACTTTTTTCATTGATAGCCAAACAGCAATAAAAGCGATTTCTGCCACTCTTGTCAAATCAAAGCTTGTTTCTTGCTGTCGCGAAGAGCTAAGGGTTCTTGGCACGCAGCATAACGTTAGACTCTGCTGGGTTCCTGGTCATAGTGGTATACCGGGAAACGAAAAAGCGGACGAACTAGCGAGGAAAGGATCAGCACTTGACCCTTCTCTCATTGATAAATCAATCAGGATCCCACCCTGTGAAATGAAACGAATCATTAGTAACAAAATAATGCGAAAATCCAATGAAAGATGGGAATGCCTAGATTCCTGTGTTACTTCCAGGAAACTATGGCCGAAATATGATAAGAAAGAATCTGAAAAGCTGCTATCATTGAATAGACCTTCATTGCGAATGCTTATCAGTATCATAACTGAACATAACCTACTTGGTTATCACAAAAAGAAAATGGGTCTTTGCACCGATGACCTATGCAGAGGATGCAATGACGAAGATGAACATGAGGACACTAGTCACTTCCTTTGTCAATGCCCAGCACTCTGTCATACTAGGAAAAAATTTCTAGGAAATTACTTTTTAAATGAACTAGAAGAATTATCAGACGCTCCAAAAAGCAGCCTGTAAAACTTCACTAAGGCCACAAAATGGTTAAATACTGAACAGACATAAAATCATAGGTTTCTAGGACGTTACAATACGCCAGGGTATCACAATGGATCTACATTGATCTAAGTGTGATGGTAATAAGATCAACCGTCAGCCCATTTTACCTAACCTAACCTAACCTATCTTTGAATGTTTTCTCAGTGGTCATATGGTCGATATTGGGCTCGATATTGTGCAAATGTGCAAACTAAGGGTGTAATCAGTCGTTTGGTAGCATTTTTTGGTTTACCATAACTGTATTATGCAATGAAAAGCGCTTTCTCGACTAGCCGTTCGGAACCGGCAGAAAATTGTAGGTCCCTTCCATTCCCTTACAATTCTTGGTTGTGAGAAATGCGCTAGGCCCTGGGGCTCCGTTGCGAAACCCTACTTATTCTTATACATTTTTTAAAGCCATATTATGGTGGCGTAATGGCTAACATTTCTGCTTGTTGCGTGGAAGTCCCGAAGTTCGAATTCCAAAAGAATAAAATTTTCTTTCACGGGTGTAGACGTCTTGGAAATTTTTTGTTAACTAATATAAAGATAACTTTTTCATTTATCCAATCGGAATAGGCATAGAATTGTAGGTCATTGAAATGAACTATTAGGCAGCGAGTTACCTACTCTCTTTTTTCTTACATCCGCATTATACCCGCCTCTCATATCCACCACCAAAGTGAAAGATCAAAAATTCTTTTTCATAACTTTACGTTTTCTCTGAAAATGGAAGGCCACAAAAATACAATCCTCAATGACAACACGTACATACAATATAGACGCCCATAAATCAACCACATCCCTGTAGCGCCGTAACTATCATAACCCATCCTGCACCATCAAACTCACAGAGTCTTATCGTGTAATTCATTTTAAATCATCAAACTTTGGTTTTGAAATTCCCCAAATAATAATATCGTGTTAATTATTTTATGGCTTCAACTTAACGGGTCGATATACAAATACACCCGAGTATTAAAATCTTCTTCAGGCTAAAAATGAACGAATAGATCGCTACCAATGGCAACAGGACGATGTCTCTGCCACAATATTTTCAATGTGCGGTACACGTTCTATATACATTGGTACTATGGGAACTAACGAAACGATATCAATGCCAACAAACGACACTGACGATGACGAGGGCGATATAAAACTAATGTGTTACCATCAGTCGGCAATGGCATTCTGATTAAGCTCCTGGCAATGATGAACTTGGTGTGGTGATAAAAGCATTAATCACCAAAGAATAATCATTATTTTGGCATCACACCTTTAGGGTAAGTTCACTCAGCCACGTCCGTGAATCCTCTAACACTTTGTTCAATCTCATTCCACCTTGCTTTTACATCTCTACCTATTAGAATAGGTGTTGGAAATAGGTAGACTTCTGGAGCTCAGAAGGGTGGCAGTGGCTGATGTAATTGGTGGATAGAGAGCTATTATTGCACGGATCTGAGCAAATTGTGCAATTAAATTTTGTGCAGTAGAATGTCGAAAGTTTCAAGATGAATATGCTCAAAAAGAAAGTTGGATATTTGTAAAGACGTCTAGGTAAGGTGTATTCAACTATAGTGATTAATAAATACACTGTCAGTCATAAACGAGAGGATAAGAAGTAATGGGAGAATTGTATTTTTATTGTTCAATAGTTGCCTTATCTCTACGTCCGTTAGGTCTCAGAGAAACAAAGTATCGATCTTCCTGAGCTGTTTTGAATCCGTATCAGTTTTCGAAAAAGTTGAACATTTTTTTCGGCCCAGAAAAATAAGCCACATTGAGGTTTTGAGGCTCGAATCGCAAGTACATACTCAACTACATGCAAATTTGAATTTAATGGGCCTGTAACAAAAAAGTTAGAAGTTCACAAGTCAATAGCCACTAACTTGTAGGATTATGTGTGTTTCACTTAAAGGTAAACAAGCTTACTTGTAGCTTTGTGTTACAGAAATTCTTTATGGTATGTAAGGTCAACGTTATGATGACTTCATCCACTTGAACAGACCATTGAAATATGAGTGTTGTACTGTGACCAAAAGAAAAAGAAAGAGAACGTTAGGGTAAAACACTAAGTCATCAATCGAAAAAAGCAGGATGTGAAGCACTTTGTTTGAGGAAAAAAGAAGTTCATTCATGACATGAAGATAGAATGAACTTTAGCGTTATATATTTAAAGGTAATGAAATCATGCCAGCCAGCGCCAGCGTGGCAAACCTCGACCCAATCCCGCAAAGACCACCAAGCAAACATAGTTAGCCGCAGTAGCTTTTGAGAATTTTGCCGGAGCAAAGCATGCCCGATGGACCGAACCTCAGTACCGTATGACCGATCCTTAAAGAGTAAAATACTCATACAATGGAAGCAATTATGTATAGAGTAATAAGCCC
This sequence comes from Melanostoma scalare, assembly GCA_949752695.1. Lineage (NCBI taxonomy): Eukaryota > Metazoa > Arthropoda > Insecta > Diptera > Syrphidae > Melanostoma > Melanostoma scalare. Next base: position 189,157,728 of record OX456985.1, on the reverse strand, counting down.
ATGAGCGTAGCCAAAGGGGGGGGGGGGGGGGGGGGGGTTTCAGGGGTTCAAATGGGACAAAGAAAAGGCTAATTTAAAGAATTTTCTTTTAGAAATTTTGAAAAAAACAGTAAAATTTTCACTAAAAAAACGACAAAAGTGTTGATTAAAAAAAGCTATGCAATATAAAAAAAAAATCCTACGTACGTCTCTGGAGAAAAGTATTTCAAATGTACTGTCAAAATTTCGTATAGATCGGTGAAGATTTGCTCGAGTTATGTCTTCGGCCAGTTCAAAAAAAGTGATTTCGAGAAAAACGCATTTAAATTTTAAAGTAGGTACTATAAAATCATATGGCATACCTGAGGAGAGCTGCCGCAGAATGGAAGGTTTGGGCATTTATACATTTTTGACGGCATCCATCCTTTGGTATGTTATTTTTAAGCCCCTAAAGTACCTTTCAAGACAAAAAAAAATTTCGGTTTCTTCAAAGTTCTAGACCAGCTTCCACCCTTAAGAGAATTTTGTCCATTGTGGGTCACATAAGACTATTTCTGAGATTCGCTTTGTTTTAAGAAGATTAAAACCAGGGTGTATCTAATAATGAGTGGTTATTTGTACGGTACCCCAGCGTATATTCGTAAAAAATAATGCTTTATTGTTTTATTATTATTATTTTTATTTCTGTATGTACATTGTAGTGCACACTCTCTCAACCTTGCTATTGCTGACTCGTGTTCACAAGCAGATGTGCAAAATTGCGTTGGGATCGTGCAGTCTGTTGGTTCCCACTTTAGACATTCTTAACGGCTGGAAATCAAAAAACCCTGTGTGAAACATGGTGGGTTCACAAACATGAAGCCGTTATGAGATTTATGGAAATTTTTCAAGCTTTTGTCAATGCACTCGAAGAACTCCAAATTAGTCTCAATAAAGAAACATCGCAGCAAGCTGTTCAAATGCTTAACACACTTCGATCTTCGAATTAAGTTATGTGCCTAGTGATTCTTCAAAAAGTCATGAGCTTTACATTTTCGCTATCAAAACAACTGCAAACAGTTAGCACCGATAACAGCATTCAGTCACAAGAATAAAGTTATTAATGCTTTGCAACTTTTGAGAAATAAAGTTGAGAAAGAGTACGGTCATCTATATGAAGTAGCAAAGGCAAAGGTGATGCTCGAAGAAAATGGTGGTCTACTGCCAATGCCACCTATCGTTGGAAGGCAACTTAATCGCTTTAACACGTCGGATATATACACGTATGGCAAAATAAATTTATTCGTCCCATTTCTAAAGCACACAATTCACCAATTAACCGAGAGGTTTGCAAAACACCGTAAAGTAGTATTGCCATCAAATTTTATAAGAATGTTCTACCTTCAAATTTTGCAGTCAGCTCTGAAATTGAAGACGCAATTTTTATGTATTCGGCAGAGCAGTGCTACGCGAAAGAAGTACATCCGTGTCGTGAAAGCAGAACTTGAAGTGTGGAAAGCAGCTATGATTATCTCCTCCCCTAGTCCAAAATCTGCTTTGGAATGCTTGGATAAGCGCGATAAAACATTATGTCCAATTATTTACACGTTGCTACAGATATTGGATACCGTACCTGTTTCCACTGCTACACCAGAAAGGACTTTTTCAAGCCTGCGGAGACTTAAAAACTCCTTGTAAAATTTTCAACAACGAGTGAAAGCAGACAGAACGGCTTGGCTCTTATGAATATTCACTACGGGTTAGATATTGAAGTAGATGAAGTAGTGGATATACCTATTTAAAAACAAAAACAGAAGATTGATTATATAATGCATATGTTATCAAATGAAAATTCTTTTTTTCATATAATATAAACGTTATTTATTTCATGCACTTCCGTTAGTTTTATTTTCTTAACCCCCCCCCCCCCCCCCCCCTCTTTCTGCTGTAATATGTCAAAAAAAGATTGCGCAGTAAACTATCATGCCAATTTTTTAATATCATATACCTACTCTCAAAGATTGTGCAGAACTAAAACGTCAACACCAGAAGCATAATCTTTTGTATTATTACTCACTTACGCAGACGATATTGACGAAGTAGGAAAGACCAAGTATGATGCTATTTGTGGGAAAATTTAAATATATTTAGTTGTTTCTGTGCATTCAGTAATCGTGTAAGGGAACAGAAGTTCGTTCAATTTACAACAATAGGTTCGCTTCTACAACTTTCCTTCACAACCCTTTAAGTTACCAAAAAACCTATATTTGCGGTTCTTAAAAAGGTCTTAGCCACATAATCACCACTTATGCCGTTCTTTTGAAGAAAAATACGTGTAATTTGACATAAAACTCATGGCCACAGAGTAAATAATACAGGGTGTCTACTCATTCCACTTTTGTCTACCTTATTCATTTCTTTCTTCTGGTGGTGGAATCAAAGATAGCTTCTTATTTGAATTGACGGCTATATCCGGTTGCAATTGAGTTTCTTCATTTCCACGGATGTTTAATGTAGTTTTTACTTTGATGGACTTTCTCCACTGTCCCAAAAGCAAAAATATCGCTCATATCTTTAAACTGATTTTCAAATTTACCGGTAAAAAAATGGCGGCAAGGGTTCCCATTCTAATTAGGCTTGATGACAAAATTGAACTTCCTTGCAGCAGTTGGCTCTCTGGTTCTAGCCTGAGTCCAGGATTAAAAAAAAGCAATTAGTTTTACATTAAGGCTCAGTTGAGAACGCTTTGTGGCTACCACAGAGCAACCCCTGGGCCTGAACGATCGAACTTATTAATATATATGTAAACTGGTTTCTCATCCATACATAGTATAAAACAAAGTCGCTTTCGCTGTCTCTATGCTTGGATCTGGAATTTACGAAACGAATTTTTTTGCGGTTCTCTTTTTCCAAGAGAAAGCTTTATATGTTTATTTCTCCCCATGTTTCCACGGAAAGGTAAAAAAAGAACTTATTGTTTTTATTGAAAAAGCTCCAAAACAACTGAAGCAATTCGAAAGAAATTGGAAAAAAAAATGGTCTGGAACCAGCGAAATTATAAAGGCTATTTTCCAAACAGAGACAAAAATGTTTTTTCACGGGTTTCGCCTTTCGCGAGGAACATGGCATGGTTGTGAAAAACGCGCTAGGCCCTGGGGCTCCTCGCTCTGTTGCGCCACCCTATTTATTTTATTTATTATCTCCTTTCCATATTCCCTCAATAACTGAGACGAGAACGGGACCGGGAGCTTGGAAAATACTGAACCGATTCCACCGTTTGAGTACTTCATTGCCCCTTAGTAACATAGACTATAATATGTTTCATCCCCATGTGGTCCGATGCCAAAGATTGCTTCATTGACCCTGATTAACAAAGACTCTTTTTCATCCCCCCACTGCATTGAAAACTTGGAAGCTACTTTACTTAATTTACTCAATTCGGTCACCATAGCTACGCCAGGCGGGTCAGCTAGTAACGTATGAATTTAATTTTTGAGAACCTAGACTTTCGAATTTTTTCTTTTTTATTTCTTCGAAAAAGATCAAATAGAATATAATATGACCATGTGAGATGTGACTCAAGTGCTAAAATAGTGAGTTATGTGAGAAAATGTGACCCTTCCTAGTTTACGATGCTAATAAATCGGGAGAAAGAGAGAAGACCATTATGTCAGTAGAAGGCTTCAATTTCCAGCGAAGGACTACTTCGAAATGCACGGAGTTTTTCAGTATTGTCTTATATCTACACAGCAATTCAAATCACATTGGTTTTTTCCAATTAGGTACCTCGTTTTTAACTTGTATTTTTTTTTTAATTTTTAATCGCCGCCGGACTTTTAAAAAATCGTGTTCTTGAAAAAATCATAACAATTTCTCCATGTGTATAAATTTCCCATTAGTCTGATCATCTCTGAGCTTTGTTTGGAATGCAATGAATACAAATGGATACATCGAAGCAAAGACTGTTAAAGAACACAAGCCTTGCAGCGACTTTAAACATTCAAAATGTATAAATAAGATTTTTTTTTTACAATAATTGACATTTTGCAATAAATCTTTTTTTGCATTTTTTCATTCATATTATATATCCAGTGTCTCTCATTTTAACCTACCTACCACAGCGTTCCTAGCTTGTTTTTAAGAGAAGTTTGCAGTTGGTTGGCTCAGAAAATGCCATTTCTTGGTTTCGATTTTTAAGTCAAGTGAAGAGGTTGGAAATATTGCTTCAAATATGCTTCAATTGAACAAAAAAAAATATTGTAAGAAATAGAGTTCTTTTTCTTAAGAATTTCTTTGAACTATACCTACTTCGTTTTGCCAACCACTTGCGCTAACACATAATCCAAATCACCAAAAGAACTCGGAAGCATATATAAATTTACATTGTTCCGATTAAATGGAATGCATCAAGTCTGGCAATCAAATGCCATGTAACGTTAAGAAAATTGTAATTTCTCATCTGCTAAATGCAGATTCCACCCACTTTACAATGCCACATGCGACAAGATGTTTGCATTAATCTCGACCAAAACGTCCACAATATGTATACACGCAATTAACATAGTGTAACGTTAATTAGCTTGTCGTACACAGATACACTTAATAAATTTAATTTTCCCTGCAATAAATCTGGAAGCCATTTCGCTTGATGTAAAATGTTTTTTGACTGCTCCTTCTGTATGTAGGTATGCGTTGTACTGTGGACGCTATTAATTAGGTACACTATCCAATCATACCTTTGCCGACATTCCTCACAAAAGCACGAAACTGAGAATAAAAAAAAAAAACAAAACAGAAAGCACAAAAAGAAATCAAAACACGAACACATTTCGAGTATCGCACACACGTAAAAATCAATTAATTACATTTTATTATCCAGAAGCAATTAATCAGTGGCCTTAATTTTGTGGTAATCGATGCCTGTCAAAACAAATCTCTACCATCATTTTCATCATGCTCGAGTAATATGATTCCAGAATCCAGAAGGAACAGACGGACAGTGTGTATATACACACAAATGCAACTGCAGCATCACAACCCAAATGTGAAAACACACTGAAGATCCTTCTCCGACGGATTTACCTATACTCGGATTGTTGGAGAAAAAAGGCTTCTTGCAGAAGCTGGGTGCACGCTGAATTGTTATGATGTCAGAGACAGAGAGGTGATTGAGTGAAATTAATGGTTTTCTCAGCACCTCGTCGTGGCTTCAAAACAGAAAACACTCCCGAATCCGTATAAACAAGTGCCACAAGTAGCGAGCGATGATCATACTATGAAGAGTAGAATGGATATACCCATGTTGAATAACACTTTTTGTATGAGGGAGTCTCCTTCTATACTACTCTATAAGCACATCGTATCGCCCAGGAACCAAGACACCTCTTCTTTTCTGTACATCTGTATCTGCGCTGGCCATGTGGATGGAAGGATCACCATCAGCCACAAGTTCAATTTCTCAATTTAAAATTGAACCACTTAAAATGTTGATTAATGAATTTAAACAAATGCCGAACGAGTGTACGAGCACAGTTCTTGAGCTCTTCAGGTCTTCTACGAGTTCATAATGTTGAACGCATTTTGAAAAATGATCTACTGTGGAGCATTTCATTCCAAATGGTTGAGGTAATTATATCGAAGCGACAATGGCCAAGACTGATGCTATTTGTTTTCGAAAGTCAGCAAGGTGGCCTTTTAGTGTTTCACAATTCACATACAGCTAAATTGGTTCTCCATCGATTGATCAACCAACAATCGATCGGAACCCGGCGAGATCGATGTGTATAGGTGTTAGTTGGAAGTGGCAAGGAGGAGCTGTTAAATTGTTGTGGATTTTGTAGAAAATTTACAACAATTTATTTAAAAACGATTAATAAAGGCAACTAATGGATGAAGGTAAGGATGGAAGATGGATTAATTTTTTTGCAGACACTGCGTCTGTATTTTAGAGGAAAGAGTGTTCTGCTGTTTAGCAGAAAGTGTTTGAGCTCTTTTTTTTTAACTTTTGGCGAATTGTGGTTTTTGTACTTTTATTCTCGGCTTATATTTCCAATAAAGCAACCAGAGGAAAGTTTTTAGTTTTGGGCTGAATTTGTCGAAAGACTAGTGACCCAGTAAATCAGCTTTGAGTTAGCGATAAGTTACGAGATGATGTGGCGAAATGCTGAGTCAGCCTTTTTAAAACGAAAAACTATTCGAATATTAGCTTGTTCTTTCGATTTTTTTAAAGGACAGCTTAAGTTGAATTGACAATTTCGATTTGGATTGCAGCCAAGCAGATCTAGCCCTCACCCGATCCCATTAAATCATCTTGGCAAGCATAGCAAAGCTAAAACTAATTTCATATATCAAAATCAATATACGCACTTCCATTTGCGGAAAATTCTGAAATTTTCAAAAAAATTTCCCTCGATTACGAGTGGTTTTTTGCAGTACTTCAGACTCTGGTCTTAGCCATCCTTCCAACGACTTTAAAATCTGCAAACAAATAGTTTTTCAGTAGTCTCTGTTATAATTGCCCCTAGCTCGCTGGAGTCTTCCATACTTTAGATATTTACATTTACGTTTACATGAAACCTACTCCACACATAAATCTGCGGAGTAGGGGGGTTGCAGCCGTGCGACAAAGACCATTGGGCTGATACACCACAAGACTAACTACACAAATACTACATAGAACAAATAACACATGACAACAACACGCAGTACTACAAGACGGTTCCCCATCTTGTCACTAACAGCGCACATTCCGATTTAATTACGGTGTTCTAATGGGAACCGACTCTTTTCGGTTAGTACTTTAGATATTGTTGGCACATTTTTATTCTAAATAAACAAGATGGCAAAACAAGAGCATCGGGTGCCTTGGGACCTTGCACATTTTTCTAAGCCATACCTTGGTGAGAAATAAAGGGACCTTTAAATTTTGTCGATCCTGAACAGCTTATTGAGAAAGCTCTTCTCATGGCAGTGTAATTCTTCTTTGGAAGACTTGTCAATTGTTATGGTGGAAAAACAATCAATTAAAATTTTTTGGGATTCCAACCTCTAACTGCCACATGTTACGGAGATATGTTATCTACTACGCCATGGGCACCACACAACATTAGATTCTAATCATCAACGCAAAATGTCTGCGATAATAGAATAATTACAATCATTTATGATCTCAGAATGCCTTTTCTCCCGAAGTAAGATCTCAAAACATCCTTTTATCGATAGCCCAAAGTCTCGAATTTTTACATGAGTAACTTAGGGAAAAGTGTTCGTCCTATAGGCAATAGCTCTAAGAAAAAGTTATGATAAGGTTTCTGATTCGGCAGACAGTATCTTAAGGCTGAGTGGCTTTGCGCCATCCACTATATGAATAAAGAATATTTGTGCAGCTAATTTGTACTTTCTGTTGGTGTCGATGTAATATAACCCTAAGTTAGTTTTTACTTGATATAATAGCAATAGTTCTTCTTATTGACTTCACAAAGTCAAGGATGACTTCCTCCAACTCCATCAACTTAAAAAGGAATAAGTTCAAAAAAAAAGTTTAAAAACTTCTAATTTAAAACTATTGCCAAAATATACACCGAAACGCAACTATTTTTCGTAGATTTCTCAGCACCAGATGATAACTGCGTTCAAGGATCAACAAATTTTGTCCATTCAAAGTTTAAAAAAGGATTTATTTTGAACGGTATTGAAATTTAATGGTCAATTTTGCAAAGAGGGTACACCCATCATAAGGAAACAAAGTCAAGTGATTCACCCCTTGCATTTATTCGTATCTCTGCAGTGTTATACCAACAAAACAACCCAAATAGTCAACCTTTGTTTACGATTTCACTGACATCGATAGTCACCTGTATGATGATAGAAGTAGGTACAATAATGTACCTTCTGTCCTTGAATCAACCCATTTAAATCAAAGTCATCATCGCGAACCATAATACTGCAAATAACCAACGAATGACCAAATGACTTCGCAGAAAAAGGGTTCCCTTTGCAAAAAAAAAAAAAATGCAGAGTCTATCTGCTACGAAAGAGTAGGTATGACAGTACCATTCTGGGCACAAGATTAAGTAGTTGACAAACAGCATGACAGAATCATTTAAATATCTCTCAAAATTTTTATTTGCAATCAATTTCAAGGCCTCCAAAGAAACTGTGCCTATTCTTTGAAATTTCAACGACCAGCATACTCTGTTTAGTGCAAACATCTGTGACTCGATAAAGTGTGCACTTGACTGATGATGAGCACGATTTTAACTTCCTAATTGTGGACAAGGGAATGGATGACTAGTTCATTTCAAACGTAGGTATTCACCAAACATTCAAAAAAATGTTTTAAGAAATTTTTATCACTATGCTAAAACAAAAGTCGATAAATCGATAAAAAAAACATTTTAGTGGCGTCTGACTGATATTTAGTCCAGCGCTGGCATTTTGCATTTAAAATTTGTTTTTATTTTTCTGTATCTTATAACTACTTACATGCTAGCAAAAATTTTTAAACTACCTTATATTAACTTAATTAGATTACTGACCTTAGGCGGGTCCTCTAAATTATATTGAATAACGTAATGCTTATGCCTTTCAGCCTAAAGTTAAAGTAAACTATATATATTTTCAAACTTTAACAAATATTAAACCAAGAAAATTGAAAAACTTTGTTTTTTATAGCAAAATTTTTAGTTTTTCTCAAAACTACTTAAAACTTATTAAAACTAATTAAAACTACTTAAAACTATAAAAGCAGCCACATTAGCGTCTATATATATATTTTTTTTTTTTGTGTTTTGTAATTTTTTTTATTTAAAATTTTTTTTTCTTTGATGCCGATTGGCATTTACACTGCAAAATCTGTAGTCTGGCCCGCATATCATCAACACATTCGATGAGTGGTTTCCCTGCCGGTCCACATATACCTCCTCGTGTATTGTAAGCTCATAAATTTAGGGCCGTTTTCTTCACTATTTCTCAACTTGCCTCAAAATCTTAAGTTGGCCAACTATAGAGTTGAGGCAATCTAGAGAGTTGAGACCCAAGTTGAAATTTGTTTTTCTTCACTAATTTAAATTTCTATCCCAGAGTTGAAATTCAAAGGTTCGCGTACTTGCGTTTTTAAAAATTTCCTTGTGATATTTTTGACAGATACATAAATTTCAACTTTAGATTTGAATTTCGATTGCTCGATTGCTTTGAAAATTAAAGTTCCGGTAGTTGACTTCTGTTTATTTCGAAAATAAAATTTAAAAAAAAACATGGACATGCTAAGAGAGCAACCACAATACCCATTTAAAACAGCTTCCGCAAAGAAGTCTTTCTTTAATTAAAAAATCTAGCTTTGTAATAAAAATATTAGATAGTAAAAATCAATTTATGTACATATCATATATACATAGATATATATTTATATTGAATATGTTTGGTTTTTTTTTGTTATTTTCAGTCAATTTTAGACCAATTATAAAAAATAAACAATTTTTGGTCTAAAATTTACTGAAAATGACATTGAATTAGGGACCTTGTGTTTTCAAACGTTGCTGAAGGTATTTGATTTTGCTTAGACGATGAAACACGTGTATTACGATACATGTCATCGAATCCGAGGAGTTTGTGGTCTTTTTTGTCAATGGCTATTTTATAAAGGACGGCACAAGCAATTATAATCAACTCTACATCTTAACCCAGTTTCCAATACTGGAAACCGTCTTTTCCAAATTCCATAAAAACTCTCGACTGAATTTCGAGTACGAATCTGCGTTGTATAAATTTTCAACATTATTTGAAACATTTTGAAAAGGTGTCGCCAAGTAATTTGTGTTTGAGTAGCGAGAGTCACCAATAATAATAAATTGCTCAAATTCACCATCTTCAAATCGTTGTTTCAAAGTTGACGAATTAAAAATACGTTGATCGTTAGAACCCTGAAAAAGGATAAAACCAAAAGTCAAGGGCATAGCTTTTATTAACTTTCATTTAATGTGCAGATACTATCTGCCAACGAGCAACGATGTCTATTATTTTTAGATCTGCAGAAACTACAGTCTGAAAGAGAACCAACCCTTGCGGTTTGTAAAAAGTTCTGCATCGTTTCCACCAGGCGATTTGATTCTTATATGTGTGCAAACTATTGCCCCAATAGTTCTTGGAAACTTGGCTATAGCATAAAATTCAAGTGCCGCTTCTAACCGTTCTCCTCGTGTTTCGGGCATACAAACAAACTAGGTAGCATGGTTAGCAATTGCGTCTGACACCCGCTTTATCATTCGATGCACTGTTGAAATGCTTACGCCAATTAAATCAGCAATGGCCAATTGTATTGGCCCTAGTGCAAAATACCTCAGAACTATCAATAATTGGGTAATTGGTCGTAATTCGTGCAATCTGCATATAATTTAATACTTTTTCAACTAAAAAATATTCAAAATATTTCATTTCGTACCTTGTGTTACTGCAAGGCAAACTACCCTCTATCAATTCCAACAGCATCATTGTGGTTCGTAATTTTTGTAATTTTTTAATTTAAAAATATTTTTATTTACATATGCAAGTCCAAAATAATAGACAGAAGCAACAAAATGTAATACAAAATTAAATTTAACAGACAACTCTCAAGTTTACTCATTCAAATTCTACTTTTTCCAGAAGTTGAGAAAATCGGAAGTTGATCAACTCGAGAGTTGAAAATCGACTGTTGAAGCTGTCAAATTTGAGTGAAGAAAAACAAAATCACAAGTTGAGAATAAAAATCCTTCAGTTGACTTCAACTTTTAGTGAAGAAAACGGCCCTTAAACGACTGTGTCATTCACGCTACCTCACACATCATAAACAACTTTTCAGCAATACCACTGATGTCATCAGGCCGCACTGTGCTTTGAAATAAAACGTCTTTTATTACGTCGACAACTCTGTAGAGGTTTCAGCAAACGGTTGATTTTGCAACACCATGCATAGTTGCAACAACCATTTCCGAACCAATACAATGCAAGCACAGTTTTAGTTGATTTTCAGCCGACAAAACATGACTACTCTGTGAATTGTACTTTAGTTTTGCTCCAATTTTATTTAAATGAAACTCAACTTGGATTTTATATAAACGAAAGTAATCTTCAAAATTATAGCATTGCAAGCCCGAAAAATTAATTCGGTCCTTTAATTTCTTACTATAGCCGTTTATTCGCTTTCTTCGAACCAAAACTCACGTCCTAACATTTTGAAAGCCTCACAAAATAATATGAATTTGTTAAGCGATCGTTTGAAAAACTTATCAAAATTTGTTTTGCCAAAATTTAATTTATAGTTTTTGAAGAAAAAGAAAGCATAGTTTTTGTTTAAGTCCTTATGCAAATTACTCTTTTCAATAGGTATATACATACATTGCTTAAAGTTGATAAGTTGTTTTGTGGGATTGGGCCTTGGTCTCAGATTTCCTATGTCATGCCAACGTTTTAGAGTTATTAAGCCATGAAAATCCAAAATACGGAAATAAAAATAAATTTTACTATTTTTGAGTCTATGTTTTATTCATAAACTTTTCCAATGGTTTGTTGTGTTCTGAGTCCAAATCCAGCTTCAAAATGGCTTGAAATTACTTCAAAAGCTGTAAAGCACAGCCACGCCATGTTTTGAAACTTAGGTGAAGTCTCAAAAAGAATTTTGAATTTCATAACACACTAGCTGTTATGCTGTGTAGATATTATTAAACATCTCCATGAGATAAAGTCGAAATGTCGCAAAAAACTGCTCGAGGTTAGATACTGAGTTTGTGGAAACAGCACCGAGTGTATGGGCCCTGTTTGCTGTCTGAGAAGATAGTCAAGATACGGATAATTTATTGATTATACCAAGTTTTCTTTAAGCCAAGATAGGAGCCCTACATATCGCCAGAACTTCCCCTTGAAACACGCTACAGTAGTTTGGAAGAAAGATTGAAAGACTTCATTTAGTCTGTCTGAGTACACTTATTCACCCTCCTCTGAATCTGAACTAATTCAATTATTTGGAAATCCTCGCCATCCCTAAGGAATTAAACCATTTTTTAAATCTCTCGGACAGTAGGCAATGGATATTTGGTGTCAGTGCAGTTCCGCAAGGACCTGAGTGCAAAGATCAACTCATCCCCAGCATCCCGATTTTCAATGCCTTCAAAATAAGTAGCCCAGAGTAGCTTATTCACGGAGTTTTAACATTTTGAAATGTTCATACCGCCACTTCTCGCAAGCTAAGAAAATGTACTCGAAGTATAGGCATTTGGAACTTATTAGTGCTACCAGCTCCAATTACAGATTTTGAACAAGCATTTTAATTCGTAGTCGAAGGTGAATCACTGCAATGTACAACTTGAACCGTGGGTTTTTGAATCCCTCATCAAATTGTTTTAACCAACGCACCTTCATGATTGTCCCTTTGAAGTGGTTGAAAAACAGGCCTCTTAACATTGTTTTTTGGTTGTCTTTATAGCTCCGGGCTAACAGATTGTTTCCCATAAGATATTGTTGCCTACTTTGGTTAGCAAATCCAACTTGAGATGTATAAATGAGTTCAGGTAAATACATATTTCAGAAGTGCCAACATCTAAGCTAATTAAGTATGAAATTTTAATGTCAACTTGTTATCCAACAGACGGGTGCAGTACATCTACGATACTCGTTAGACTATGGATATGCGGTCCCATCTTTCCATTTTCTCTATACCTCCATAATGTGATCCACTAATCAACGTCGCAATTTAAATTTAAAAAATAGAAGCAAAATCTCGTTAGTCAATATTTTCCAAAATGAAACATGAAACCCTCACAGCAAAAAATAAAAAAAAGAGAGAGACCACGTGCGCAAGAAAAGAAGATTTTTCTTCCAAAGACAGCCAGCCACCAGAGCTTTTGGGAAAGTAAAATGATTGTATCTACGCACTTTCATGCGTCTCTTTCTTCAAAAACTGAAAATATGATTAAAACAAAATCGCACCCGTGGCTTAAAGAAGAAAAAAATAAATAAATAAAAACCAACGAGCAAGGCCAACTTTACAAAAAAAAAACTCGAGGATGGAAAGAATAACTCCGGCCCAACAATCTATCTTTCTCTTTCTCTGTTTTTTTTTTCTCCTGAATCTCCTGAACCTAAATTCGTCAAAATCTTTTGTTCACCATCATGCTTCTGATATTGTGCGTACCGAAAAACAAACAGCAAAAAAGAAATGGAATCCCTCTCGTTTCTGAAGTCCAGAAACGCCATACCACCACCCGGTACTCACAGAATACGACCAAGACGATGAGCAAAGCAACAACGAAATTCGTTTTTTCGTGTCCATAGAGTGATTTTGATGGATTGCTGTCATTAATCTATGACGTACGCAACTACCATAGAAAATGCCAGGGATATTACACTTATTCGCATTGAGACGGGGTTGGGATCTCGGCGCTTACACAAACATACAAAATTGGATAGATATCCTGCCACACCGAATACGAAACGAATCGCCACAGGATGCGAAATGGATTTTTTTCTTTTTCAAAAAAAAAAAAAATATAAACGATTTTTTTTAGCCCTTCTCTATGAATTTTTATCTATATGTTTGTTTTATTCAGCGATACAGGGCTAAGAGGAAGACACTGCTTATGATTCTTTCGTTGGGTTAAGCTTGCACATGAGATGAGAAATATAAAAAATTGCGGATGTTGGTCCTTTGAGAAAAACACACGGGATTTCAAAAAGCTTTTCCTTAATTTCAGTCATTACGGATAAAAAATATTCTTGAAATAAAATAGCCACGAAAGGAACTATAGGTCTTCGTCATATAAAACTTACAAAACAGTTAAACAAGAAGATACATTATATTTTCAAAGCATACCTATACCTATACCAACACACGCGTGTATCATCACATCAGCGGTATATGATGACAGGATACTTTTGTGTACGCCATGAAAATTCTTAAGCAGGCGAGACGCATTTCGAATATTAAATGAACCAATAAATGACATTTCACAATAGTTTTAGCACGGGCTTAGCTTTTACAAGATTTTCCAATAAGGACATGGCACAAGGATACCAAGCGGATAGGGTGGGAAAACAAAAGGAAGGGCTCCTTTATTTTGTACAAGAAAACTTCCTAGAGCTGAAAGCTTCCTAATTTTGACATTAATTTTTGGATTTTTTCTTTTTCTTTTTTTAACATAAAGAATGTCCTTTAACATGGGAATGAACTGAGAAAATGTTGAATGAGGATCATTTGGAGACCATTGAATATAAAAGAAAAAAAATCCTTTCATTCGACTTGTTCTTATGGGAGCGAGCGAAACGTATGTATACCTTAATAAATTCCCTACATGATATCCATTTGGTCCGATTGGTGTTTCATTATTCATAGGACTGTCGATTTGAAGTCGATAATCTTCTGGGAATTGTCATTCTGGACGTATACAACCCTCGATTAATCATGTGCATTTAGATTGTTTTCGAAAATAGCACTGAACTTAGGTAAATATAAGGGATTGGATTTTTTTCCTACACTCATATATCCGATGTTGAAGGTCTGTTGAATTTTACATTACTGTATATGTAGTTTCGTGTTTATTTTTTGATTTTCTACTAATTCAAAGGCAAAAGGGCACGGGAACCAGAAAACAAGTCTACAACTATTTTAAACATTTCTATAAAAAAAGAGGGAGAGTATTCTTATCTCGTTTTTGGTTTCAAATGCAAGAATAGCTTTTGACCAGAATATACAAAGCAAATAAAAAGGATGGCGCAGCAAGGCTATAGAAAATGTGAGGACTAGGACCTAAAGTTTTATACCGAACGACTGTTTCATGGCAGTGTATATTAGTTACTTTCGGAGGACTAACCTTGACTTCGAAAACCCATTGGGTCGACAATCGCGGATCTAATATGGGTGGCAGACACCGAGGAAGTCCAGAGGCCTATGTGCGGAAGATTGAGGATATATATGAAGGAGCGGTGATGACACTTAGATGTCTAGCTGTAGACACCGGATCTTTCGAAGTCACCACAGGTGTACACGAACGAAGCGTGTTTATAATTTATTCCAGTCCTTGATGATAAAGTACTGGCGCCAAATTAGCGCATCAGTGATCGAGTGAGTGAGTACTATTTTTTTTTGAAATTCGCTCTATATTACACAACCTGCAGTCCATTTATCGACTTCTATTTTTTCAAATACCAACTGGTTAAAGAATGTAAAATTTTAGTACTAAAGTACCCGGTAACTTGAGAAGTAATGCCAGAAACACATAATTCATTTGAGGCTCCTACATCCCAGCAAGAACCACTAAAAGTATAATGTAGTGCGTATAGTATTAGTAGTAAAGAGACTGAATCTTTGTTTTGCCCATTTTATGATTCGGGCATATCTATTCCAAACGCATTTATTTGAATGAAAATGTAAGAAGTTTAAATATTTGGGATCATTAATCAATTTAGTAAAGCAACTAGTGATGTCGTAATCAATCATCTAGTATGCGTAGGGTGGATGAAGTGCTGTGATAGAAAATTGCTTCTTAGATGGTGGGAGGACTCTGTACCTCGGTTTTACGTCCAGCACTCACATACGGCTTTCAAATTTGGACATCGTAGAAATAGTATGAGAATAAGTTGACAGAAACAGAGATGAAGAGCAGGAGTAATAAGGTTTGATTGTATTAGAAAAACCATGATGCGTGGAAATCTTTACGTCAAAAATACTTCCTCGAAAGAAATAGAGTCCCATCGGCGAAGTTGGTAATGTCACGTTAAAAAATATCATACAATGTTCAGATACGATGCCAGAGGGAAATAGTGAAACAAACCAAATCACTCATGGTACAGACAAATACAACGCAATCTGCATTTTTTCGGCCGTAGTCACGGAACAGTCCAAAACCAGCAGATTTGCCGACGCACTTTGAGGTCGACACGTGGCGTACCCACGAGCGAATCATTATAGTGTGGAGCAGTTATCTGGAATAGATGTGATTTCGAGATCATGGTGATCGAACTCATAACGCCACATCGCTGAAGAAAATGTGAATGCATTGTGAATGGTCAGCAGGCATCGATTCTTGCGATATTTCAACTTTATAAGGATGAAGATCAAAATCCAATTACAAAATACACCATAGGTAATAAAATGAAACGGGTGTTTTTTTAAAGGTGCGGTTCTTAATTTGGCAACACTTTTTTTTGGTGCCCTAGGCCAAATGGTTGGCATGTCTGGTTGTTGCGCGGGAGTTTCGAGTTTGAATCTCAGCAGAAAACAAAATGTGTTTTTCCACGGAATCGCATTTGGCGAGGAATTGGCAAGTCCTCCGATAGCAAGTTCATTGCCATTAAAAGCGTTTTCCGGCAGAAAATTGTAGGTCCCCTCCATTCCCTAGCAAGGCGCGGTTGTGAGAAATGCGCTAGGCTCGACACCTGCTTCTTTGTTGCACAACCCTATGTAATACTTCATAGTTGGTCTTTTCGACAGCTGTAACTTGATTTGTGCTTTGTTTGGTTTGCCATTTCATCGTGGAAGAATTGAAGCCGCATGAAAGTATTGTTTACTAGCACTTTTATCATAATTCATCATAATTTATCGTTTACTACACAATTTATCCAATATTTACAAATATAAATTTTAAAAACTTCGACATCATGAGAACGAATGGAGACATCGAAAACATTGTATCCAATATTTTCGTTTTATTTTCTTGTCAGATTGCTGCTACACGGAAATAGTACTCTCCCCCAAAACCTCATTTAGAAAAGTTAAGCTTTCGCAGATTGAAATAAAAAATAAAGGTAAAATTGAGTATAGTTGTATAAAGTAAAGTTGTTATCATTACTGTTAACAGTATAGTTCTTAATAAAATCAATCCCAAATTATAATCAGAAAGTGTTTCTTAAAATTGAAATGGGAGACGAAATCTGACAGCAAGATTTAATGTCATTATTTCATACAAAACGTGTTTATTGCTTCGACCAGCAATCTCTCCAAATGTGTGCTTTCTTGTTTCTTATAAAGTATTCTATTTCATCATATTTCAAACTACTGTTTGAAGTAGTTTCAAATCGTTTCCTGATTGACTTCCATTGAGTACAAAAATATTAAACCATTTGGATGTTCTTCTGCTGATTAGAAAAGGATTATTCTGATGGTTAGCTTCTTTATTCCACATTGATGTATTTGATAATGGATAGTAAAAATTATATAAATTGGTTCTTTTATCTATCTGACGGTATTGTTCTAAAATCAATTCCACCGATGATTATGATCAGTTGATTAATTTCCACATCAACTTCACAGAAACCCTCTTGTCTGTGCATAACAAAGAGTACGATCTTTCTATTTATCTTGGAATCGTATTCCAAATATACCGAAGTATTTTTTTTTATCTTTAAATAACAATAAACATATTCATGCCCAAGTCACAGCACCCAGTAAAATTATAAGAAAAATTATTTAATTAAAAAGAAAGAAATAAGAAAAGAATCTTTTATGGTGTCCTTCGAATATAATACTTGTGCCTTTTAGGAAATAAAAAAAAGAAAAACAAAAAACAAAATTAAGTTGAAAGTTGTATCTTTATCTACAAGGAATACAGCACGACAAAGAAAGAGGTAACCCACAGATCGTATTAATTTTCAGTCAAGACGACAGTCTTGTAGAAGTATAAATGAAGTTGCCGGGGACCACGAATTGAGTATGGATATGGATATGTAGAATGAGAAACGCGAACCCGGGCAGGGCGGCCAACGGCTGGCGGAAGCGACAGCAGCGGCAACGTATAGCGGGCTTATAAGAACAAAACGAACAACAAATTCTACACACAAAAATTATTATTAATGTCTCTGTCTAAGAAACCTCGTGTTTGGATTTAAATTCATGTTCGGAGTCACTCGCCAGGCACAAGAGATGCATACATTCTCATATAGACGCACAAAAACCATTTTTGGGATTTTGGACAAGACCGAATTTTTCTTATGTACAATTCTCTGACACGGCCAATTAATCAATTTTCGATATTACAAGAAGAATTCCTTCGTCGCTGGCCCCTTTAAATTCGTTTCTCTTGTGTTTAACTCTGGTTCCTCTAACCTCACGTAATCTTCTTGTCGAAGACAATGTTCAAGGAATGTATCTAGAGATTGGATGTTAATTAAGGACCAAGTGTGAGAGAGTATATCTAAAGTGATTTTCAATACAATAAATGTCATGTGTAGCAAAGAGCATTTGTATAGTCTTGCATGATTAAGCTGATGTAGGCGGTGGTGTTGGATATACTCGTAATGCTCTATGGACTATGGTTGATGCACTTTATGTTTGGGTTTCGGTATTCTATTCCAACATACGGAGAATTATTGGTTAATAAGTTGCACTTTGGCTCTTCCGGATGTTTGGGATTTTGTCTTGGCGCTCGTAGTCACACGTTTAACAACTTAAATAAATCCAGGTCATTAAGTGTGAGCGAGGGAGTGTGCATTCGGGATGTTGTCTCAAAATAGGTTTAAGAGTGGCTGAGTTATTAATTAGTAGTGGCGCATTCGTGCGTCACTTTACGAGATATGGCGAGATGTCATTTTAAAGGAAGTCAAATCCGTTTTAGTGTGTCACTCTGACAAATTCAAAAATAAAGTCCCTCTTCCAACCAGTGGGTTCCATTTTTCATTCAAGTTGTGCTCATAGTCGAAATGTTGACATTGTGGGTCAGTGAAAACAAAGGGAAAGCAAATATCATAAAATGTAAGTGCAGTAAAACTTAAGGTAGGTACACCCATTTGAAAACAAGTCCGTAATAAAATTTTACAGTATTTGCATAGGGGTCGTAAAATTGCATTGTATTTGCACAATTTAGCTACCTACAATGTGAAACTGGTTCATATAAAGGGAAGCAGAAGTTCTTTAGTTTGGTTTTCCTTAAAATATTCACAAATAAAGAAATTTATTGATGTCATTCTATACACAAGCCCAAGGTGAAATTTGAATTCGGAAGAAAAAAAGAGATTCCAGTCCCGTCTGTGAGGTTTTAAAATGGATAATTGGTAATGCAACAATTTTTGGAACTGTTGTTTATTCCGTTTGTCCAGTCAATACCATTTTGCAAGGAAAATTTATCTAGCTAGCAATACCTAATAATATGGCGATAGAGTCATTAGCTCTATTTGGTATGTAACCACATGAACTTTTCCTACTTACTTTTTATTTATATCAAAGCTGTTTGTATAAATATTTGCTCTTATTGACACTTGTAGCTATAGACCTTGCTAATAACTAGACTTGGGCAAACATCAACCTAAGACCACAGACATGGGTTTCGGGTTAGTACATCAAAATCTAACAGCCGTATTTATTAGATTTTCTTAAGACGTCTCTTAGACGTCGATTAGTTAAGTTTCAATTAAAATTTAATTGGAACTTAAGAGAGGTTGATTAAATTCTTATCGATAATCGATTCTGCGCTGATGCTAAACTAATTGATAGTTGTGTCAAAATAAAGTAGTAAAAACAGAAATCTAGTCCAATTTAAACTGCGTTTTGACAACCATTCGTTTGTAAACAGATGTGGTGCCTTTTTGCTTATCAAAAAAAAAAAAAAAAAAAAACACTATGTACGAGTATCATCAACCTAAAATGTGATGAGGATTTCTTCGAATATTCATTCAAAACTAACGCAACGCATTGTTCGTCTTTTTAGGCCCTTATTATGAGAAGCAAATCGACCGCTCGACCATGGAACAATCTTTCTTTGCCAAGCAAAACTGCAATTCCCTGACAATCTCTTAGCTCTGGTTGTAGGCACACGACATCCATAGCGAAATGGATAAAGCATAACTACTGCGTGGGCGTTCGACCACCATAAACATCCAAAATGATTTTTCTCTGGTAGGTATCACCTCAAGGCAGGAAAATATGCCTTGAAGAATGCTATTCCAATTTAACCTTTCAGACCCGCACGAGAATGGTTGTTGCGAGAACAACGCGTTTGGCCTTGTAGCTCTGTGGAGCTTTTGTGCCAGCTTTTTATGTTTCTATTTATTAATCATGACATCTGAAAAATTCTTAGCACATTGAAAACATTTAAATCGCGACGAAAATCTTCCATATTTTTATTTTAAGAAAAGTTTCATTTTATTACCAAAACAACAGAGCGAAATTGACACCGATTTTCCCGAAACGTCAGAATGAATTTTTAATTTGGATTTAAGAGACCTTTAAACGTCATTATTGGCATTTAAGTTAAGAGGGCTCTTAGCAAGGTTACTTAAATGTGAAATTTGATTATCGATACGGATTCGTTACTTAAGTGTTACTTAAATGGCAATTAAATCTAATCGATGATTAAAAGTTCTTTATAGATACGGCTGTAAGTGTTAACCGTGGTGATGGTTATTATGTATGCCTGTTACATGAAAGATTGAGGTTTCTATTTGATCTCTTAGAAATCCATTTTCTATGGGTAGCGGCATTCAAGAGGAATTCGCAATTTTTAATATGTTCACTGTTTTTCGAAAATTAAAAATTTGTGTGTGTGTTGGGAACAGCGGTATAAGAACTAAGTTTCTATTTTAGACCTCGTGATTAGATTTCCTCAGTTAAAATATTAAATGTTTGCTAGGTGTAAGTTGCCGATATGGTCTTGGGGATACTGTATTACAATATCAGCCACTTAAGAGAGTACACGTCGTTCTGAGTGTCTATCTAAATCAGATCAGAGTTAGACTAAAACGAAATGTTATTGATAGTCAATACTGGAGAAAATGCACTGACGAATTATATGTTTTGCTCCGAATGAAAGCGTATCCAAAAATTTGGAGTTAACTGAATGATATCTGGCAACAAGCTACACCCCCTTTTCGTTTCGCCTGTCATACAGTACAATCCCTGTTCCCCAAAGAAAATAGAGAAGACACCACATTTGTAGGGTTTTGCTAGCATTGAACTTCACATCAACGCCATTGTCGAAATGCTTCCGATTCTGCAAAAAAAAACCGTGAGATTTGAACCCACCGCACCTGCCACGTAGTACAGTAACTCAACCCACCACACTTCGAAGATCTTTAAGAAAGCAATTGCTGCTCATATTACACGACCCTGGTGTAATATGAGCACCAATTGTTTGGCTTGTATATTCAAAACAACAAACCCATGTAACATGTACTAGTAGTGTTTGGTTGGGAATTTAGACGTAAAGGACCAAAGTTCTTTTCGAAATTGGCTGCCGTACAAAGAACTTCTTATTTCAAATAAACAAATTGAATTAATAAATTGAGCAGCACAAGTTCGGGGACACCCAGATCGAAACGCTTTCAGGAACCTAAAATTGTTAACCATTTCCGATCGGCTAAATGAGAACAGGCTTTTAACGGGAGTACAGTAGTTATTCTCAGGGGATTTGCCATTTCTTCGCCAAATGCAATTTTTGTGGAAAAACAGTTTTAAGTTACTGTGATTCAAGCCTCTTACCTCTTGCATGTAGTTTGTAACAAATTACAAATAAAAATTAAAAATAAATAAAAAAAAATCAACATAGATTTGTTTTTGATGTCCATTTCTGTTTGAATTTCTACCTAACCCACCCAGAACAATTAACATGCCAGATCTCATATTTTTTTTATCATTTGGAGTTTTCATTGAAATCGAAGTGGAAGGTCGCACTTGACTTGTACGGTTGATCTTTTAGTCATCAAATAATGTCGTCAGCAATGGACTACCATTTCTATTTCCTTACTAGACTTAAAATAAAGGCGAGCGGATTTTTTGTGAATTATTTTGAAAAGAAAAAATGCGGTTAATTGACTCGTTTTGTCATCCGTATAAAGTAGACACAAAAATAATGCTGCGACAGCGTTGAAATGTTTGGTGAAGTCAGAGCTGAGAGTAAATTATATGTAGTAAGTATTTTAATCGTATTTTAAAATGTTGTTATCTGAATGAACACAGCGTACAAATTTTGGATATTTACGGATTCACATATACTATTTGCAGTAAGCCATAGTGCCTTATTATGACTAGTTAAACAAACCACACAATCGACACTTGTCAGATTCGATTACGCCATGCTTAAGCAACGCTAATAAAATGTGGTGCACTTCTGCCTGTTAGGCGGGAGCTTCATGGCTCGAATTCCAATAGAAAACAAAAATATTTGTTTATTTTTTTCACAGATACCTATCACCTTTCGCTTTTAACTGGCAAGTCTCCGATGGTAAATTCATTACCACGAAAAGCGCTTTCGCGATGAGCCGTTCGGGTTCTGCCTTCTTCCATCTCTTTCTGCCATCTTCCCCTCCATTCCCTCACAAGGCATGGTTGTAAGAAGTACGCTCTCTGTTCTGTTGCGTCACTCTTTATGTATGTAACTAGGTCAACTGCCTAATACCCACTCTAATATAAAAGCAAGACTGGGAATCCACCGTATCTTCAATGAAGAGCACCTTATCTCGAATCCAAACCCGAAATGTCACCTATCGACGATTGACAACTTAAAAAAACTTGAAACCTTTAGTATGTTGGTGCTTGGATATTGCTACTCCTGTTTTCAAATTTAAACTTAAATTTTCCATGATCATCACCTCTAGGGAAGAATGAGAGAACACAAAACCTCCTCGCCCTTCAAGCAAGATATGGTCTAGTGTACTGACAGCTCAGAAATGGAAATTGGTACAGTTTCCAGCATTTTCAGCGACTCATCAAAAACGAACATTTAATAGTATAAGTCTTAGTAGTAACATTTCGATTTTTATTTTTTTTTTATTCCAAGTTAAAGTCTTTGCTATCAGTCATTGTGTGAGAATAATATAAGTTGTCGACAAAAAAAAAGGTTTTAATCTTCTCAAACAGCCAAGCTGCACTAAAAGCACCGAGCTCACTGGCTATAAGATCCAAACTGGTCCATAAGACAATTGTATTACTCTCCGAACTGGCATAGAAAAACTCTGTTATCATCCACCGAATTCCAGCACTCAAAAGCTATGATGGTATCGAGACTGCAAACATTGTAGCAAACGACTATGCGATTCGTCATCCATGAACCATTCTTTTTCCATTCTTTGCTGTAGTAAAAAAAAATTCAGCCAAGAACATCCTGCTGGAAGAATCCAACAAAGCTTGTATGGTATCTCTTCTGGCCAAATAAGGTCAAAACCTCTTAAAATATTCCGATTATTATTGAACCTAACAAGAAAAACTTCAAAACTTTGGCTAGAATAATAAATGACCACTGGTTCTCCAAAAAAAAATGTATACCAAATGTAAACAGAAACATCACTGCAAGTCATTAAGGAATTCCCAGCACTTCTCCGCCTTAAAAAACGATTATACTTAATTATGAGTTCATTCTTCTGGATAAACTCGAACACAGCCATCCGCAGAAAATAATTAACATCTGATCCAATTCAGGAGCAAAAGAACTCATGGGTTGGTTCAACTGCAGTATACCCAATGCTGCACGAACTCAACACATCATAAGATCTTATTTAAATCAAATTTTATCTACCCAACACTGATTGAAAAAGTTGTAATGTGCGTAAGTTTTTAACTAAGCACTATACTAATTGAACATATGCGTTGTTTCAAATACACATAAGCTGTACGATCGGTGCAGGTTTTCTTTGCCAGTTTAAACATAATTCGAGCTCGTCGAAATTAGTCATGAAAAATCACTAAAAAAATTGACTTTGCTTGAGTATAAAGCAAAGTTTACTTATTTTGGTCGATAGTTATAGATTTGTTAAAGGAAGTTAGTTATCAGTGCTTTGAAATTATCACTTCTGGTTTTTATTTACCTAAACTTGATGACCAAACTATACAGAATAGAATAAATCTCTGAATAACGACAAAATTCTTATTAGTTCATTATGTTTCATTTCAACGACACTTTATGTTGATTTCAACTACAAACTTTAACCCTGAACGCAGTTTTTCCAACCATCCAAAGACAAAGCAGAACTGGGAATCTCTAAGAGAATTGAGAAAACTTTCAATTAGTTGACAGGCAATTTTTCATTCTGCTTTACCTCTATGGCTAACCTTTTTCGCCAGATGCAAATAAGGAATGACCAAATTCTCACCAGACTCAAAACGCCTAAAAAAGCTTTTTTAATTTAAAAAATAAATAAAATCTCGACCCTGCACGTAGCACCACCTCTCTTACAATTAAACCACACTTTTTCATATTTGCTATTAACAACAGTTTTGAACGCACTTCAGGTGACTTACTTTACCTATGCAATTGCAGCATTTAGAATTGAAAAAAGTTAGATTAAAATGCAATAGGTCGAAGTTCTTGAATAGTCCTAACCAACTTCAAATAGGCCTATATACATCCATTAAACGGGCAGTTGCAATGAGCCGCTTATGTGACATGCACCGAACATTTAATCCGTATACCGTTC
Source organism: Melanostoma scalare (assembly GCA_949752695.1). Classification (NCBI taxonomy): domain Eukaryota; kingdom Metazoa; phylum Arthropoda; class Insecta; order Diptera; family Syrphidae; genus Melanostoma; species Melanostoma scalare. The sequence continues at coordinate 189,133,404 of OX456985.1, read as the reverse complement.
CTACTTTACATTGTATGAGAAGACTTGATAAGTCATTGTTAGAAGTGACCGATGTACCTACCTATATATTTTTATTTGCAGTTGCAACAAAGTAACTCTAAACCTACTTAAACAATTATTATCTTGTATTGCAGGCCGTTAAAAATTGTGGAATATTTGTCCGTGCGTGCCGAACAGAGAAAAAAATCTCAATCAATCAGACGGTCATCAGGCTGAGCAGTAAAAACATCATCATCATCATCAGCTGCGTCATCGTCAACAACATCAGAGGCTGTTCCCAATTTCTTGTAGCACATCAAGCCAAGGCAATCACCAAATCCACCATCATTCAGTCGACAGCTCATGGACATAGCGTCGCGCAACGCCCTAATGAGGCAGTAATTTGATAAATATCTCAATACATACTAACCGGACAACTTCATTCACACTACACAAAAAGAAAATGGAAAACCATATCAGAAAATTTCGAATTACAACATAAATTTATTTTCCCGTTTTGAAGTCTCTTGTCTATCTTAACCTCTGTATATGTAAAGGTACTTAAAGTTTGTGTCAAAAGAAACTCTGTAGATATTCTGTGTGATTTGTCAATTCATGATCGAAAATAAAAATAGAAACAAAAGCTCGCAATAGTTAATGGCGAGCGTTTGATTTTCATTTGTTGTAGCTCACCTCGCATCACATGGTTGTCAAGTTGTCTAAACAAATGTTTACAATTTGCCTGCGTAGGCTGACCACACCACCGGGTTTCAACTTCGACCATAGCACAATAGTGTGCGTTTCGTGCCCTATGGAACAATGGAACACAACAAACGGCGCTGGAGGAACAACACACTCACAAAAAAAAAGGAGGAAAAAAACTGATTAATTGCTCTGTTGGACACATTGGGAGATGATGCCCCAAAGAGATGCAAACCGTTCCCTTCGTGATGGATTAGCAAAGTCGAAATAGACATTTGTATCTAGAATCGAATCCGAAATGAAAATGAGATTGAGTATCGGGCCCTGGGCGACAAGCGACGGATCCCCAGATCACCCGAGTACAAAATATTTGTGTTCGTATTGTTTGTGCCCTTCTCTTTGTGTAAACCCAAAATGACCAATCGTAGGGCCTGGAAGTATTTCGCCATTGAAACTTAATGGAAAAACCCACAGACAGGCGATGTTTCTCCATGAAAAGTTGTGCAATCGATCGATAATAACTCGATATGATAAACCGTTTGGCCAAGAACTATCCTTCCATCTATGGTTTGAAAGCCTTTTTAACAATTTTGATATAAAAACCAACGCATTCTCTGACCATTTCCGAAATATAATCAAAAAAACATTGGTGAAATTCTTCTCTAATTCAACTGCGCTGAGATAAAAGATGCAATCTAAGGCAGCAGGTTGCTGAGCAGCAACAATCAAACCAGTTTTTCCATGTGCGTGTAGACTTGAATTGAGAATCCCTTTGAATTCAACAAATAATGGCGGCTGTTTGAATTTGGATTTGAAAGATACCTATGTGCGTATAGTCGCACTACACTACACCAACCAATACTCCATCTATTCCCTTATTCCCACCGAGAACATATCTATTTTAGGTCAATCTACCTGCTGGTCAAACACAAATTAATGGTTGCATGTGTGTTTAGGTATCTATGAAAGGTGAGTGCCGCTGGGAAAAACCAAATTCAAACTACAAAATAAAGAAATAACAGAGGGGGGGAGAGGACGACCATTATTACAATCTAATCTTCGACCACATGCCTGTTTGGAATGGTTGACTTTGATTCAGTCGGTTGTTTTTTTTGTATGTTGTTGTTGGTCATTGTGATAATGATGGTGGATGGGAAAGTTGTAATGTTAAGGGGATAGCTGTCATGTCAGGGGGTGGTTCAGGTTGCCGAATAATTTTTTTTTCTGTCCCAACTAATTTGACATACTCAAAAAAGAAAATGAAAAAGGCCATAATTATATTTAATGAAGAACAATGTCTGAGTGAACGACTTCAAAAGATTTGTGTTGCTTATAAGCTATGCAACAGGGTTCTTGGTCTATTTTCAAAGCTAAACGAGTCAGCCTACGAATTATTATTACAAGAGCTTTTGAAGGGTTAAATGAGTAAATAATAAGGCTTTGACTTCAAACTATTTTGTAGCCATAAATGCTACCGCATTTATTGATTGTAAGAATATAAGCATTTCTCAATAATATGGCGTTCAAGTAAATTGCAAAGAGATCATTGTTAAAATAAATAAAATAACAATTCAGAAAAGTTCCATTTGCGTTAGTACCTGGACAGAAAAATTTAGTATCCGAGCGCCTTTGTTTTAGTACCCAAACACAATCATTTTAAAAGACAAGCCCTGAAAATATAAGATAAGCTAACATTTTTTTTATCTATACAGGGCTTGTCTCTTAAAATGATTAAATCTCTCAATGATTAAGTCTCTTTAAATGACTGATCTAGTATCCGAACGCTTTTGTTTTGGTATACCCGGACATCATGCCTGGGTACTGAAAAACATATTGAATTTTGGTTTTTGTGCCCGGACACCACAAATAATGGCAAAGATTTTATTAAATTAGGTTTTTTTTTTTGCAAATTGTTTTAGTTGATCATATTTCCAACGAAACCAATGACTTTCCATTACAATAAATTAATTATTACTTGTTCAATTGCTTACTACAAAAAACTGTTCCCACTATTTTTTTTTACCTAAATCGACAACGAGACCGCACCTTCAAACCTTAAGCAATAAAATGACACGTAGTTCTTAAAGTACGCATTTCGAGTACCTGAAACTTTGCATGCATGTATAGGACACATTGAAGGACCCATGTTTGTTGACGTTTGTGAATTTTTTTGTGTGATTTATCTATTAATCGCAAAAAAAGGTCAATGTGTCCGGGTACTAACACTGTCCGGCTACTAGTGCGTTTACCCTAACGCCTGTCCTAACGCATTTCAAACATTCTAGCTTTATTTATCTAAAGGGCTAGCTGCATTAGATTTCGATGGTTTTTGTCACCAGTTGAAAATGTCTATGCAATGTAACATATTAAATTTTTTTTTGCTTTTTTTTAAATGAATGCCTAATATTGAATATTGTGTCAAACTTTCAATTGGATTGAAGCAAAATTGACAAAGTTACGAATATTTTTATATTTGTCGGTATATGTAGTGTTTTCTTTGAGTTTTTACTTGCGACTATAGGTACTATAAGGCAAGTCTTGCAATCGTGAAGAAAAAAAATTTTGAGATAACAATAAAATCTGACATTACGATGGTAGAGAATACGAAAAAAGTGGGTCCTGCAATTCTGTCTGTCTGTCTGTCTGTCTGTCTGTATGTCCGTCTGTGTGTATATGGATCTACAGCCTGAACCGCTTGACCGATTTTCTTTTTTTTTTCGTTTTTGGAATTGGATCTCTAGGTCTTGAAATAACGGTACCTGCCATACAACCTTTATGATAATACCTATTTTTCTCGGAAACGGCTCTAACGATTTTGATAAAATCTTACGTGAAGTATTATTTTTGAATAGCTTTTCTTATGATATAAAAATTTTTTTAAGAAAAAGTCTATGAACGGTACCCCCTATAGTACCGTTTTTTTCAAAACCGACTTTCTCGCTAATGGTTCACACGATTGTGACCAAATTTTATATTTAAGAAGTCGTATGTGGTTTAAGAAAGACTGCATATCAACATTTGAAAAAATCTAGTTTTTTCGAATTTTCAATAATTTTTTTAAAAAAAATTTGTCTTTTCGAATATTTTCTAAATTACATCTTTGATTTATTTCAAATGTTTTGTCAATACTTCTTTTAGCAGGATCTTAAAATTTGTGTACAAAAATTTTTGAAACCTCATTTAAAAAAAAAAATAAAAATAAAAACCCAGTTTTTTTAAAAACCGCTCTAACGATTTTGGTTAAACTTTCACTGTTTATATGTATTAGCAACTGCAAAAGAATGGCGTTTTTAGATTTTCGTTTGAAACCTTTGGAATATTTAATTAAATTTTTTTAAATATTTTGTATGATTTAATTCAATTTTCATAATTAGTGTGTAGGTGGCACCAAAATGTATTTAGAGCTAATTCTAAAGCCTTTTATTCAGCCATAATATTTTGGTATTGTACTTAGCACACAATCGCAAGTTCGTGCGACCCAGTCGTGCCCATTTTTTTTTTTGTGTTCAAAACTTCAAAGCGTTTTTCCATCAAATCACTTTTTAAAAGACGGTGCCCCTCATAACTTAAAAACTACTGCTACTTTTAAAATTTTTTAATAGGTAATTGTTATTTTGTAATTACAATAGGTAGCAGATTTTTTTCACGAAAAAAGTGTTCTTCCATTTTCTGTTTTTCCCTTTAAAGTGTTCCAAAAGAGAAAGAAATTGAAAATTTCGAAAAACCCCCTCGATATTATCTGGTGAGAACTATTACCTAACGAATGAACTTCGATTTTTTGATTTCCGATGATCCAGCACAAAGCTATGAGAAGCACCGCAACTCGCTTTTTTTCTAGGCACGTCCGAATAATTGCTGCTGTTGCCGTATTTTTACATATTTCTTTGTGAAAATTTTAAACTTTCTTGAAATGTCACTATTTAATTTGTAATATTGGTTTTGCTAAAGAAATCTTAACTGGTTCATCACAAAAAATTTGCAAAAACATGCCTTTTTTTCAACCAGTTAACGGGGTACGTTACCACCCCCCCCCACCCCCCTTTATTCGTCTTAATACCTCTCCTTATCTGTAATGTGAAGTAGACTATTGACACCGAACTAATTGATTAAGATGTAACTCGCAGCCGTTCGAATATATTCCGAAAATCATATTTAAGAATTAAATGACATATAAGATGATTATCTACCACACTGTAATTAAAGGGTGTTTTTTAGACGTATGTTTTTCAAAAAGAAATAAAATGCATGAAATTTCATCATAACATCATAAACCAACAACTTACCATTTTTTAAGATAAGGGTTTTGCCATTGTATTTTAAAAATGATTTCGTGTAAGTATGGCCACCGTGGTTCCCTCGAATTACAGATTCTCAATTTTCGTCCACTTTTTGTAGCACTTGGGGCTTAACTGCGTGACAATTGGCTTTATATTACCCCTCAAAAAAAATTCAGCGGTTTTAAATTTCCCGGCCTTGGAAACTCGCAGGCTTAAAACTCGAAATTATGTAAAAATCAACGTCGAAAGCAGTTTGAAAAAGTATTGCTAGATTGAAAACCACACTTCTAAAAAATTTTTGAATGTTCTCTACGTAGGTAACCGTCTTTTACTGATAAACTGCCATTAAATGATTTCCAAAAATGAACTAAAAATTATGTTGCGATTCCAAAAATTTGTTTCTCTTAGGTAATTGAAATGATTAATTTAGTATTCGCAATTCGACGAAAATTATTTTCTTACGAAGAACGAACTTTAAGTGATTTTGCTTTCCCGATCCTAACTTTTAAACAAAAACAACGAAAATAAACAGTAAAAAAAATATTCTCAATCTATATGCCGTGAGGTTAGCAGACGTTCTGCGTCAAACGTACCTACTAATAAGACAAAGGCAACAATCAGAATAGGCTGCTGACACGACCTAATAATCCTTAAAGGTTTGATTAAATGATTTAATGAATTAATGAATAAAAATATCATAGTAAAAACGGGGCGCAGGAACGTGCTTGTTTTAAGGGCACAAGGAAATCTTAAGGCAACATTTCTAAACCAAGCTCCAAAATTGGAAGGGAATAAAACACTGACATGAAGTTCAAAAATTAAGTTTAGGGACTTGGGAAAAGTATGCGAGGCCTTGAACAAAGGAAGCAACTCATACACTGCCCAAATGCAAAACATTAAACTCTTAGATAAACAAAGATGAGTCTTCGAAATAGCGACCGCCACGAATAAGAATGACTCTTTTTAACTTCTTTTGGAAAAAGTCTAAAAAGGTAACGTAAAAGAGGTCACGAGTCCTGACTAACGTGTCTACTTGTTACGTGGGAGTTTTCAGGTCAAAACCCAGAAACATCAAGAAAAATTTGTTTTTCGACTGGTATTGCCTTAAGTGAGAAAATGGTAATTTTTCCGTTGTTTATGTCATGCCATGAAAATGCGTTTTTCGGTAAGCCGTACTGAGTCGGCAAAAAATTGTAGACTCCTTCCATTCCCTAGCAACGTATGGTTGAGAGAAAAGCGCAAGTTCCCGGAGCTCCCAAGCTAATCAAAAGAAAGCGAGAGCGAAAAAAAGGACACAAAATTCTACAGATAGACTTCAATTTAGTAGTTTTTTTACATTTTTCCTATTTTTGATTCTTTAAAAATCGTACGAAATGTCATTTCAGGCAGACGGCAGTTTTGCCATGTCCTTATTCTTAAAAAAACCTTATTGTTAAACTATTGATGAAATAAAGAATTTATCTAATCTAATCTAATCTAGACTTCAATTGACACTTTTTCTTATTCAATTTAGCAACAATTTTCGCCAAAAAATACTTTTTTCGATTTTTCTATAATTCCATTTAACTTTTTTTCAATTTTAAAGGGAAACATTTCGAAGGTTGTTCGTTTCCAATACATGATTTTGTTTCCCATAGGTTGCTCAACGATCATCAAAATGTGGTATACCCGCTTCATCTCCATTTTCATGTGTATCTCCATTCTCTTTGTACATTAGAGAAGCTAACGTTCCCTTTATTTGTATTTATTTTATTTCAAACTTAACTAGATATTTTTAAACAATGTACTTTTAGAACAGTGTTTTGAAACATTGTGGTTAAATCTAAGATTCATTAACCAACAAAAGACTATTGAATAACAAATATCTCCATAAACTTTTTGTGATTAAACGTTGTTTTAAATGTAGAAAAAATTGAAATGATAAAAGAAAATAGTTTTAATGAGTTTATTGCTGAGGCAGTCTTTTCGCTCCTACGTTAATTAAAACGAAGACTTTTGAGGTATGAAAATAATCTAAATGACTAACTTTGTATAGAAGTGCCAGACTTTACCCACAACCCAAAAAAAATGTCTACCATCTTGGTTAGACTTGATGAAAATAACATCCCGATGATATTATCTCCGACATAGTGACACTTCCATTGCCAAAGAGATGAACGAGAACGAGAACCATTATACGAAACACACGAGTATGATGGGTGGAAAGATTTTGAACCAGAGCAGCACCCTAATACTGACGCTCCAAGCAATCATTGTGTCCGAATCCAAACTCGCGTGCACACTCTACCATTGCCTGCGATGTGTACCAGTGTACAGGGTGATTTTGAATAATTGCCTGCCATTAATCAGATTGAACCATCGGTATATGGTGTTATCTTCAGAAATTGAATTCCTTTTTCTTGCGATATTCGTGCGCAACATATCAAGTGCGAACAGTAAACTGTTTTGCGTTCGCGTTCGACTGGGAAATGGAAGTACCTTCTACATATATACGAAGATTGTATGCATTGGAGATTTAATCGAAAAACGGGAAATATGTATAATTAACATTGATTGTTTTGATAGAAGTTAAAGAAAAATTTGAGTTTCTTTTCTTCGTTTTTTTTTTCTGGGAAATTCGATTCTGTTTGTCTTCTACTGGGTCATAATAGGAACGTTTCAACAAATTTTTGTGTCTTTTTTTCTGACTACTGTGATGTTTAGTACACATTGTGTACCTATTTGCGCTACTCTTAAGGACTATTCACATGAGCATTACCAACGAACGACGAATAAATCCGGAAATGTAATTTTAAGGCCGATGAAAACTCAGATTCTTTACAAACAACAAAGAAAATTATGTACGTTCTTAAATCAGTTTTATAAATTTGAAAATAAACCGACGTATTCCCTCACTTTGAAGTTTATTAACTGTCAGAATTCAAGACCACATGTACTGATTGACGCACCTACGACACGCAGACCTTAAAATTTAAAATTATGAAGTTTTATTTGAAGTTTCGACAGTAGAAAGATTTTGAGAATACGAACTCTCAAGCGCAAGGCCCTAGAATCAGATGCCCAAAGTATTAACAACACTCCTCGTGGTGGCAAGAGTAGGATGCTTTTATTTGTCACAAGCCCTTACATCTAAAGATGGCTTTGACAATAGATTTACCAGCATTAACATTTTACCGGGGGAAAATAGAATGTACTCGGGAAAACCTGTATCCAGTGTTTGGACGAACAATATCAACTGTTTTAAAAAGAAAATGGTAATAATATAAGTACTTTATGCAGTGGCATCAAATGTTTATGCAGCATTGAAAGGAGAATGGTTTGCTAAAGAAACAGTAGATTGAGAAAAGAGCTTTTTCATAGCGAATTCGTGTCAAACTTATCATTAGAGATTTCAATGAATCTTTAGATGAAAAGATGTATTCTTTTCGTGCTGAACAAATCAAATGTGCAAAATCAAGTCATCTGCTGTCTGTCATCTGTCATCTGTCATCTGTCATCTGTCATCTGTCATCTGTCATCTGTCATCTGTCATCTGTCATCTGTCATCTGTCATCTGTCATCTGTCATCTGTCATCTGGCATCTGTCATCTGTCATCTGGCATCTGTCATCTGTCATCTGTCATCTGTCATCTGTCATCTGTCATCTGTCATCTGTCATCTGTCATCTGTCATCTGTCATCTGTCATCTGTCATCTGTCATCTGTCATCTCTCATCTGTCATCTGTCATCTGTCATCTGTCATCTGTCATCTGTCATCTGTCATCTGTCATCTGTCATCTGTCATCTGTCATCTGTCATCTGTCATCTGTCATCTGTCATCTTTCATATGTCAATCTGAAATCTGCCATTGCGTTAAGAAGTGTTGTTTCTACATTCACGAAACGTCGCTTAGTATATTTTTCATTGCTTTTTGTTGCTGCGATTCTTAACCAAACCTATACAATTTCAAATATATATTTTAGGAACGAAAAATCTCTTTTTTCTTAGGAATTTTTAGTCATATGCAATACTTTCATTTCCGGTTTAATTTTTTTTCCTGTAGAAAATACTTGTAATAAGGAGCTTTGTTAAAAAACGGAGTTCCAAGACTTTTTTCAATAAATTTAAGTCACTGAACTTCATGTTTTTGCTTATGACACGTATAGACGTCAAAATCAATACCTACACGTTCTTAGCCAAAAATATAAAGTAAATTTTAGCCAAAAACGTAAAGAAGTAGGGAGCGGTAACTCCAAATTTGTGGTTGAGGATGTGCAGAAGATTCATCAAAGACTTGTTCATTCGTTGCATAAAAATGTCAGACAAAAGAGGTATTTTTGAAACACAAATTCTATTTAAAAACAAGTTTAAATACCAATAGACGTATGGAATTTGTATACAGCCCCGTCGCTTCTGAGCCTAACAGAAACTGCCGAAAGTTATCCAAATACCAAGCTTTGTAGGCAAAATGGAGTTCTTTTAAAAACCCCTTGAAAAACATCATCTTCGCCATGACTTTTTTTTTTTTTTGCTTTCCATACAAAATGTAAGATGTCACACCTTCCTTTAAAATCATCACAATGTGTACCTTCCATCACCATTAAAAAAACACGCCATTATTATAGCTTCCATTGAAATCATCAGTAACGGCCGGCGCCACTTGTTCACGTCATCTGTTCGCGCAGAGTCAACCCTCAAAAAAAAAAAAAAAATATCGCTTATCTGACTACTGCTGTCATCTTATATTTCAACACATCCAATGGATGGAAAGAACTGTTTTCGTCTAATTTCAGTAAGAACACAGGGAAACTTGTAACCATGATCCGTGACGTACTGGCGATACCATATCTAACAGCTAACACCACCACTTGGTATAAAAGAGCAAACGCATTTGGAATTCCCATAGCAATATCGAAGGCGAGCATTGAAAAAGAGCAAAAACAGAATTATTATTTGTTCCCCTCATGCGGCACGGCACTGCACGGCCCGCCGGCCGCGTCGCGCCGCGCCAGCCACCCCTTACTTCATTGACTCTGCTCTGCCATATTAAAGGCATTATGGGCTTTTGTATGATTTTTCCTTAGCCCGCTGTGAGTTTGTACGTTTTAATCATGGATGTTACTCCAACTTGTATAAATGTGTATTGGGTAGGTATATTGCCGAATGTCAGACTTGGTCGCTCACTGATGCTGGGAATCAGCAGAAGCAGCACCTTCAGGAAAAACAAAAATCCATAGCAAACGAAATACAACACACACCATGCAGGAGCAGTATGGTGGTGGGTATTCTTTTGGGAACGAATGACAAATGACGAGGAATTCGTCAATGTCAAAATCAGACTGTAACAGTGAACATCTAGAGTTCCATGTACGAGTTTTTCTTCAGGGTGATGTATATAAATAAGAACTAGCGTATACATTGGGGCTGTATTATACATATTAAACACATGAGCATCTTTCTCTTATTTCAGGATGTGTATAGGAGAGGTAAGTATATGTATATGCACATATATTGGCATGTTTGAGATTATTCACGGTATAGGTACCTACAAAATAGAGACTATATTTTGAAACTGTTTTTGGAAGACTTCAGCAATGGGTTTGACAACATAACGTAGCCAAAGTGAACATCTGCAAAGTGAAAAGGGATTATGAAATCTTAATCCTCTTCGAAATGACAGTGAAATTAAGTATTAAGACTCGAGGTAATTGAATTCCACAGGTGAAGGGAGAAAGTGAGAGAATTTAAATGATTCCTCGGTAATTATTTTATATTACATTTGTGGAGGATGAAATGCAAGCAAACGTTTTGCATTACATCGTTTTTCGTAGACTGGAACTATTGTTTTGGTATACTTCTAGTTGTTGCTTCGTATAACATGATACAAATCGAAATAGTCAAAGTTCTTTCAAGGTTGATAGTTTGATTGTCCAGAATTGCCAGTACTCGGCAAAACTGGTTTGGAGCGTCTTGATGGGAATTTCTTTACGAAACTTGGATTCTATAGGATCTTTCTTGGTTTTTCCTTTTTCTCATTGCTCAAGCAAGACACCATTTAGTGGTATGTGGTAGGTGGAGATAGTTGGCAAACAGATAACCATTTGCTCAAAGTCGCATTTCACAAACGTTTTAGTTGACTATTACTTTATCAATTTTACTTTAAGAACTTTTAAGAGCGCACTCTCCTCACGTCATCAGCTACAGTTCATACTGTTCGTTATTGAATTTTCTTTCCCACACATTGTTTTCACGAATGGAACCAAAGATCACTCTTATCAGTTTTCTTTCGATACGAACAAAGGTCTCTTCATTCACCGAAAATAAGATCCATGCTCTTGCGGCGTAAATGCAGTAAAAATGAAATGATTGGGGTCTCATAACGAGGTTTCACGAGAGACTGTAGGTAGGTAAAGTTGTGTCTGACAATTGAGACGTTTTGTCCATAGATCGATGTTCTCTGTCCATGTTTGACAACAGCATGTACTCCTTTCCACTATTCTTTGTACTTAAAAAGCATTCTTGTCACTCGGCTCATTTCCAAATGATCTCAAGGTGTCTTAAAAGTTCAAAACTACTTCTATCTGCACCTGCAGCTTAAACTCCTTCCAGGTCGAGAAGACGGCATTCTTGATTGTCATCCTAGTTGAATGGGGCATTATGGCTGACGTCGGGATTCATCGACATTAAGCAATCTGCAGAAATGATCTTTTCCGATCTTCAGTAGTGACTACGGCTCTACTTCTATTACAGGTTCATTGTTCGCTGCCATAAAGTAAGACATAAAATTTCTATACCTTTGAGTATAACTTTTGAAATAAATTCCTGCTTGTGTAGGTACTTCTTAATTTCTTCATACGAACTCTTATTATAAAGCACTACATGTATCTTAATGAGAATATGTCACTCCTTCAGTCATTTCTGCTTGTGGAGCTCAATATACAAAGCTTGGTATTTTTTTCGCATTAGAGTTCGGAGTACTTTTTTTTTCATCCAGCCACTGATGTATGATTTAGACGCACTCGTTGGGACACTTGATAGGAAAAGGCGCTATCTATCTCTTGCAATTGGAGCTTGGGCTTCAATAAAACAACGCAACGGAGCGAGTGAATATTGGGTTTTCGGATAGTTTGGTTGGCGCTTGATTGACCTGTGGATCGCCATGAACTTTTAAGAATTTTGAGATGGGGATACGCATCAGGACACTTACAACAAAAGCAAAATATAATTTTCTTGATGATTATATCTCCAAAAAAGTCCTGCTTTCCCTGAATTATGTAAAATTATATCAAAGATTTCAAGTCATGTCCAGGAAATTGTTCATTTGTTTTCCAGAAGCTCTAAGAAACAGTCTTTGGCTGGCTCTAATATTGAGTGACGCACTTTCTTAACGAATTTTTTGTGAAGAATTTTTTTCTCCAACTAAAAAACCCCATCCTGTAGCATCCGTGCAGCAGACTCAGTGAAAGATATCGCAACTATCCAGCAGTAGGCACTTCATGGACGGTGGAAATGTTTGCTGTTTAGTAATCTTAAACTCATGCTGACTCTTCAGCTGCAGACCTAAATTTCCACATACAGATCCGAATCAGAAGCTGTTAGTTGTCTCGAAACGAAATATTAATCAGCTAATCATCGGCACATTTGATTTAAAAAAAAATACCGCGCTAATTGCCATACACCAAACTCGGTTTGATGACAACTTTATTTCCAGGAGTAGTTCTGTTGAATAGCGCCTTCGTTCATGTGACATAACACCGCTCCATTACTTTTTATATCATTGGTTTATGCCGACAAAACCAACATCTCATGAAGCATTAGAAAGAAATAATCAAGCCCGTACTGAGCCATACTGCTTTTGCCACATGCATTGGAAAAAGTACTGAAAAATTAAACTCAAACAAATGGCCTATGTAGATCGTAGCCGGTGCGGACGTATGCCGGAAATCGTATATAAAACATAAACGCCATGGGAAGGAGATCATCAACAAAGACATCATCTTGATCCATAGGACCTGAAAATTATTCTTATTTTTTGTCACATGAAGGTATGGAGGGTCTGTACTCTGTTTGTGAAACCTTTAAGGAAGCACAACTTGCTAAAACTTTATTTTATGATGATCCTCACACTGAGTTTAAATTGAGTAAATGACGAGACTGATAAAAGCCCTCAAGCTCAATGAAGTAATTCTTTTATATGAAGACTCTCTTCGTTTGCACCTTACAGTTTCAGATCAGTTTATCATTAGGTATAGCTTCGGTGCCAATACGATTATCATATTACTGGAAGATACAACACTGTGTTGTTATTATGCGAAACACATCCATTTGCATACCACTTTTCTTCTCTTTTCTGTTTGTGTCCATTAATATAAATAAGGTGTCGGTCTTTTGACACATTTCATTACTAGTGATTATCAAAAGTGAGCTTGATGACTTTATTGAGATAAACAGCTTTACCATGCCTCAAGGCAGGAGCTGTTAGGAAAATAAGTTAGTTAATTAATTAATAAGCATTATTACGAAGTAACTAAGTACCTATAAGAGTTTTCTTTAATAATAACGATGTAGTCTCTAGCAACAGTTTTTGTGGATGGAATTGTAGAGGGTTCTTGAATTTACCTTAAATAAACTAAAATATCTTGTTTAACGAATATACAAAATTCATACTGTGCCACAGGACCATGAGCAGGAGGAAGGCTTTGGGGACCAACTTCAACTGCTATCGCTATACAAATTTTTATTTTCTTCTTTTTTTTTTTAATACTAGCTGAAGGATTTTAAATCTGGTCCATTCTTATTACAAGAGTTTATACTTTTTATGCTTTTTTTTAAGCTAGCAGATCCTGCCGTGGACGCAGCTTTGCAGATTGGTTCTGAACATGCATTGTCATGCCTATTGCGAAGCAGGTTCATAATTCGAATCTCAAGAGAAAACAGTAAATGTTTTTCTACAGGCAGGAATTGGCAAGTCCTTCGATAGTAAAATTCAATGCCATGAAAAGCGCTTTTTCGGAACCTGCAGAAAATTTAAGGTCCCCCACATTATTTCCTTACAAGGCATGGTTGTGAGAAATGCACTAGGGCTTCGGGCCCTCGTTCTATTGCACCACCCTATTTATTTACTTCTTTATTTATGACTCTAGTTTGGCTAAACCGTTGTTTGAGATGAAGGCTTTGGTGTCAAAGTGACATATTTTTCAGAAAAGATCGAAAACTTAACGTCTTTGTCCAAAAAATACATATGTATATGATACACAACAAAAATGTACGCGATTGTTTCGCACGAACTTACTCTTATCTGCTTAGTAAGGGGTGTTTTTAAGCGTGTGGCTTAGATTTTTCTTCTAAGCCACACGCTTAAAAACACCCTTTACTAAGCACATGAGAGTAAGTTCGTGCGTAAAAACGTATAAAATTCAATGTTATGACCAATGATTTAGCTTTAGATATAAGGGTTTGCCATTATGTTTTAAAAATGATTTCGGTCAAGTGGCCACAGCTTCAAACCTTCCCCATCCGAGAAGCCAATTAACGCGCCAAATATTCTGTTCCAAAGGCGTCAAAAATCTAGAACCAATCTGCGTATACAAGTGACTTTTTATAACACCACAAAAAATAGTCTAGCGCAGCGCTGCTCAATCGCCCGATCTTAGAGGTAACTTAGAGGTTCAAGGCTCTGTAAAAATCGGCGTCAACCGCATAATAGTGTCGACTTTCGAGACTAGTTGTCAGGCTACTTCAGTTCATCCGAAATAAGATGGTTAAAGAAATTGAGCATAGAGAAAGCAGACTGTCACAAAAACAAATTCAAAGAAAAGTTTTACTAGATGGAAAACCACACGTCTAAAAAGAACTCTTTAGAATACCTAAGTCAATAGGACAGATGCAAAGTTTTTGGTTTGTTGCAGTTCTGCCATATGAATTGGAACTATATGAAAATTGTTTTTCTGAATTACACAAAAAGCTTAGGCATGGGAATTTCACTGAAATTGCTGAAGCTGTTTACGAGAAAGTCGAAGTTTTATAAAAGCTTTTCTCAGGTGACGTTATTTTAAGACTTCTTGGTCCAATTCAAAAGATTCTTCTGTAAAAAATAAATAGAAACAAAAAACCAAGCTTGAAAAAAAATGTCAAGTAGTTAAGTTCCTACGCAGGTTGACTGACAGAATTACGTTACCCATTTTTAAACTTCTATAGGTATCATCGTGATGTCATGTTTTATTGAAATATCATTTTTTTTAAGGTGATGCGCTTAGTTTGCTTAATGCTCAGGATGTGCGCATGAAAGCTTATTTACAATGTTTCCATTGATTCTAGCGATTAAGAGGCAAAAGACTGGCCTCCTTCCATATTTAGAATTTCGCAAGGAAATACCAGACAAGAAACTGTGTGTTTTTTTTTTTAGTAAATTGACAAATTGCTCCTAACTGTTCTCAAAACTTTTTTTTCAGCTTTGGAAAATAACTGCTCTGTTCGCATATTGCTAATAAGTGATACTAACAAGTGGTAGCAACAGAAATGGTAAAAAAAACTTCTTTTCGTTAGTTTTACTATTTTAGGAAAACGGCTCATCTTTAAAGTCATTGGAAAACATGGAATAAAAAGAAATAAAAGAAGAAACAAAAAAGGTTAGACTTGAAAAAGACTTCTGACATTACTTGTCTGACTAGTTAGTTATTCCAGAGATATTTAAAGGAATCCAAACCCCGAAAACAAAGTATTTTGGTGCACTTGTGTGAAGCTAGGAGAAGTACTTCAATTCTCCCAGCTTCACGAAACTTTGCGCAGCTTCATTTTCATGCAACTTTACTTTCGTCAAATGTTATTTTCGCACAACTTCATGCAAGTTTACACAACAACGTGAAGATATGTGTAAGAACGCACAGATAGCAAAAACCGGCAAATTTGGTAAGGCTTAATTAAGTGCTGCTCTTTAAAATCTGAGGAGCAGGACCAGAGGATTTATTTATGGTTATTTGTAAAAAGGTCTCCCATATCAGTACCTAAACTCAAGAAACGAAAGCCAAGAGAAGATCGAAACTCTCCCTATCTTCGACATCTCCAAACTATCTTCCATTTGTCTTTTTTTACATGCACTCCTGTCCCAGGACTTATATCAGCTCTGTCCTTTCCATTGAATTATCTTTAATTTACTTGCTTATTTTTCCTTACTCCTACTTATATCAGCTCTGTCCTTTCAATTGAATAATCTTTAATTTACTTGCTTATTTTTCCATCTTAGTTTCTTCACTTTATTTTCGTGGAAATGAACCGAATTAATTAATCTGTAAAACGAAACACCAATTTATAATTAACACACGTAATTAAAGCCTTACAAGACTCTTAAAAATAAACCAACACAGATACGTTAACAAAACATCATGATACATTAAAATACCTTTCCCTCTCTTCCTCAAATAAATTGGCACGAAGTCAGATGAGAAGGAGGAAGAGAAGAATTTCGCTGCAGTAGACACTATTAAAAATATAAACCGTCACTAGCGCCCATAATTGCAAAGAATACCAATTCGCAGCAGAAAAACAAACATCGTTTCGCACAAATACCGCATATTAGGTGAGTATAACCACAAGAGAAGAAACAAATCGAAAAGCAAATGGAACCAACTCCAGCCCCTTAGGACTTTTGATTTAAATAGTATACCCTATCCACCATCGCAGTCGTTGAAGTCCCCACTTGTCTAATGGCCGACAATAATTTATAAGGTACACCGAAAGACGCTGCCGCCGCCGCCGACTTTGATGATTCCATTTTAATGAAAATTTATTAATTTCGCTTAAACGTATCGGTTGAATGGCTGAATAGTGAGCGGACGCCTGCTGAAATGGCGAACTATCCAGCTGAGATCTGCAAACATGCAACGGTACGCCACAAGAAGAGCGACATGGTGTTGGAGACTTTTTTTAAGTGTTTTTTTTTTCTACGATTTTTGCGCTAGAGACGGAGGAGCCTTAAAATAGTTCGTATAGATTTTATGTATGTTACACGATCGGTTTGAAGTGAGATTTGATATTTTCTAAATCAGTTGGAAATGCAAAAATATTATAAATGGCGACTTGAAATATGAATAAGTTAATGATTGAAAGAAAGCAGAAAAGGGTAGTAAAATAAAGAATGGAGTGATAAGTACATGTGGTCTTAGGTTACCTAAGCTTGCCTTCGCTCAATGACATTTTATGAATTGGATTGACAGCAATTACGTTTTGCGGAACAGCGGAATAGCAGTTGGGGACGCTGGAGGATCTGAACACACAATAAAATATGTTTTAATATTTTTTGTTGAAGCGAAGTGCTTAGAAAAAGCATAGGCATTAACTCCGTTTAATCTTTTCGCCGATCCTATATCTTCAAATAAGAGTTTCAATTTTAATATTGAATCATTGAATAAAGCAGGTTATTGGTTATGAATTGTGAAGAGAAAATTATGCAATGAATAATGAAACACGATATAAAAAAAAATTACTGAGGCAACGCTTAAAATAAAATAAATAAATAAAATGGCGCAATATATCGTGGGAGCCCTGGGGCGTAGCGCATTCTCGCATCTACAATTTTCTGCCGATTCCGAATGGCTTATCGAGAATGCGTTTTCATGGTAATGAAATTTACTGTCGGAGGACGCGGACGCGGACGCGGACCACGGACCATGGACACCACACGGCAACGCTTGCATGCCAATACTCTATTCATGAAATATCCCATCACCTATTTTTACATTTTCTTGTTATAAAAGGCGTCCTAATGGTCAACAGTTGCTTTAAAATTTTATTCAGTCAGAACAAAAACCCCGCACCAATTGGAGATGGAAACGCTTTTCAATCGGTGTTCTTTAGTTTTTAAGCCCCAAATGCGACAATTCTGCTTGTTTATCTAGCTTCCGAGATGAAAAAGGGCTTCATCGCTCTTAGAATTATTAAACTATGAAATTTCGGATCATTTTGATGCATTTCAAAGCCCAATCAGCTAAAACATGTCGCTGTTGATGGTCAATATGGCTTGAGTTTTTGATGCGTTGCTTTAAGTGACACATTTTATATAGCAGCTTTCGGGTGTTAATCTGAATGAAGCGTTCTGTGAATATCGCTGGTGTTATTACCGCTTTCAAAGGCCAACCAGAAATGGACAATTTAGAGTTCTTCTCAACTCGTTCTTCGCAACACTGGTCGAAAAGATGCTAACTCAACGACCCAAAAATATTTACTTTAGTTGTTCGAAGTGTGGCTGCATTATGTTCAATATACAATATACATACTCTATTTATCGATTCAAGAGCAGTTAGTCTCTTTCAAAGCCAAGATTTAAAGAGCTCAAGCTGCTCCGGCAACGGCACAAAGAGAAATTTGATGACGAAAAGGCTTTCCGTCGATTTTTTTAAAACCATGCTTGGAGAGATTTTGTAAGATACAAAGGATAACACCATAAGCATAAATCTCTCAAAAATCTGTCCAATTACTCGCTTACGCAAACGGTATTGATGTATAATGGGAAGAAGCAACTGCAATGTCATAGCTGGGTTTGCGAACATTGAAGCAGAAGCGGCAATAACTTGTTTAATTTTCTTATTCTTCTTCAGCTTTTGAGCTTCGTGATCTGGAAGGGATCACAGCTCTACACCTTCTCTGCATCTGCATCATACTTGAATGGGGTAGGCCTTGTTGAATTCAGAATGCGGCGGCCTCGATATACCTCCCGGTTTTGGGTTATAACATGTCTCAGACCAACCAAATGCAGATGTCGTTGATTTGCCTGTCTTTTTGTTTCTTCGCGGTCATGTCTAAACGTAGCATGATTTTAATTAATTTATTTAGTTTGCAATTATATGATATCAATTTTTACATTTATAAATTTATTTATAATAGATAATTATTGAATTCAACTTCAATATTATTACTACTATAGAATGAATGTAACTTAAACGTACAAAAAAATTAGGAGAAGAGCTACAAGAAAAAAGCCCTTATATAATACTTAAAAAACTCTGAACATAAACTCAAAGCCAATATATGTGGTAGATGTTACATCTAATTTAAGAAATTAAAGATCAGCTTATTGTCGGAATATGAAAAGTTTTTAGAAAAGTTGTATTGCAAGTTATACGAGGTATAATACTAACTTAATTTGATAAGCATTAGCTTTATCATAAAACCTAACAGTTAACAATTTTGGCTTTTTTTTTGTCTATAACTTGTGTGATAACAGTTAAATAATGCCGTCAAACCACCCTGGCACTGTGCGTAGAGTCTGAAAAATAGTTAAATTTTGATAAGAATGCTAAGATCTGATTTGCAATTGACGAAAGGTCAAGGGACTCTTAATACGAGATTAGTTTTGTTTATCGTGTTCGCAGCATGTTTATCAAAAGCCAGTTTCTTGTCTAATGTTAGACTTAGATACTTGCCGTTTTCAGACCATTCAATATCAGCAGAGCTGAGCTGTAAGGTTGTTTGTGGCGAAAAATCTTTATTTCTGTGTTTTCTGAGCATTTGCTTGGATTTTTTACTTTTGAAAAAAATTTGTTGGCTCTTTTTGCAGTATGGTTTTTAAATAAAATTATAAACATTTGTGGACCGCCGCTAGAAAAGCGCAGTGAACCACCGGTGGTCTACGCCGCCAGATAAGCGCAGTGCTCGTGAACCATCAGTGGTTCACGCCGGGTAGAACGTGTAAATGAGCTTCTCCAAGAGTTTACTAATAGTACTCAATAAACGTTAGGCTTGCAGATAGCTGCAATTTCGGCTATTTTACAATCGTAGCATGATATTGCCTTTTTGACGGTGTTCTTTGGATCTCTCCTTTGAGCAAGACAATACCAACTGTGCCGGCCGTGCTCTATTTTTGACTTTTTGTGCTGTAATTCTTTTACAATCAAGCTCTGTTACTCCTGCTGTCATACGGAACATCTTCATCTCAGCCAACTTACTCTCATACTATTTGTATATTGTCCAAAATTGTGAGCCGTATGAGAGTGTTGGAGGCACAACCGCGGTGTAGAGTATCTTCCCTTCTGTCACAGAAGATGGCTAGCCAATAAATTTTTCTTGTGAGGAAAAATTGAAAAAGTCATTATATTGAAACTATAACACGATTTCCAAACATAAAAAGGAGCTCAAAATTATAAACATTTGCGAAATTCGGAAGATCTACTTAATGATCTCTTATTATATGTGGGCCGCACAATCAGATCTTTCAAAAAATTACAAAACAGTGAAAACGATGAGCGAAGTGCACAAGTATTGAAAAAGTCTGATGAGCCATTCATGACTGTAATAGCTACGTAAAAGGCTAGATGATTGTGTCTATATATTGTAAGTTTTAGGCTTGATCGGCCGACAGGCCATGTTACCCGCACCTACCTTACACATTTACATTGATAGGTACACAATCTATATTAAGGAAATGAAATAAATTCTCTTTCGATAAAAGAAACCCACTCATTTTTCTTGTTTGCAACTTTGTAATTAACATCACGAATACTGTCACCATAGGTTGCCTTTCACATAGCACAATCCATAGGGCAATAGTGTGATGTATGATAATTTAATGTAAATTTTACATAAACAACAATTTAAATTGAATGTTCATGATCGTATGCAATTATCTGTCATGCAAAATAATTATAATTAATGTAGCGTTGCATGTCTTGAGGGAGGTGTTTTCTGTGCTAACGACAAACCTCTAATATAAAGCAGCATAATTCAAAGCTTAAGTACTTGTAGACAGCCAATGAAATATTGTTATTTTAGTGCTATAGACCGTTTTATTTTAATATTTTTGCATATACTTAGCATATAATTATAAGTGTGTGGTTCTTTTAAAGATATCTATCTCCATAAAAGAGTGCCTGTGTGTGTACATAGAACAGAAGTATGAAAGTCTAGGTATATAATTTTGTATACTTACGTAAATCAAAAACTGTTGAAATTCTCCTCATTTTATGAATATTTTGTTTATTAACGTTAGAAAAAAATAACTAATTCATTGAAGCAGTGGAGAGGAAACACCAAAAATGGTGTTGTCAGCTACGTTGCGTCGCCTGTTAATAATAATTCCAATGAAAATCTTGTAAGCCATTAAGGAGTTCCAAAGTTAAGGGTCGAAGGGACATGACTGTGTTAGAGGGTTTCTTGTTGTTAAATATGCTAGTTTGATATCTCAAAAAAGAAGAATCAAAAAGTGTTAAGGGTTCTCTGAATATCTGAGAGAAAAACGTAAATTAGGTTCATTTTTTTTATTTGATTTATAAAATACCATTCTCTAAAAGTGCATATTAGGAAATACTTTCCAGTATTAAACAATCCATAAAGCCTTATTTTTTATATTGGCTAAATTTTAAGAACCGTGAAGAATTTTTGCACTCACTAGATTTCAGCAAACTTTTTCCTTATTCATTTTTTTTTTTTTGGTATTATCGTCTTTTTTCGGTGTCTTTGGCCTACAAGAAGACGTTAACTTTTTTGAGATCCATGCTACAGGCAATGGCTTAGCCTTGAAATTCAAAGATGACATTTTTTGTACATATCGTTCAATGTTTTGTTTTTAATTTACAGTTGAATTGAAAATAATGTAATAATTTTCTTTTTGAAAAAGCAGCAAGAACTTACTACGTACGTGGACACTGAATTGGATATTGACAAATGGGTGAGCTATAATAATGTCTTTCATTATCATTTCGGTACGCTTTTGGAAAAAAATTGTTAAGAAGTCTATCTCTCTACGCTTAGGCGGGATGGGCAATTTTCCAAAAATTTACTTAATTAAAAAAAAAAAAAAAAAAATGGTTTAAAAATCAACTAACAGACTAAAGAGTTTTCGAAAGGTAATACTTTATCTTTAAACAACAACTGTAAGGTTCCATTGATTTACTATAAAATTTTTGCGTAATGAAGTCTCAAAATCAAATTAAAAAAAAAATAAGTTTTTTTTATTGAATAAACAGAATTTTGACTTATATATATATTTTATTTAAGGGCCGGTTTTTTATTCCCCAGATATGAGTTCTGATAAACATTTAATAGAGTTTATCCCTTTGAACGCAAAAGTCAATTTTAGAACTATCAAAAAGCGTTATCTCTAAGAATAAATAGCGTAACGGATAGAATTATTGGCACCCTTAAGGATTTTTCAACTTCAAATGCGCGTTATTTTCGCAATTTAAGAGTTAAAAATATGTTAAACATACCAAATTTAAATTTAGAAATTTTATATCTATTTACATACAACTTTTACTTCCTTTTTTGTTAGTAAAAAGGGGTTGAAATGGGAAACTAAAAAAGCTAACCAAAAACTTCAATTATTGGCACTCGACTAAAATTATCGGCACCCCAAAAATTTAGGTGTAGGTAGTCATTGGCACCTATGAATCCACTGTTCCCAGCGTTTCTAAGAGGCTTAAAAGCTGCAACATCAGCTAGTTGCAAAATTCCTGTAGAGTTGGGATAAGGGCGTTCAGGACGATTCCTAGTTTGACACAAAGTTGGCTCACTAAGATTGTAAGAAGTGTGATATGACCACCAACATAGAGTAGGTATTATTGGTATCTTTACTTATTTATTTATTTATTGAAATAATTTACAAATAAATTAACAAATTATTTTGATAAGGCATCAGGGCAATAAAAGCCATAAACGATGCCGTCTTTTTAAGATAACATTAATATCAAATATATATGCAAAGATATTGAATATTGAAGACAAAATAACATTTGTTGATATATAATATGTATATACATTTAAAAAGTTTACATAAGGTATAGGGGAGACTAAAAGTTAAATTTCATCAAATTTGTTGTGAGCATCTAAAGCAGTTTTTATTCTTTAAGTTGTTTTATAATTGGCTGGGTTGAGGATGGTGGATAACTCTTTCGCTATTTGTAAGTTTCCAAGTGTCGGGTAAATTTTGGGTGTTATAGGACATTCTACAAATATGTGATATATTGAAAGAACATCATTGCAGAGAATGCAAGCTTCTTGAAGTTCATTGTTGTATAAATGTTTGGTGTTGAAAATTGTTTTTCCAACTCTTATTCGGAGTATTCTTATACATTCTTTCCATGTCAGCTGTTTCTTATATAGAATACGAAGGTAACAAGGATTGTGAGTGCGAAGGTATGTATCACAATTAATCCAGTCGTTTTCAAGTTCCTTTTTCATCTTCTGTAAACAAATCTGTCGAGTTAGTTGGTGGAAGTTTGGGCATTCGATGATAAGTGGATAGTTAGTGGCATCTTTAGCTGCAGCATCTGCATTTTCATTGCCTGGGATTCCATTATGTCCCGGTATCCATGCCAATGTGACGTTTCCTGTTAGTGAGCATCTAGCTCACTAATTGTTTCATTTATTAATCCTTTAAGGATACCCAGATTGTCTGTCTTAATTAAACTTCGTCCAAAGAAAGATTTTGCAATATTTATAGCTTTACTAATTGCTGTTATTTCTGCAATGTAACTTCCTGCCTCACTTGGAGGCAGTCCTTGCCACGCTATGGAAGATGGTGAATCTTGCTCCCATTTTACTACTGCATAAGACGAGTTATCGTCCTTATATGATCCGTCTGTGTAAAAAATATGATCTGGGTTGACGGTTTCGATCATCTCTTGATGAAGCTGTTGAAACACTTTGTTGGTTGTGTTCTTCTTTTGAAATTGGGCCAGGTTCATATTTATATTTAGCAAACTTCTTTTCCAGGGAGGTGTATTATCTGTTATTGAGGCATCGGACATGAAATTCGGTGGAATATTTACCAATTCAAATATTTTCTCCAGTGCAGATATAGAGTTTTTCCGTTTGCTCCTATGTGACCTAATTATATCATTGGCAATACTGTTGAGAGGATGCTTTGGATATGCAAGAGCTTTAGTGGCAAAATTGATAGCTCTTCTTTTGCCAAGTTTTTGAAAAGATTGATACTCCGTTTCCAGTCTGAGAGCTTCAATTCTAGTTGATCTCAATGCTCCTGAAGCCGAACGATAGCAATTATTGATTGCAGTGTCGATATGCCCTGTCTGCAGTTTCTAAAATCGTTTGCACCAGCATCGGAATCCCAGATGCTACTACATAAATATTGTCGGCATATACACCAACAAAGTCTAGCTGAAATTCAGGCTGTGTGAGTTTGTTTAAATGCGATTCAACATAGGAGTTGTAAATTACTACTGAAAGAGGAGACCCTTGTGGAGTTCCATTTTTTTAAAGTACGATGAATTATGACCATCAATATTAACTCTGAAGGTTCTTGAAGTCATAAATGATGAAATAAGTTTAATTATTTCAACGGGGACACCCCACTGTGACATTTGTTTGAGGACGGGAACTTTGGTTGATCGAACGCTTTTTGAAGATCAGATGACATAACTATGCTATGTTTAGTTTTCTGCCGATTTCCAGAGCTTTTGGGTATTGGTTTAAGCTGAGCCTTTTTCCAGTCGTGTGAAAAAATTCCAGTCTTTAATATGCTGTTGTAGGTATAAGGAACATAGTCTGTTTTTCAGGTCACCCAAACAATGCTGAACCATCTTATAGGTTATCTTGTCTTCGCCTGGAGTTGTGCCTTTTGCAGTTTTTAGAGTCATTTCAAGTTCCAGACGTGAAATCTGTTCTTTTATCATTTCACATTGGTCTTCATTTATTTGAAGTTCTCTAAAATCAAATTTGTTTTTTTCTTCCATGACAGATTCAGGATAAGTGATGTCATCGCTGTATTCTTTCCATTGATTTCCAAATATATTTGCTATTATGTCGGGGTCGTTTTGTATACTATTGTCTTTGATCATGTATGGAAAATTGGTATCTTTACTTTTTAGGGTATAGAGTACTTTTGAAATGTTCTCGTAGAATGTTTGTTTCGTCATGCAGATATTTTCACTTATACCACAGCCCCTTGTATTAGGAATAGTTTTAAATATAATATTCCTTTAATCTCCTACCAGGATAGATGACCATTGGAGAACACATTGATCCCAATGCCCAATTTTCTTTTCGAAATCTTTTTTTCTTTCAATTACTCAACTACTCAACAATGGTCAATTCTTCTTCGTCAGATAAAACTGTTGCGGGCCCATTACGCACTTTTAAAAAATGTGTACTCAATCGAAACTGCAGAGTAAAACGCGGTATTTTGAAGTGCTTAGAAGATTCTTTTTTGGATATTAATTTGTCCATTTTTAATGGGCACTAGAGCTTTTTTAGCATCTTCTTCCTGATATAATTTTTTTGTTTTCGGCATTTTATCAAACTTAAAAAATTAACGGAAAGGCTGTATAATTATTGGCAGTCTTAAAAATATATTTATTCGGAATGCCAATAATTTTTGTTCCATAGAACTAGTTATTGGCACCCGAGTGCCAATAATTGAAACATCTTCTTTACTGTGTATTGAAGTTGCAAATACACACCCCACCGTCAGCCAATACACATACCAATGTTGTCACATGATATTCACTCATGCCATAGAACTCACATGCACTAGGTGTAGATAACTTTATGAGGCATCCTTAAAAATACGAGAAAGGAGAAGTCAGCCCGTGTCGGAAAAGTACCAATCTAGAGTAGGTACAGACTGGAAGTAGTCTGTACTCTATATTGGTAAAGGAAAACCAGGGGTACGTAGTGTGCCCAGAGATTCCCAATTTCAGCAAGGTCTCCTTGGAGTACCTAGCACTAATCCCCCACTAGCTTCTTAAAGACTTTTGGGTTTTTTCTTGCCGGCTATTAAGCTGTTGATGCCAGGATTTGCCTGTTGATGCCAGTGTTTGACTGTTGATGCCAGGATTTGCCTGTTGATGCCAGTGTTTGACTGTTGATGCCAGGATTTGCCTGTTGATGCTAGTATTTGATTGTTGATTTAACCGCGATTAAAAGTCCGTACTTGATGACCGTTTTGCCAGCATAGGACTAAAAAAAAGAAGCACTCCGGGAGTGCCGACAGAAGTGAAAACAGAATTGAATTTTCAGTTAATATTTTAATTTACAGGAAAATATTTTATAATATATGTAGATGTACATATACAAGAACATCAATGAAACTTATGAGTTTTCATTCACAATTTCATCTCTTCTATTATCATCTCTACAATCATCGTATTGTAATGAACACCCAACATTTATACCAATTTCCTAATCGAAAACGTTTAACCGAAAACACAACTGGCAACACTATAATGGAATGGTATAAAATGACAGGCATTGCTTGTAAGCCAGTGTGTGTGAGTGTAGAGATTTTTGACAGCAACGGTGGAAACCATGGAGAAGAAACTGGAACGCTCTAGATGAGTGTTGTTCTATATAAATAGGACCGCTGACGCAACGAGCAGTCAGTTTTTGATTATAGAGTGATAAAGTTAAGAGTGAAATGTTGTTAACCAGTGATAGTCCAATAGTCGATCTGAGTTCGAATAAAGTATAGATACTGAATAAAAGTGATAGAAATAATTTGAAAGGTGAAGTTTTATTTTGCGAACTAAGCGCACGTTACATTGGTGTCAGAAGTGTAAATAAAACTTATTTGTAAAAAAAAAAAAATAAAAAACTAGTGAAGTGCAAAAAAAAAAAAAAAAAAAGTTAAATACAGTGAAAATGGGTAAGTTATTGGAAGAGCTCAACTGCACTGAGCTTAAAAGTGAGTTAGGTAAGCGAAATCTTTCTAGAGCGGGATCGAAAAATGAGCTCGTCCTGCGCTTGCGCAACTATTTGGAACAGCAAGGGGAAGACGTAAACACTTTTGTTTTTGAAACAGAAGTGGAAAAAGAAGAAGAAGTAAGTGAAAGTGTAGATTTTTCTAGTATGATGAAACTTTTGTTAGAACAGCGAAACGAGCAAAAGAAGGAACAGCAGAATGTTCTCGAACGACTCGAAGTACAACAAAAGAAGATGGAAGAGCAACGAAATGAGCAAAAGAAGGAACAGCAGAATGTTCTGGAACAGCTTGAAGCACAACGAAACGAGCAAAAGAAGCTGATTGAAGAGCAACGAAATGAGCAAAAGAAGCTGATTGAAGAGCAACGAAACGAGCAAAAGAAGGAACAGCAGAATGTTCTCGAACAACTGGAAGCACAACGAAACGAACAAAAGAAGGAACAACAGAATATTCTCGAAAGACTGGAGGTGCAAAAGAATGTTTTGGAAGGTCAGAAAAACATTCTTGAAGGTAAATTGGGTAACATTGAGAAAAATGTATGTGCCCTAGTCGAACGCGTTGAAGGTGTGGAGAAACAGCTTTCTGTTGTAGAGAATCGTTTGGAAAGCCGATGCGATAAACAGTTCTCTGTTCTGTCCAAGGAATTAGACCAGATCCGGAAAATCAAAATTCGAGAATCTGCTGGAGAGTTTGCAAGGAAAAAGGAGATGAAACCCCCAACATTTGATGGACAGTCTTCTTGGTCAGTCTACAAGAGACAATTTGAGGCAGCCGCGACAACAAATGGCTGGGATGACGAAGACAAGTACATTGCACTGACTCTTGCTCTTAGAGGACCAGCAGCTGAATTACTTCAAACAGTTCCAGCTGGTAAGAGCGGCGATTTCAGTTCTCTCGTGGCAGCTATAGATAAACGCTTTGGAGATAGCCACTTGAAAGAAGTCTTCCGAGTCCAACTCAATAACAGAGTCCAGAAAAGGGGTGAAAGTCTACAGCAGCTCCAAGCAGACGTCGAAAGACTGGTTCACCTGGCATACCCGGATGCTGGAGAAGAAATCATCAACCAGCTTGCTGTTGAGTCCTTCGTTCGTGCCATTTCCGATATACATCTTCAGAGGTCTGTGCGAACTGCTAGAACACGTACTCTTTCCGAAACTTTAGCATTCGCATTGACAATTGAAGCAGCAGAACAGGCTTCTCAGGGAGTACATCGACTTAGAGAAGCCATAGTCGAAGAGTGCTCGTGCCATAGAGCTGAAATACAAAAGAACCAGCGGAGCGGACTAGCAAGATGTTGGAACTGCAACAAGACCGGGCACTTACAGCGTCAATGCCGACTACCACCAAATAAAGCCGGTTGTCAACATTGTGGAAGCAAGAGATTCAACCCAGAACAAGGTAACAACAACACCAGCGTTACGTATCAGCCCGTTTCCCATCAGGGAAACGAGTAAGAACCAACTTCGAGGGGCAGAGGCTGGTTTCTTGTATCGATGGCCCCAGAACCACCATCCAGGTCTCTCAGACCAAACGAGACAACAAAAGTCTGACTGTGGAAACTACTATTAACGGGAACAAACATGTGGCTACCATCGACACCGGTGCCACAGCCTCCATAGTACGTCGAGACCTGGTAAAGACGACGTGGCTTCATAACACCAATAGCTACCGTCTAAGAACCGCAACGGGAGAAGCAGCAAGAGTATATGGAGAAGTGTGTCTTAAGATCCGACTGGCCGATCTAGTGTTTACTCATCAATTCCTGGTGGCAGATATATGTGACGAGTGCATAATTGGAATCGACTTTATGAAACAGCACGGAGTTATTTTGGACATCGGTAATCAGGTTTTGAAGTACCAAAATAAGGAACTTCCAATGACCTATTCGAACGAAAGTACGTCGAAACTGAGGACTGTCATCACGGAAGATCTGATTCTGCCTCCTTCTTCTGAAGTGTTCGTTTGGACAAAACTGGAAGGTGAGTTTGGAAGCCTTCGATACCTAATGGTGGAACCAGACCCAGAGTGTTCCTCCCAAAGCGTCATCATTGGGAAAACACTAGTAGCACCGAAAAACAAAATGGTCCCCGTACGATTACTAAACACCAGACCGTACGATGTAAGGTTGAAGAAAGGAGAAGTCGTTGGACGTTGCGAATCGGTTGCAGCAATTACGAAGATCACAGACGAAGCCCCGAGAAAAACTATAACTCCGGAGGAGCTCAAAACCATCAGAGCTAAAATACTGTATTCATCCAACCTTGATCACCAACAAACAAGGATGGCTGAAAATCTCCTACAAGAGTACACTGACATCTTCGCATCGCAAAAGGGACAATATGGTAGGACACAGTTGGTGCAGCATCGCATCAACACAGGAGATGCAAGACCGATTCGTCAACCCGCAAGACGCCTTCCACTGGCAAAACAAGGTGAGGTTGAGGAAATGATAACAGCAATGAAGAAGGACGGTCTTATTGAAAATTCCAAAAGTCCTTGGGCTTCACCAGTGGTGCTAGTGAAAAAAAAAGACGGAAGCACTCGTTTTTGTGTGGACTACCGAAGGCTGAATGATGTGACTAAAAAGGACAGCTATCCCCTGCCGAGAATCAGTGATACCCTGGATGCTATGGAGGGAGCCCAGTGGTTTTCGACGCTGGACTTGAAGAGTGGATATTGGCAAGTTGACATCCACCCTGATGATCGGGAAAAGACGGCGTTTTCTACAGGTAATGGGCTCTGGCAGTTTAAAGTTATGCCGTTTGGGCTGTGCAACGCTCCGGCAACATTCGAGCGTTTGATGGAGTGCGTTCTTGAAGGACTGACGTGGAAAGCGTGCCTTGTCTACTTGGACGATGTCATTGTTTACGGGAAAACATTTGACCAACATTGCAAGAATCTAAAAGCCGTGTTTCAGAGACTTCGCGAGGCTAACCTTAAACTGAATCCAGAAAAATGTGCACTTTTCAAAACCGAAGTTAAGTATTTGGGACACATCATCTCTTCCCAAGGAGTGAAGACTGATCCTGAAAAAGTTGACTCCGTCAAAAATTGGCCAACACCACAGGACAAGCATCAACTCCGAAGCTTTCTTGGTCTTGCCACATATTACCGACGTTTCGTTAAGAACTTTGCTGGAGTTGCAAAGAGTTTGCATCAGCTCACCGAAAAAGGGAAGCAGTTCAAATGGTCAGGTGAGTGTGAAAAATCTTTTCAGGAACTCAAATACCGCCTCTGTAACGCTCCAGTGCTGGCACATCCAACACCTGGCAAAACATTCATCATCGACGCAGATGCAAGCAACGTTGGAATCGGGGCGGTACTGTCCCAAGTGCATGATGGCGAAGAGAAAGTGGTGGCATATTATAGTAAGGTCCTCTCGAAGCCTGAAAGAAACTACTGCGTGACCAGAAGGGAACTGCTGGCTCTTATCTTGGCAACAAAGCACTTCCATAAGTACATCTATGGACAGAAATTCCTTCTGCGGACAGACCATGGTGCTCTGAACTGGCTGTTGAACTTCAAAAATCCAGAAGGTCAAGTCGCAAGGTGGATAGAAAGACTGCAGACTTATGATTACCAGATTCAACACCGCAGAGGAAAGCTGCACTCAAACGCCGACGCATTGTCCCGAAGACCTTGCAAAGAGGATTGCAAGCATTGTAGGCGACAAGAAAACAAAGAAAATATTACCGCTCAGCGACTAAGAGCTGACCCCATATGCGGATGGAGCAATGAGGAAGTGAGGACCGCTCAACAGGAGGATCCAGATATCGAACCCATTCTCGCATGGAAAGAAAATGAAGAGAAACCTGAATGGGGAGACATTTCTGACCGGAGTCCAGTTCTCAAAGCCTATTGGGCACAGTGGGACTCACTATATGTGCAAGAAGGTGTCCTCAGGCGAAGATGGGAGTCCGTTGACGGTAAATCATATGTGATGCAGTTGATCGTACCGCAATCGAAAGTCAGTGAAGTTCTTCGGGAGATGCACGACGGACCTTCTGGAGGTCACCTGGGAGTTAACAAAACACTGGGGAAGGTGCGACATCGGTTCTACTGGTTACATGCTAGAGACGACGTGGAGAAGTGGTGCCGAACATGTGACAAGTGTGCTGCAACCAAAGGACCTGGTAGGAAGATTCAAGGTAAGATGCATCAGTACAACGTTGGATCGCCTTTTGAGAGGATTGCAGTAGATGTGGCTGGGCCTTTTCCAGAGACCAACGCTGGAAACAAGTACATTCTGGTTGTAATGGACTATTTTAGCAAATGGCCTGAGGCGTATGCCATCCCAAATCAAGAAGCCAAAACGGTGGTCGACCAGATTGTGTTTAACTGGGTAAGTAGGTTTGGCGTACCTATGGAACTCCATTCCGACCAAGGGAGGAACTTCGAGTCAAACATCTTCCAAGGAGTGTGCGGACTACTTGGCATCAAGAAGACCAGGACCACACCGCTTCATCCACAATCTGATGGGATGGTTGAAAGATTCAACCGGACCTTGAAAGAACACCTCACCAAGGTCGTAGGCGACTACCAAAGAGACTGGGATAGGCACGTACCGCTATTCCTGATGGCCTATAGAAGTGCAGTACATAGCTCGACAGGACAAACACCATCTGACATCCTGTTCGGGAAAACCATGCGGCTGCCCAGCGAACTTAAATTTGGATGCCCCACAGAGGAGCCACAGGACACGAACGAGTATGTGGATGACCTCAAGGAGAGACTCGCTGACATCCATAAAAGAACAAGGGAACGGATGAAAACCTACAGCGACCGGATGAAGACACGGTACGACACAAAAGCGACAACGGCAGGATTCCAAGCAGGAGATCGTGTGTGGCTTTATAATCCTCATCGTCAAAAGGGATTGTCACCGAAACTTCAGCAGAACTGGGAAGGTCCTTATACTGTTGTCACGAGGATTAACGACGTGGTTTACCGCATCCAAAGAGGATTGAGAGGCAAGTTAAAAGTAGTTCATTGTGACCGGCTGCATCGATATAGTGGCGAGGCTGCAGATGGAATTATTCGGGACGAACAATCTTAAGGAGGGGGCAGTGTAATGAACACCCAACATTTATACCAATTTCCTAATCGAAAACGTTTAACCGAAAACACAACTGGCAACACTATAATGGAATGGTATAAAATGACAGGCATTGCTTGTAAGCCAGTGTGTGTGAGTGTAGAGATTTTTGACAGCAACTGTGGAAACCATGGAGAAGAAACTGGAACGCTCTAGATGAGTGTTGTTCTATATAAATAGGACCGCTGACGCAACGAGCAGTCAGTTTTTGATTATAGAGTGATAAAGTTAAGAGTGAAATGTTGTTAACCAGTGATAGTCCAATAGTCGAGTTGAGTTCGAATAAAGTATAGATACTGAATAAAAGTGATAGAAATAATTTGAAAGGTGAAGTTTTATTTTGCGAACTAAGCGCACGTTACAGTATTCTAATATGAAATAATTGGTCTATGGTAACTTAAATAGGAAACGACCAATTTTGTCTCGAATCTATTTAAATATATCGCAAAGACTTCATCAATTGTCGCTTTATATTTCGTTGTACTAAGGCTGAGGTCATTCGTCATTGTAAAATAGTATTCTTCTTTTAAAAATTGAAAAAGTGGCAAATTTGTAGCATCCGCAAAGTTGATGCTAAAATCACCACTCAAAATCATTGGGAAATCATCAAATTTCTCATCAATTTTATCGTGAAGTTATGCAGAAGCGTCTTCAGACTAAATAAATAAATTTTTATATAAAAACTATCGTATTACACTTGAAGACGTATTCGGTGAATTATAAACGCCTACTGTTATAACTTGCTGTCCAGTGTCCATTTCCAGAGTGGCAACGACAAACACACGAATCGCCGATATCAAAAACATTAGTACTAAACATACTAGTGTACCTACCTCGTATGCAAATCCATATGATTTGAGGAAAATATGGCAGTTGCATCAGACAACCTTTTACAGATAGCTACTCCTGGTGCTGGACGATCGTGCCTTCTGAAACTTGCAACTAAATTGAAATCTGGAATATCAAATCTATATTTTTTTCGTCACCCTTGTGAAATTCTGTTAAAATCAAAACATTCAATTTTTTAACGATAGTGTCTACAGATCTTGTAACTGCGCTCTTAAACTTTGACAATAAAATGAAAAAAAAGGACAATGCATTAAGTTTAGAAACGAAATTAATTAATATTTGAGTAATGGTTTTCAAACTATTTTTATGCAACCATTTCAATTCCATCGATAAATTATCGTGATGAGTTGTTGATCTCTTTTAATTTGTTGTAAAGTTCGAATCATCGACCAGTGCGTCTCCTAATCTGCCATGATGAAATTTCCAGCTTCTTTCACCCACTTCATTGTAATGGTAGTAAAATATTTGGTGCTTTTTATTTTTTCTGCGTTGCATAAATTTTTCTCTGTCCTTCAATTCCTTTCTTTCTTCTCTCTATTTCTCCGAGTCGGTAAGTAAAATTACTAGGTAATGTTGCTATTACATTCTTTTAAGTCATTTAGCAACATCTAAATTAAGGTTTTTCTTGGCTCAATGGCAGAGTCGTTGGCTAGCTCAGGGTCTCAGGTTCGAATCCCAGCCGTGGCCACAATTTTTATTTATGTTTTCACTTTAAATAAAAAAAAAATTGAAGTCATGGCTGGGAATCGAACCTGAGACGCTGGGCTATGACGACTTTACATACGAAATACATACGATGAGCCTTACCCCTATCGCAAAAGTGCCAAACGCGCCTAAAGAAGTTTTCACTTCAAAAAACATGTAAACATTTATCTCGCATTCAAACGCTTCTCGCATCGCATCGCTTTCTCGCACCACTGTGCGCAGCCTTAGGTATCTGAGACAATTTTTTATTAATTTGTTTTTTGTGTCTAAGAATCATACGAAAATCAATTCGTACGTGACGATATGACGCGCGGCTTCACAAGCTGCAAGTACCAACTTCTACTGCTTAAGTCTGGGAGCTTTATAAATATTTTGTCTGGGATAATCTGAAAAGATGTCTGACTCTATCCCTTCATCTGTTTTGGGTTAAAATTAGTATGCAATGTGGTGTAGTTCACTTCATATTCGTGTCATTTATTTTGGCTAATGTGTCTTTAAAGTCCTGAGGTCTAATTTTAAATTATTGAGCACTTTCTCAATAACTATGGGGGAGCAAGCTAAAGGTTAATTTTCAGAGTTACAGTTGGTGTCGAACAGTTTAAGCTGCGAAAGCAAAACCTTTGCAAGAAGCAATTGTTACGTCATTTTTCTAAAGATATTAATCTTCCCAAAAGCAAAAATTATTCAACAAAACATTAAGAAAAACAAACAACAATTTAAATTTCTTTTGTAAAACATTTCAATTCTCACATAATGAACTATTCTCGTGCATAGTTACTCTTCCATTTCCCCAAAAAATATCTACGATCTTTATCTATACACATTTTCACGGGGTAATGAGCTTAAAATCTATCCGCCATCCACCTCCTCAAAACCCGGCAACCTCCACATCGAAACCAAAGTGCTGCGGTTGTCCGAACAAAATGAAAAAAGATCCCCAAACAAGAAACAATGAAGCACACAATAATAAAAAATAAAAAAAAAACCAAAAAGAAAAACAATTGAGGACTTAGGAATAAGCAACGACGAAGAGACAAATGAAAAGAAAAAATCCCAACTTGGGGGGAAAAATAATAATAATAATCAAGAAAAGGTATCAAGAAGGTGCGTGCTGGCATCAATCAAACTATTAAAACGCCATTAAGGCTCCACACAGCATTATGATCCCGAAACAAACGAACAAATAAAATAAAAAAAAAGCTGAAGAAAAAATGGGAAATGGTTACAAACGCGCATTGCAAAAACCCCAAACCATCAATGGCAGCCACCAGAAGCAGCGCACTTTCCAAGGAGCCTCCACAACCAGAGTATTACCAGCACCAACAAAAAAGTATGATTGCTGCCTCTTGATTACAAATTTCCTCCTCGCCATTAATTGTAATGTGGTTTTGCCCAGGCATAAGGCATGAAAGCAACCGTAAGCTCATCATAATATCAGCGAATGGAGGGGAAAGTTGGGTAGATTTTTAGAAGAACTCACTTGATTCATGCTGGTGGACAGCTAATCATCTTCTTTTTACTCTTCCTAGCTGTGTTCAGCTCAAGTATACTTAGCCCATCGCCGCCTCTTGTCTCTACTGACCTACCGCAGGTGTAAGGCCATCCGAATTTGGAACAACACCTGAATTTCTTAAGAACCATACTTTATGTTCAAGCAAAGTCATCAGATTTCGGGAGATCGCTCTGACATTCCTGGCAGCGACAATACTGAATATAGTCTTTTATGGGTGTTTTATCCAGCCTCTGTGGAGTAAGAAAAAAGGTTTTATTTTCATATGCTCCTCCTAAGAATAAAACTTTATGCCTGAGAAATTCACCTAAGAATTTATGTGCAGCTCAATTTTTTTTTTGTCTGCTTTTTTCTAAAATTTCTTTTTTCAGCCTTTCGTCATCAATTGACTCGACATGGTAATAGATCATCCCAACGCATCGAGAATCATCAATGGCCACTGAAAAATGCGGGGTATGTTTTACAAGATATAGGTACAAGCTTAATACAAAAACTGAAGCGACATTTCATAGCATTTTAGAAGCTCATCTCATCTCGTCTCATGTAGAAGTTTAAGGAATTTTTATAAATAATTCGAGTTTAATGGCTCTTCACTGGCGCCATGTTACTTAGGCTGCTTCTCGGGTTCTCGATGGAGCCAACAATGCGGCCTAAGAGGGTTGGGCTTCAACAAAGAGTGGTAATTTTCTGGGAAGTATTCCCATTGCATCAAGGGAAAATATATGTCGCCTTTATTGAAATATTGCGTGCTGATAATTGCCGCGATACCTGCGTTGGTTCGAGGTAAGTTTTTTTTAGTGTTATGTTTGTTTCCTTCGAACTTCATTTTATTTTCTTTATTGTGTGTGTAGGGAAACTATTGGAAATACCCACTCCCACATGCTCGAAAGTGTGACTTATTTCGGATTAAAGTAAAAAAGTTTTGTAAGCAGAGCAAGACCAAGGACGAACACTTATGAGTTATGGAATGTAGGAAGTGTATGATGTATGTGGAGCTGTTTTGAATAGTTGCTGTTTTCTACTAACATGAAGTTAGTAGGCTAACATCTAACATCTAGGTTTGTAACGAGGGTTTCGAATCTTGGCGGCTAGTGATATTAGTCATACACTTCTCCTGTCACACTTGCTTTCGATTTTGTTTGTCTTTGCTTGGAAGCACACTTGATTAAGAATCCTATAAGATCCGTTAGTTCAATAAGCTTACATATGTATTTGTTGCATATTTAGGACCTGGTATATATAGAGCAATGTTGTGTATATACATTGAAGGTACTATCACTTCATCAAAAGAGCCTTTGGTGATGCAGACTTTTTCAAACGTTGATTAACGACTCTGGCTAACTCTCTGGCTTTCTTTAATTTAGAGCCAACCGATATAATAATTTAATAAATGAGTCTTTCGAGCCATTATTATATCCTTTGCAAAAAAATCCAGCTAGTTCTATGAACTGACAGGAAAAATGATAAATATGCGCGAAAATCCTCACACAGCGATGATTCCTTGGTTACCTATCATCGCAGCGTTTCCGTAGGTATTCGAGAATATCTTTTGCGAAGCTTATCAGGCCAAGCGATAGTATCGGTATAAAAAATGTTATACCTTTCCACTGTTCACTGACGCTAAAAATAGAAAAATCGATAAAAGAGTTTCCAATTGAATTATAAAAGTAGATATCTTGATGTAAGAAAGGCGAGGCAATTGTTGGCATTTTATAGCCTACGACCGAAATCTCCAGGTGCAACCGTGATTGATTAAGCATTCCGAATATCGTAATGAGACACACAGCATAATTGACGCCATTGTTAGGGTCTCCCATTTTTATGATCGGGAATACGATACTGAGGTTAAATTCATCGGGCATACTTTCTTCTAACCATATCATGCAGATCAGCTGGTGCATGCTCCTTTCCAACAGATCTCCTACTATCATGAAAAGTTCAGTATAAGGCCATCTGCACCTGCAGTCTTATTTGATTTAAGTTTGCATATGTCAGCTTAACTTCTTCTTGGTCGGTTGGACGGTATTGTTGATCATCGTCCAAGTTGAATGGGGCATTTTGCCTGACCGCGGAATTAGTGTCTTCATCGCCGTTAAGCAGTTTGCTGAAGTTGTCTTTCCAGATCCTCAGTAGTGCGTCTCTTTTACTACTGTGTATCCCTGTTGGTCTTTACATACTTGAGTTTGGGCTTTGCCACTATGTGTCAGCTACAATACAAGCAATCCTAACCTTCCATTTATCGGTTGCCAGAAATTTGAGCAACGATTTCTGTGTCAGTAGCTTCGTGTGACGCTCATTTTGAACTCTACGCAGATTGAAGACGTACATACATATCTCCAAAACAAGGCAGACAGGGGTCGATTGAACACGTTGGAGCTGTTGAAAGTGCACCGAAAGGTGAAAGTCACATTAAAAGAAGCAATCAACATCATGCCAAAAAAGCCAAAAGGTTTGGATGTTGTGAGGTTCGCACTGCTGTGATTATCCATTTCCTGATTTGCCTTTCGGAATCGGCATGAAATTGCTGGTCCTTGAAAAGAGTTAAACTCCGAGGCTTCCATAGCTTTGTTGCGCCATCCTTATTTAGTTTCTCTCAGCCCCGCCGTAAAGTACCTACCCCATTGGGGTATTTGGTTACATATGGTTTGTCTGTGCGTTTACCATATTTTGTAGGTCCTTTGTCGTATCGTTTGAAGTACAAGCGAATATGAATCTAAGTAAATGTTTTTCCGAATTCTGGAAATTAATTTTCAGCATCCAGTCATCGCAGCATTGTAAAATCTTATCGAAGTCGCGCTGCAAAAGAGTTTTAATACCTTTTCCATCCTGATGGTCTTGGAGCGTTTTCTGTTCGCAGTATGTTCGCTAACATAACGCTATAACGTTGAAGAGAAACGAGCTTTTCGAGCTAATAGGTATATGGGATAAGGCCTTTTTTGAACAACACCTAACAAAGGAGTCTGATGATATGTTTGGAGGCCTTGAAATAGCTATAACTCCAGCCGAAAGTGTTTGTGTAGTGTGTTGTTTTGTTATGACTGGCTTGAAAAACTCACTCAATAACAAGAAGTGCGGCATCCCTGCACGATACCCATGTATCAAACCCTCTTGTTGAAGAGAAGCTTTGGGTCATGGTAGTCATTTGTAAGGCTTCCATCATTCTAGTATTTCTTTTCGTTAAAGATGAATGGACCATATCTAAAGTGAATTACGGAAACCCTTCGTTATTGAAAAAAAAAATATGAAGGATTTTCGGCTCCGATCGTGTACACAATGAATGGAGACTGGACAACGAATTTCAAGCAGAACCGACATGAGAATCTCTGGAGGAGTACGAAAAATCGGATGATGATGGCCTGACCATGTATAGTTGATGCACACAAAAGCTACATAGGAGGCGCGAATGATCATAGAAGACACATTGTAGAGAGATAGCCGGAGAGGAAACCTCAGTGAGCGGAAGAGGGCCTTTACCAACTCAAAGGCAGTAATGGAGAAAGGCCATCAGGAGCTGGAATATTTGGCATTTTATGGTATAATCTTTGTTGGTTGTCGAATTTTTTTGGATTTGAATGTCTATTACTCAAAATTTTATTTATATACTTATACGAGGCTTAGCAGATTCAATCAGAACATATTTACATGATGTTGGCGTCGATTGCTCATATATTTATGGCCAAGGATTCGACGGAGCTCCGGCAATGTGTCCAATTCATTATTGGTGCACAGGCTCATCTGAGATCGTGTTTCCCCCTGGCAATTTATGTACATTGCGCTGAACATAGCTTTATTTTTGCAGTCAATGCAGCATGCGAAGTGTCAGGAATCAAAAATGCGTTAGGAACTATCGGAGCGATCGAAGCATTTTTTCACTGGCCTAAAAGACAAGACGTTCTACCCCAAGAATTTTCAAAAATGACAAACAAAAGTGAGAAAAAAAAAACAAAAGTTGAAGTCTGTTTGTCCTACCAGGTGGGCTCAGTCTCATGAAGCAGTTGGAACGTACTTTGAATTGCAACCGGCTGTAATTGAATCTGGAATCTGGAAGAAATCAAAACGTGGAAAGATCGAGATAC
This sequence comes from Melanostoma scalare, assembly GCA_949752695.1. Lineage (NCBI taxonomy): Eukaryota > Metazoa > Arthropoda > Insecta > Diptera > Syrphidae > Melanostoma > Melanostoma scalare. Next base: position 189,094,583 of record OX456985.1, on the reverse strand, counting down.
TTCGCAAAATGCATTGCATCTTTTGACAGCGATTTCGACGGTTGAATTTCAAATCGCCTGTCACATTATGGAATCAGTTAATTCGATTGCTTTGCCTTTGAGTCGAGGATTGCAATCTAAAGACCAAGATCTTGGTGAGGCTAATAAGCTGGCAGATGACGCTTTGAATGAATTTACGTAAAAACGCGATAACGCAGATTCTACTTTCCACGTTGTTTATGAACATGTGTTAGAATTTGTTCTGAATATACGAAATCACAATGAAATTGAAACACCACCGCACGCCGCCGCCGCCTTTGCAATCAACAAAAAAATCGTTGCAACGTTCAAGCCCAAAGTATTGAAGACTACTACAAACTACAGAATTTCTTTCTACATTCTGTTTCTTGATACGTTCATTTCTCAACTCAAAACTCGGTTCTCGGAACACAAATCCATTTTCCAAAGTTTCGGGCAACTGTTTCTTAAACAAGAATTGCGCTGACCTCTACACATTTTACGCAGATATTTTGGATTGTTCGAAAGAAAATTTTCTGTCAGAAGTCAAGATGTGCGGAAACAACAAATCCACGGCCAATCAATAAAGTTCTTGAATTTTTAAAATAATAATATTACTTCTCCTTTACTTTTTTGGCTTGCTCATGTTATACCTATTTTTCCGTCCAGTAACGAAATTTTGAAAATTAGGGGCCCGACCCCCCCCCCCCCCCCCTGTGGATCCGCCTTTGACGTACCCATATTATTTCATGCCATATCATTCTTTTGGTTTTGTATGGGGGAATTGTCTTACTCTTATGTTGAAGTAATATGGTAGCCTTTCAGGTAGATGCTGACATATCTCAAACTTCACTGGGCGTGAACATAAATCCAAAAATCAGATCCTTATCTACCTAAACTAGCACAACAAACCTGGTCAGCTGTAAATTTCTAAAAAACCAAATTAATAATAATCAAAAATCGAATGCAAACACAATCCTAATTATTCGCAAAAAAAATTCATTTTGGCTTACAAAAACCGCTCTGCCTCTATTAAAGCTCTATAACTTGCGTTGGTCCAAATCTCATTTGAAATTCAAAAACGCAAAATTTGAAAAAGGAGGCAACGACGTTTGTTTTTTTTTTTTTAAATGAATAAAAAGAATTGTGGATGTACAGATCAACAACTATGCAATTATGAAGAAACATATGCATTTGAAATCTAATCAAACTAAATTTTTACAAAAGCTTTCGTTGCTTTTAAACGATTATTCATCGTCATTTAACCATTTCTTACGTATTGAAAGAAATGAGCAAACATTAGCAATATAATATATAATCATGAAAAGCCAATATGTTGGTATACATTGCATCTAGTAAGCCAATTTTGTTTACGTTTACAATTCTGCTGCAACATTCTCGATTCTCTTCAGAGGCAACACGGGCAACATAATAAACGACACACAGCAAAATAGCAGCAACAGAAACAAAAAACTCTTCGTGTATCTATTCATACTCGTGCAACCACAGAAAAGCGACAACCGACAACACAGAAACTTAACGAATCGAACAACTCTTAACATTTTCGAACTGCCTTACCATTTATATACAATGGTTAGTGTCTATACTAAACCAGTGTATGCAAAAAATGTTTGTACCGGAAATCTTGTTCTGATTTGACAACCAACAAAAAGGGGTTGGAAATTTTATTTCGTATTCCTATATTCTTCGTATTTTAGTTTTTTTATCTTATTTTTTCGTGTCCCTGCAACCAAAAAGAGCTCACAGTCACATTTTCACTCTACGCTAAATTTGTTTTTCATTTTATTGGAATGGGAATTTATTATACCGCTCTATTTTTCAAATATCCTCATAAGAGTTTCTTACATGAACAATGTGAGCAGAGAGAGAGCATCCATTGCGAAATATTTTTAGTTCACAACTTTAGATACAGATGTCAGAACTCTGTTTCCGGGAGAAGTTTGCAAAAAAGAATAATTCTATGGCGAATGAGAACATGATACATGACTATATTTGTGGTAGGTGACAGTGGTTTTAATTTTGAAATCGTTTTATATACAAATTCAAAAATGCAGACCAAAATAAGTTGAGTGCTTCTTTTATAACAGAACAAACTTGAGTAATCGTTCTTTATAAATTATTTGTTGATTAAATGCTGAGAAGCTTCAATTTGATTTCAATTCTCAATTGACAACCAAATTAGCTTTTTTGTGAAAGCTGGACTATAAAGCACAAATTTAAAATGTAGGTATATTACATTATAGATAACCTATTTCAGCACTGGAATTTATTTTTTATTTTTCTATTATGTTTCTTTACTTAGAATTGAAATGATTTTATGATTATAGTAAGGAGTGTTGTGTTTTGTTTGCTCTTTTATGGGACAATACTCTTCGAAATTACAAACACAAAGTGTAGGCCAAGTGCAAGTTTGGAACTAAACTTTTTTTGTTTCATGAATTTATTAGTTAGAGCGCAAGGAACGAAACGTTGTTCAAGGGAGAGCCTCGTGTTTAGCTGAGCAAATATATATGTATAAATGGTAGTGTGAGAAATTATTTAACGCTAACATCAGCATTCACGGATACTTTGCATGATTATGTGCGTGAATTATCTCTCGGAGAAGACCGAGTTCCTTATGAGTTTTTTAAAAATGACTTCAACATCTGCCTGTGTCATTTATCGAAGATATTTTCAAAAATACTACACACAGCAGAAGTACCGCAAAGTTTTAAGAAATCAATAGTGTTTCCAATACATAAAAAAGGTGACACAAACAATGTAGAAAATTATGGGGGAATTTCATTTATGAATATTGTAGCCAAAATATTTGCAGGCGTATCCTACTGAAAAGACTTGAACGTTGGGTAGAAGAAAACAAATTACTCAGTGAACTTCAAGCAGGCTTTAGTGCAGGATACTCAACAGTGGATCACCTTTTTTCTATTCAAAATATTGTAGATCACTACCTAGAAAATAGGAAAAAATTGTATGCAGTATTTATTGACTTTAAAGCGGCATTTGACAGCATTGACCGACGAGTATTATTATACAAGCTCAATTCAATTGTTTGGCATGTCTTCCAAAATACTAAAATTATTAAAAAATATGTATGAAGAGACTGTATCGGCTGTATGGGACGGCGAATTTTTAATTAATTAATTTGAATTAATTTTTTACCAAATGGAATCCATATTGCAGGGCAAACAATAAGATGTCTTTTATACGCAGACGATATAATATTGTTCGCAGATTCCCCCGAAATCCTTCAATTAATGATAAACAAATTCATTAGTTACCTACTGTAAGTCTTGGAATTTGGTAATAAATACTTCAAAATCGAAAGTCATGATTTTCCGAACAGAAGACACTTCCGAAATGAAAGATGGACTGTAAACAGGGAACCTCTTGAAGTTGCGGAGGATTTTAATTATCTGGGTATGAAGAAAACATCTTCAGATTAAGCTTGCAAAAGCAATAGCTGCAATAAATTCAACATAGAAAAATCTGTTTAGAAGTAGACTCGTTGCGGATAGCGTCAAGTTTAAAGTATTTGAAGCTGCTCTGAAATCAATAATGACATATGGATCACAAGTTTGGGGATACCAACAATATGACGAAGTAGAAAAACTTCAACGATTTTTCATTAAAAAAACATTTGCTCTACCACAGTCAACGATGAACTACATGCTCCTTCTAGAAACTGGTCTTTCACCAACTTTTCTTTACACTCTAAGAATGCACTTTCAATATGTCTTAAAAATACTCACATACCCTGACTACCAAAGATACTTGCACAGCATAGCATACGCAAAAACATAAGCTGGTTCAGTAAATGTGAAGGGCTATCTCTGCTCTGTGGAACTCCACTATCAAGCTTAGACACACAAGACGTTTATCTAAGAAATAAACTAATGAGCTAGAAGCTTTGGGTATAAAAATAAGATCAGATCATATTGAGGAAGCTAAAGGCTAATCAAGGACATCATTGTATCCAAAGCTCCAGTATAATTTAAACAGTCTGAATTATTTTACTGATGAACAAAGCTTGATTGAAATTTCCAATATTTTTCGAGCGAGGGGAGAACTGCTACCTCTAAACTACAGGCCATACCACAAAGACCGAAACAAGAACAAGAAACTTCTTTTCACTTTTTATCTATCTGTCCCATTTTAAAAGAACTTCGATTCGTATACTTTCAAAAGAGAATTTTAAGTGAAGAAGATTCTATAAGTATATCTTAAATGGCGTAAATTGGAAAAACCTGGCTCATTATTGCATAGAAACACTTAAATACCGACAAGAATTTATTAACGATTAATAGTAGATTTCAACCCAATCAGGTGCACCCTCATCTTTCGTACACGAAAACTCCATTTTTGTTAAGCAAATATACAATACTTTTCATATTATTATAATTTCAAAATGTTAAAAAAAGAAAAAAAAGAAAGAAGAAAAGAAGAAAAAATATTTTCAACAAAATTTTAGTCATGGAAAATTAAAGCATTATTACTTTAAAGAGAGAGCAAAAAAACTCATATGTTTAAAACAATATTTAAAGAAAAAGTTGGCATCTGGCAGACGGTTTCAAACCAAGGCCAAAAGTTATTTATAATTATGAAAAATTGTAGTTTAAATAATATGGAATTAAAAATAAACTAAACTAAAACTAAACTTGTCTCTCGATTAATGGTATAACATTTGTACTTCACGAATTCACACACAAAAAAGTATACAGGTGTCAAATCGCAACCCCGTAGTTGCCAATTGACATCACAAAGACGGCTGATAACAATATTTGGGATTTTGGTTTGCAAAGGATCGATTGTGGCATGGGTAGTGTTTTGTGTGGCATGATGCGCAGCCCTGCATGAACCAGAGGCCGTTAAGATCGATGTCATCAATTTCGGATTATTTGGCCGAAACGTTGTCCACAGTTTTTAAAATTTTCAGTCTCAGCTACTTCGGCCATATTCTCGTCTGTGCTCACGGTACAAAATGACTTTTGTCCACTAAGCACATGCCAGTCTCACGAACCTTTTGCGCAAACATGCGTACAGCAGGCGTAGCTTGTGCATCATTTCGGCCAAAACTTCTTTTCAAAAAACCAACTATTTTGGCTAAACAATACTAACTTTGCTTGAAAAAGTTTTCAATATAAAAACACTCTGTACCAAAAAACAGCTCTAGTTTCTTCAGTGGGTATTTTGGCCCAGAGGCATGAATTTCATGTGATTTTTGAAGTGTAAAAAAAAAAAATAAAAATCAATCAATATTTTTAGTATCCTATTTTTGTTTTTAAGTTAGGTACTAGATAATTAAAGAGTAGAGAAAAAAACTTGCTGCTGATGAAGGAGGGAGTCTCCAATAATTGGCCACGATTCCGACCCTTCTAGCAATCGGAAACAAAAATTATTATTAATCTAGGATAATGTCGCTATGGTAAGAACTAAAGAAATGTTGAAACAAAAATTATTCACAAAATGGCGACTGCATGAAAAAAACAGTTTTTCTACCACATTTTGGACTTTTCGATTTTTTCTAAAATAGAAAAAGACCGAAATTTGGGAATGAGCGTAGTTCCGACCTTAGAGAAGACTTTAAAGTAAACTTTCAAAAAAATTTATGTAAATTGGTCCAGTAAAACTCGAGAAATCTTGGCAATGTTTTTGTAAAAGCCGAACCAGTTTGAGTGCGCCTCAGCAATGAACCTATACTTCCAAAAACAGTTTGAATTTTGAAAAGTTATCTTGTAGACACCTTCTTAAACAGTTAAACTCTAAAAATATTTAAGAAAATCGATTATTTTATTTCTAATCCAGAATACCTCCTTAATGAACGAAAATTCTTTTGAGTGACTTTTGTCACTTTTTTCAAGACTTTCTTGATATTTTTTTTTTTTGCATCTGAAAGGCTAAGTCGCACGGAGCTAAGAGCAAGCTCATATGTACGTATTTATCTATACGCTCTTCATTTATGATGCAAGTGTAAGTAGTTAGTAAACACCAACACGAGCACAAAGAGAATGAATATAGGACGCTATGCTAAAAGTACAGCTTCGTCTGAAAAAGAAGGGCGTTTACCAATATTCCTGCGAGCTCTATACCGCCGGGAAGAAATATTATAAGATCGTTGAAGTACATTGAGAGATGGGCTCAAGTGTTGATTCCATTCAAAACCGTCGATGCGTTTCCGACGTATATGTTTTCCAAAACCTCTCCAAAAAAGTGACTTGAAATCTGCGAAAAATGGAAATTGTTTCATGTTTTGCTATGCTTTGAAGCATATAGTCTATCGTCTATTGCCTCGAAAGCCTGCTTGATGTCCGTTGATTAGATGTTAGTTCTCAATCCATTTCGTCATCATTCAACATTTCTTCCTTGATCAATAATTGAATGGAAGATTTTTTTTAAGGATGGAGGAAGATTTCCTCTTAAAAACTAAATAGGGAACGGGTTTTTGCATATTTAAGAATATACTTACGCCTTTTCAAAGATTGCAATAAGCACTGAATAAGAGAAAAAGGTTAAAAAAAGCTTTGGAAAACAATAATCTTTTTGAATGAAGTATGTTTCAAGAAATGCTGGTGAAGGGACATTTTACACATACCTATCAGTTATTTGCAGACATCATACCAAATTATTTGCAGTTTCTCTTCCACATTTAACCAAAATTCAATGTGTACTTCATTCTCTAAGGGATAGAGTTTAAACGCACTTGAATAAACAAAAATGATAATTAAACGAATTATTTGTACGCTTCACTGCACTCTTCATAGTAGGTGTCTTAATTTGGTGTTTATGTGCCGTACAAGTGCAAAAAGTAAATTTATTTTGATTCCTCCGCTTTTGTTTGCACTCCTCTTATTCGCATCTTTCATTATTTTTCCTCTTCGAATGAATGAAAAGACTCAAATGAGCTCCAGCATAGTTCCGCACATGTGTTGTGTAGTTGGCAATGTGCTCCCTACTTGAGACCCATGAGAAAAAAAAGAAAACACAAAGAGCGGAGTGTTTCCTTTGAGGATCTGCAGTTTGCGCACCCGTGTGCGTATCTTTTGCGTAAACGAAAAGCGAAATTCTATCAGAATCAATTTATTTGGTTTTTGCACGGGCCATAAAATTTTAATGGCCCATAAGAGTCGCCACATTTCAAGCTAATTTGTTAAACAAGTTTTATGGACAAAGATTCGCCTGTTACTCACTATGGTCTCTCTTCTTTGCGGTGTATGCAAACTTCCAGGGAAGTCTGCACTTCTTGAAAGTCAGATTCTTGATAGTCATTGATCTAAGAAAAATGCGGTCTCGTGAGAGTAGCATGTGGAGAACACTTCAGCGGAAGTTTGGTGTGGCAATTAAAAGGCCATGGCTGGTTTAATCAATCGTTGATCAAATAAATCAGTCTGTTTGTATAGTGCTAGTTATCGTTAAAGATTCTCAATAAAGGTGTGTTTGTCAACAACGTATCAAACAATACACAAAAAATTCAGTAGTAAGTAAGTGCAATTTCATATAACATTTTGAAATTGAGAGCTATGGTTATGCCGTCAGCCAAGATTGACAGTTATTATTATTTTTTTGTTTTGTTTTTAAATATACATTTTGGTTGTATTTTTAATACACAAATACAAAAAAAAAACAATCGTCTCAGTAAGACGGACGAGCACATTTAGTTGGTTGAGGTATTCTTCCACTTGATTCAAAAACCTATCGAGCAGGAGCGTTGATTGATGTCCATCCGCTCAACATATCCCAGCCATTGTAGTCTCGCGATTCGTACCCTTCTAGCTATTGCATGTCGTAGTACAGCTCAAACCATTCATTGTCGACAAGCCTTGTCGTCACATCGAAAACCTTTTCCGACATCAAAGGTTTTGATGAGTTCTTTACTAACCTTGACAGGGCATAAGCCCTGTAAGCAAAGTCATTGTGTAGAATCGTACGAGTACAGGAGCATAGCACTCTTGGTCGAGGTGCCAGCGGAATCTTTTTCTACATCACCGTTAAGCAGTCAGTATACGCAGCAGTTACGACAGCGGTTATTGCAGTTGTTCTTTTCAAGCTTGAGTTCGACCTTTTGATAAGAATTTTTAAATCTCATTCCTATCAAAGCATCTCTCAATTTGCCTAAACGACCGCTTCTCATGATGCTTCTCTTTTTTGAGAACTCGCGGTCGTGCTTTTTGTTTGGCTGAATCTATTTCGTGGAACCATGGGTTTCGTTGTTTTGGCCGAGTGAAACCCAAAACCTCAGATCGCTGTCACTGGCCTTCAATGCTTAATGCTGAAGACAAGGGATTTAAGGACAGTTGACGGGACACTGGAATGGAAAAGGCCTTGGAAATCTTTTGCAAGGGTTTTCCGCCGCAACTGGTTCTTCAACTTGGTGTAACAAATATTAGATTTCAGCAACTCGTTTGACCGGAATCATCATTTGGAGCACAAATAATTAGAGTATGTGCAGTCCTTTGAGACCAAAGTTCAAGTTTGTAGTTCTTCTTTTAAAAATTTAACTTAAAACTAATATAATTAAAAGATAACTCTAAAATATTGATAATTATTTATAACTTTCATTAAAATTAAGATTGCACAAAATAATTTTTTTAACAATTTCTTATATGCTATTTAAAACACATTTTACATTTTTTTTCCGGGAATACATTTTGCTTTCTGAAAAAAGTACCTTTGGTTTTTTTTTAATTTCTCGAAAACCAACAAAGATTTTTTCGTTCGTTTTGTTGTTTTTGAGTAAAAATTAATAAAAGCATTGACTATTATTGAAAGAAAAAATGGCCCTTCATAAGACAAAATTTTGTACAAAAAAATTTATTAAAGAAAAAAATATTTGAATGTACTAAAACCAAAATTTTTACTAAAGAAAAAAGCATGAGCTATCAAAAATATTATAGTATGTGGAAGTAAGTGGCTAAGTTAGTTTTTAATAAATTTTTGAAAAATTTAGTCAATTTGTTATATAAAATTGCTTCCGCCTACACGGAGGGATATAGACCAAATGCAATTTCTTTTCTTGTCTTGACCCAACCTATCTATCCTGAGTTTTAAGCAAACCGTATGTAAGACATAAATAAAATAAAATTCTAAAAGTTAATAATTAATTATTTTTGTATTCAAACGAAGAGCAAGCTATTTCAATATTTTTACAAGAAAAGCAAAAATAGTTTGTCCGATTTGCCGAAATAAAAAATTGATGATTTTTAGGCAAAAGAAGTTCGATCTGAATAGAGAGAAAAGCTTTAATTTGAGATTTTTAAATTCATCAACGACGATATACGCACCATTCGTTACCATGCGTTGGTTGACCAGTGGGTGAGAGTCAAGTGGATTGATTAACTGCGTTAGATAACAGCTCAAAGCAGTGGCGTAGATAGGGGGGGGATCAGGGGGATATATCCCCCCAATTGGGATCGGTAGATGTTCAACATAACCCGTCATGAACCAAAAAAGTTGAAGAAACACTCTGTGAAATTTAATACCTACTTCCTACGTGAATTAAGTCTTATTAGTACTCACAGGATTGTACATTCTATACCTACATTCTACGGGGAAAAAACCAAAGTCAACTTCATCTGAAAGAAAATATTATTTCGGCAAATCACTTAATCTTTTGAATTTCTGTTTTTATATCGATTTTCCGCGACATGTTTGAATAAAATCTTTCTCTTAAAGTCTCTAATACAGCAGTTCACCAAACTTTACTGTATTAACAATGCAGGTAATGCTCTTGCAAAGCTTATAGTGCAAAATCTTCAAAATTGTGATCTGGCCATTTCTTTTTTGATCGGCAAAGGGTGCGACGGACCGAGCAATATGTCTGGTCGATATAATGGTGTTCAGGCAATTATTTGCCAACAATTTGCTTCGGATGCTCTGTACGTCCATTGTGCAGCACATTCTTTGAATCCTTGCTGTATCTGTTTCCAGCAAAATACCAGCAATTAGAGACTGCCTAACCACAATTGAAGCAGTTGACAATTATTTCAATCTCCACAAAAAAAGACATTAAAAAGGCGGAATCTGACGCGATGGATCTCAAAATATAAAGCAGTTGAAGATTTTGAGAAGGTATTTCCGTTTGTGTTCGAGACTCTTGACCAAATAAGAACATTGGAAATTGACGCAAGGAACTGGAAAAGCGCTATGGATTTCGAGTTTTTGATTAGCTTAAAGGTTAAAAGTATGGTTTACCAACTCTCGTTGTCAATAAGTCGTGAGATTCATAGATTGAATTTAGACTTGGTAAAAGCTATGATTTAAGGGATCAACTAAAAACAGAAGATGACGCATTTTCGAAAGTGTTTGAAGATGCAAAAAAAAATTAGCTGAAGTCCTTGATATTGACGTTAAACATAAGAGAATAGTGAACCGACAAAATAATAGTTCCAACCCTTCGGTACAGAAGAATATTTTCGTGTTATGAAAACAATCCTTTTCTCGATTTCTATGAAATGAACCTTGGAGAAAAATTTACAAACCATGAAAACATACTATAGAAGGTTTTTCGGTTCTTATCAAGGATTCTTCGTCTGAAATAAGTTTTGCTGCTGCTTATGTTGACGTCAACGCTGAGGTTTTACATGTCGATGTTGATGTTGCTGTGAATAATCATGAAGCTGATGCTGCCTCCCAGTTGGCTGTAGCAGATATACCTCTAAACGTCAAAAATAAGAATGATCAAAAAAGTCATCCTGTTTTGATTGGTGCTGATTTTAACTCTGGATTGAATGTTGTTTACAAATCGAAATGGATACATATATCTAAATTCCATCATAATACGGAGCCTGGTGACATCATTAAACACATTGCTTCTAAGACTGGCATTCCAGCTAATGCTTTTAAATGTTTCAAGCTGATCAGGAAAGGAATGTCGTTGGAAGACATCAAATTCGTCAATTTTAAGATGTGTGTACCAGCCGAACACTTAGAAGTTCTTTTGAATGATTCAGCTATTTGGCCTTACGGTGTTAGGGTCAAACATTTTATCGAGTATTCAAAAAACAACAAAGCAGCCTCGATAACTCTAGCCGATACTTAAATCTCTTCGGTGATGACTCTTATGGCGGTACTGTATCGAAAACAAGTGATGTACCTAGGGCCGTCGGCGTCGCTGTATCAACTTCATCGAATTTATATAATTTATCTATTTATTATCAAAATGTTGGTGGTGTAAGAACCAAATTAGAACAATTATTCTTATCACTTTCTTCTGAGCTATATGATATTGTTATTTTTACTGAAACATGGCTAAACGATAATTTTCTTACTACTGAAATTTGTAATTCTTCTTATAATATATTTAGGAAAGATAGATTTCCACATTTAACTGGGAAAGAACGTGGAGGGGGAGTTTTGATAGCTGTAAAATCGAGTTTTGCTTGTAAACATGTAGCTTTAGTATCTGACTCACCTTCCTTTCAGACTACTTTTGATATTGATCAATTAATTATCAATGTTTTGTTGTGCAATAATGAAGAACTTTTTATTATGTGTAGTTATATACCACCAAGAAGTTCTATTGAACTATATGATATACATCTAAGCAATTGTAAGGATATTCTTGAAAATCTCTCCAATCTCCAGCATGTTTTTTATGCTGGTGATTTCAATTTAGGTGATATTAATTGGACTTTTGATCATGAAGAAAAATATTTAGTTCCTTTCGATATAACTACTGAGACCGAAGCATTGGTAGTGGATTTTTTTAGTCAATTTGATATTATTCAAACAAGTGATTGTAAAAATGATCAGGGTCGGATACTTGATTTAATTTTTGTCGATAAGCAATTCAAAGATGCAATTGAAAAATGTTTGCTACCAATGCTCCAGAACTCAATCTTTCATTGTGCCTTGGTGGGTAGTCTTAGTTTATATAGTTTTTTCAAAAAGAATAGTTCGAAAAATTTAAAACTTGTTCATTGTTTTGAGAATGCTGACTTTGATGTTATTAACGCTCATCTAGCCTCGTTGCCTTGGGGGAATATTATGAATCAACCTGATTTAAACCTTGCTTACAATGACTTAAAAAGTGTTATTAATTGCACAATTGAACGTTTTGTTCCAAAAAAATCAATATCGTGTAATTCAAATCCAATTTGGTTTAATAAAAGGTTGTCGCGTCTTAAAAACCAGAAAAATAAAGCATATAAGAGATACAAATTCAATAAAAGTAACCAAAATCTGCTAAATACATATTTAATGTTGCATCGAGAGTTTGAATCCCTTAATACAGTTTTATACAGGAATTATATTACTTCAACTGAGAATAAAATAAAAACCGATAGTGGCCATTTCTGGAAATTTATTAACTCTAAGCGAAAAAATACAGGTCTTCCAAATTGCATGACTCACTTAGACACTACTTCAAGTAATTTACCAGAAATATGTAATTTATTTGCTAAATACTTTGAATCAGTTTATAGTCATGAGTTGCACTCTCAAAATTTTCCGGATGTATCCGAGAGATTTAGTTTGGGTTCTCTTCGAATAAACGCAGATGAAATCTTAGATGCTTTAAAGCAAATCGATACTTCGAAATCAGCTGGGCCGGATGGATTCTCATCCCAATTTCTTAAAAATGCAGCAAATTCTATTGCCGAACCACTTTCAATTTTATTTAACCGATCATTGGAGAATGGTTTGTTTCTGAGTGAATGGAAAGTTTCGTTTCTTACACCTATTTTTAAGGCAGGTTCTAGACAAATTGTTTCCAATTATAGGCCTATTTGCAAAATCTCTACAATTCCAAAAATTTTTGAGAAAATCGTAAGTGAAAAAATCCTTTTCGTTGTCCGAGAGCACATATCAGTCTCTCAACATGGTTTTATGCCTGGCAGATCAACGGCTACTAATTTGTCCATCTTTGTCAACTCTGTTATCTCTAATTTCGAAAATAACTCGCAAACAGATATAATTTTCACAGACTTTGCCAAAGCATTTGACAGAGTAAAACATACAATCCTAGTTCATAAACTCGCTTGCCTTGGTTTCCATTCTAGTTTACTAAAATGGATTGAATCTTATTTAACTGGGCGTGTTCAGATCGTAAAAATTGATAAATATTTTTCCGATCCTATCTATGTGCCATCGGGAGTTCCACAGGGAAGTCACATTGGACCATTGCTATTTCTTTTATTCATTAATGATATATCTGATATATTCATTAACTCGCAGTGCCTTCTTTATGCTGACGATTTAAAGCTCTTTAAAAAGGTTGAATCCATACACGACTGTATACTTCTTCAGAATGATTTTCTTAGGCTTTCACGATGGTGCGATGCAAATTCTCTTCATCTACACTAGTGGAAAAAATTAAAGGATCAAAAAAAAAATTTTGGAATCATAAAAAATTTTTTTCAATTTCTCAAAAAATTAAATTTTTTTCCCATAAACTCAAGCATTTTTATCAGTAAAAATCCATAAAAGAAGTGCAAAATCATTTTTTTGCATTTTTTAAGATTACTAAGATCATGATCCTTTAATTTTTTTTTCCAAAATTTGATCGAATAAAACAGAAAAACGGCTTGATGGATTGAATCGAAACTTTGTGAGGTTTTTGTGGGGATATTAAACTGTAAAAGGCACGCTCAACATGACCGGTTTTCTTAACAGATCCAACTTGGTGCTTGATTGTTCCAAAACACACCAAAAGCCCATTTTTCTTAATTTTTTAAATTAATGTAAAGATTAGAAAGAAATTTTTTTTTTCGAAAAAACCAAAATGATTTTTGTTGGAAATTTATTCGAATTTTCAAAACTCTCCTTGTTTTTCTTGTGCAATCACCGGTTGCTGAGATATTGATGGTTAAAGACAAACAGACCCTTTTTCATTCAAAAATCGATATCTCAATGAGAAAAGGTCAAATCGAACTTTTCAAAAAAGCAAATTCAAGCTAAACAAACAAGCTATCCAGTCCATCTAGTGGTTAAGTTGAAAAAAAATTTTCCAAGATCATACACCAAAAAAAAGAACCAAAAAAATTTCGAAAAAAATTTGTTCTCAGTATTTATTAGGACTGAGCGAACTACGTAGCTTGAAAAAAATTTTTGTCATTAGATCTCAAAACTAGAAGTTTTGAGCTTCAAAATGCTTTTTTGAAGTTCCTGTACGACCATTTTTAAGAGAATTACAAATACTTGAAAAACCCCAAAAAATTATGATTTTTTTTTTGATCCTTTAATTTTTTCCACTAGTGTAAATGTAACCAAGTGTCAAGTGTTAACATGTTTTAGAAAAAAGGTCTGTTTTGATTATAATTATAATTTGAAAGATATTATCTTGGAAAGACTCCGTCAGAAAAAAGATTTAGGTGTAATTCTTGACGAAAAATTATCCTTCAAACCTCATATGGATCTAATTATTAGCAAAAGCAATTCGATGCTAGGCTTTATTAAAAGAAACGCTCGGGAGCTTTCTGACATCTTTACTTTAAAAGCTCTTTACTTTTCATTAGTTCGATCCGTTTTAGAGTATTGTTCTATTGTTTGGAATACTTTTTATCTTAATGCGTCAGATAGAATAGAAAGAGTTCAAAGGCGATTCACTAGGTACGCTATCTTTAAACTCAGTTGGAATAGTGAAATCCCTTGTTATAATGCTAGGTGCTTACTAATGGGAATGCAATCTCTTAGAATAAGAAGAAAATATTTCTCGATTATGTTTGTTCGTGACATTCTTAGTTTTCGTATAAAGTGTTCATTTCTTTTAAATGAATTAGGTTTTCGTATCCCCCCAAGAAATATCAGGGCAAGTGATCTGTTTTTTATTCGTTTTCATCGAACAAATTATGGTTGCAATGAACCATTAGCAAGATGCATCAAGGAGGCAAACTCAGTTTGTAATTTAATAGATTTTTTTGAAAATTGTTCAAGAGAGGCGTTCAAAAATAAACTTTTTCTTATATTAGCTAATCTTTCTTAAGAAATTCTCAATTCTTTGCTTTTAAACTCTTTTTCATTGTATAATAATTTTAATTTATAATTTATTCACTTTTTGTATTCTAGTCTATAAGAGTTACTCTGATTGACAAAATAAACTAAACTAAACTAAACTAAACTAAACTAAATATACAAAGCAGCTGGAAAATTTAATGAAAATGTTGAGTCCATCTTCTGTTCTTGAAGAATTAAAAACTTGGAGGTGATATTTGATCCGAAGGAATAATACCTACTTCCTCTAAGAATTCATGGGAAGCGCTCGATAGCAACCCCAAAGAAAACTTTCCTAACTATATATATCTTCTTACAGGCTATTAGCTACACTGCCCGTTGCAACGTCAACTCCGGAAAGAAATTTCTCCTATTTAAAGAGAGTAAAAACAACACAAAGAAGCGTGACCAACGAAGTGAGATTCTTAAAAATATGTCTTTTTTAATAACAATAAAAATGACAGAATTAAAAGAATTCTATTCTAAGATAAATTTTTTAAATTAATATTATTTCACCTATTACATCAATATATATTTTAGTTCACATTCAAATTAATGCGCATAATATATTATCTTTAAAAAATACACAATTTCTCATGGCATACATAATGAATTCAATGAAGTCTTATTACCTATTTGTTTTTTTTTTTTAATTATTAAATCTTTTAAAAAAATTAGCGAACTAGGTTTATCCCACCCCTAAGCCAAAAGCTATCTACGCCACTGGGTGGAATCATCGGTGCGTACTTCTTTCAAAATGAGGCTGGTAACACCATTACTGTCAATGGAGAGCGGTATAGATCGATTATAACCAACTTTTTATGGGCGAAATTGGAAGAAATTGATTTTGACAACATTTGGTTTCAACAAGACGTGGCTGCGTGTCACACAACAAATGCAACAATTGAATTATTGCGAGAAAAATTTCGAGATTCGATTATTTCAAGAAGTGATATTGAAGAAGTCGTGATTTAACACCATTAGACTATTTCTTGTAGTTGTAGGGTTATTTGAAGTCATTGGTCTTCCAATATAAACAAGATTCTTTTCCAGCTTTACAAGTCAATATTGAACGTGCCATTCATGATATACGTCTTGATTTAGTGGGAAAAGTGCTCGATAATTGGGTTCATCGAATTTGTTGCTGCAGAGAAGTCGTGGTGGCCATTTGAATGACGTTTTATTTAAAACTTTATTGTATTGCTTGAACTACACATTAAATAAAAAATATTTGAATTTCTTTAAAAAAAGTGTGTTTTTATTTTCAAAAAAGAAATCATATCACTCTTATTGGAAAACTCTTTACATTATTTGTTTTTGTTTTTAATTATTAAAACTTAAAAAAAAAAATGAGCGAACTGGAACCATCCCCCCATTGCAAAAAGCTATCTACGCCACTGCCTCAAAGTATATATCGCCCTAAAACTGTTTCTTATTTGTCTCTGCTTTTTCTTAGAAATTTTTTATTTCTTTTGAATCCTTTCAGGATTCAAAGCTGTGCTATAGGACTTTTCATGATGGAACAGGATTTCAACTTCAATGCGCTTAAACCAAATGAGCATTGTTTAATATTTTTCCTGGTGAAAATCTTATTTTATTACCATTTATTCCTGTTCCGCCTTTATACGACTGTGTTGTGGTTGAGCATTACATATAAGGCAGTTATTTGTGTTGATTAAATTCCAATTGCTTTTGCATTTTCAAGTTTTTCTTTAAATAACAAAAAGGAAAAGGTTCTGGTTTATCCTGCGCAAAAAATAAAGGTTTTATTCATTCGTTGCTTATATTTTTAAGGAATCAGCATAGAGAAAGAAGTTTTATATCTCATGTTTCTAGGATCTGGATCTGAAACAACTGTATGGGCCTTGCGAGGGTCATTATCATTAGTAACCCGTTGAAGGAAATGTGTGGCTCGAAAAAATGCAATTCAGCTATTTCAAGAATTCTGCTTTCAACTTCGGTAGAATATGTGGTAAAAATGCTACAGTGAAATTTCGAAACTTGGTAGTAGGGTAAGGTAGGGCTAGTTATGCATAGGGGCAGGTCGAGATATCTCGAAAACTATACACTATAACTTTAGCGGAAGAAAGTAATTGCAGGAAGATTGCGTGACCATCAACTCACCGGGTGAATTGCAAGCGTCTATTGTTTATTTTATGGCAAAAAAGTGAAATTTCTGTTAACTGAAATATTTTGTCTGTAACAGTCGAATGTTATTTTTTTAAAGAGGCAAGTGATAATCTTCCATAAATGTACTGTACTTTTGATATGTATAAAGGTTTTGGGTGTAATTCTAACCGTTCTTTCATAATTTCACTTTTGTTAGTTGAGCTACAGTTGCTCAACTAACCCTACGACTTAGAAACAAAGTAAAACTCCATTTGTTTTGGTTATTTCTACTATAAGTCAAAAATTATTAGATTTGTCAAACATAGAGTTTTGCTTCATGAGGGTAGACAAGGTAGAAAATATAAAACCACGCATTGTAGGTTTCCAATATAGCCAAAGCAGTCGTTTATCGAGAGTCACATTAGATTCCGGGAAGAAGTTACCAATGCCTAGGTACTCAATTAGGTATTACTTTTCTCAATTTGCGATCTGCTTCAAAAAGCTGTCCCACACTCACGTTTGATTACACTCTATATTAAAAATCATTATCACTCGAGAGTGATGACAAGAGCACCTCTACCAACTGTCAAGGTATTGTTTCATGGATTTGTGTGATAGGTGTGAGCTTATTTGTCTGTTTTTCGAACATGCTCATATTATTCAGCTTTACCAGAGTAAGTTCTTCTTTTATTGAACTTTTGCTCCACTTTCATTCTTATAAATATATACGCAATGTAGAACTATGTTCTTGTATTAGTTTCTGTCTTTTCTTCGGGATGACAATAGCTAAGATTTATAACTTCAATATTCCGTTCTATAAACTTCCAGCGAAATGGTCACTTCGATTGGTCATCCAATATTGCGTAAAAGTATTTATTACTTTATTTATTTCCTTTGCATATTTAAGGCATACGTTCAAATTGTTTAAAAGCAAATATTTGTTTTGAACAAGAAGAGTGTTCTAGAGTAAACATTTGCCAAGAACAAACCCGTTGTAAAATGAGTTACCTATAGTTCTTCCAGAATAATTGCTTTCTTCTGATGCTCACAATGCAAGTGCTGCCTAGATACCTGTTAGGCGTTCGTAAATATCGTAATAAACTAATAAACGCATAAAAATACTGATCCTTCGATGGAAATGAGTCCTTAGATTTTCTTTCTCCCAAGCATATCTATACGCGTTCGTTCGTACAAATCGTCACATTTCACGGTGCATAAGTGACAAGAATGATGCGCTTTGTCGCGCAATGCTCTTCCAATTGTCAGCTAAAATTCCAATAATTTGCCACTCTCTACTGCTCATTTTCGCTCTGTTCAACAGCGAGGATATTCGTGTGACTCTGTTTTTATTGCATTCGCGCGACGACTTCTTTAAGATATAGTTACGAAAAATTCAAGGACATTTTTGGGTCCCTATTTGACGTCATACTGTGAAGATAACTTGCGAACATTTACGATATAATGAAAAGACATCCGAATTTCCCGAAGGCACTCAATTATAATCGAATAAAACTGTTCGCACGACCATCCACATAGGAGAACATACCAACAGCAAAGAAGATCCTTGTTTCAAAGAAGAACATCACCATAGCAAGAGGGGAAATGTTACACGCGTAAATCCGGAACGCAATTCGAGGACATTTTTAATGGATCTTCGACAGCGATGACCTTCTCTATTTAGTTCCAAGGACAGGTCTTTCTTTAGTTCTTCCAATAGAAACATAAATAGCACTGTGAGTTGTGTTCGTGTCGGTTATGCCAGAGAGCACTCATATTAGCGATGAAAGGTGAATGTTGTTATGGTTGTATTATTTCATCATTTGTTTGCCTAAACAGCAAACAGCAGGATACTTTCCTCGGAGTTCAGAGTCTGTGTTCGATGTTCGTTCGTATTTTGTAGGATTAGCTCATTGCGATGATGGTGTGAGACTTTAACAGAGTTAGTTTATGCTGCCTTTCATCAGTGTCGGCATCGTCGGCGTTACTCAAAAAGAAACAAGAGTTCACGATTTTGTTGTTTGAATAAATTTACATAGCTGGAGTTCTGGACATGGGGTGGTATTTCTAAGATCCAAACCGCCCACTTGCTATAGACGAGATGGTGTTTTTCTATGTACTTGAGCGAGAAATATCCCCCACTGGGCAATACGATCAATTTATCGGTATTTTGTTTTTTATTATTTACAAATAGTTGCAACTTAATCATCGTTTTGAGGTAAGTTTATTTGCGCCTGTTGCGTGGAGAAGGAGATTCATAAACTGATTGCTTATTTTTTAATCCACAGGACTTAGATGCGATGTTGTGGTGGGCATACACATCAGTTGCCTACAGCGGGGTGCAAACAAGTGTTTGTTGTTTGAAGCAAGAGCACCTTGAACACGTCTCTTTCATTTTTTTGTTTATTTGTTTTCTTAATATTATGTCGTGGAACTTTTTGAAACATTGCTATGAAGTGATAAGAATAGCTTTTAGAGCATTCAACATGAACTTTTGAATTTTTAAAACACTACATCCATCTATCTAGCCCATCGAAGTTTGACCTAGGTATTTAAAACCACATCGCACTAACAGAGCTTGCGTAAAAAGTTGTAGATTGTGCTGTCAGAAAGCATCAAAGCTATTAGAGTTTCATAAACTGTTTATACTTTTTCGAATGGAACTTCATGTATCGTTTGCTTTTTGAAAATTTCAGTGGTGTGCACAACAAAATTTAATTTTTATAGTCGACCATTCACTCATTTTGGTTCTCGTCATGCTAGTGATCCGCTTTTGCGGTACGCAGCGTTATCAGAAAGCCTCTCAGTTTTGAATTGTTTCATGAATGAGGCCAACCAATTGCAGATGTCATTGCATTTGTCGTGTCTGAACCTCGGATCCCAAGAGAGACAAAAACTTTTTCCACTGGTATCACTTTTCGCGAGGAACTGGCAAGTCCTCCGTTACTAAATTCATTGCCTTGAAAAACGCTTTCTCGATAAGCCGTTCGGAACCGGCAGAAATTTATAGGTCCCCTCAATTCCCTCACAAGGTAAGGTTTTGGGAAATGCGCTAGGCCCCAGGGCTCCTCGCTCTGTTGTGCCACCCTATTTATTTAATTTATTTTTTTTCTTTGGATCTTGACTTTGAATATAAATACCAACTGAGCCCGTCCTGTTCTGTCGTGCAATGTCACTTGACGTGAATGCTTCCACGGCTCTTAGTACTTTTATTACGATCAAGCTTCGTTACTCATGTTGTCGTAAACCCTGTTCACACTGTACAATTAGTTGGACAGACTTCGTTTGATGGAAGTTGGATGGTCGGATGTATTTTGCGTTCACATACTTATTAACCTTGTCGTCCAACTTTATGTCACGTACCCTTCCAATCCGTCCAATTTCTAAGTTTTTAAAAATATTTGAAAACCATCCAACAAGTTGCACAAGCGGTCGTCTGAAGGGTTCACACTATCAAGCATTGGTAGTTCAAGCATAAGTCTGTCCAACTAATTGTACAGTGTGAACAGGGCTAAACGAAGCTCCTTCATCTCAGCTGACGTCAACTTATTCCCATCGGCGGAATCTTCTCACCACTTCGTACAGCCTAATGCATACTCAATGATTGATGTAGTTATCTTGCTTCATTATTGATCATTAATCCCATAACTATATTAATCTTTTTACACTTGGGAAGTACATTTCCGCCGTTTCAAACAAATGTCTGGAACACAATCAATATTTTTTGAACTAATAAGGTACCTTGCCTATTGCTTCTTCCAGGAATGTACATAGGGTCCTCACTTATGATGGCTGCATCGTCAGCAAAGAAAAATTGATGTACTTTGGTGTTCTATACTTCATCTTCCAATGACTTTTATAGAGTGCAAACGAATCAAGCCGATTTTTTGATTATCAGTATCACCTATTGTGACTTATAATGTTTAGGTGACTCCAGCTGCACATCTAGGTATCCTTCGTCACCGCTCCTTCATACATATCCTCAATCATCCACACATAGGCCTCTAGAACTTCTCGGTATCTGCAAAAATATTAGATGTCGTATTTGTCGATCCACAGCTTTTTCGAAGGCAACCAGCATGACATGCAAATTTTCTAAGGATTCACGATATTTTTCCGTTGCATATCTGTTGTTGACTTACCAGCAACAAACTCGCATTGATCATTCGCTATCGGTACGATCTTCAAACAGTAGGTCATCAAATTGATCGAACGGAAGTTGTCGCAATTTTGTGTGACTCCGTTTCTATTGTACATTGGTAGAAGGTAATTTTTCCTCTATTGCGTAAGCAGAATATCACCATTTATGAACTTGGAGGTAAGAATCATGAGCCATCAAGGCCCGATGTCTGTCATCGTCCGCCCAACACCTTGTCACTTTTTTAAATTCTTAGCTGTCTCACCAACATCTTTGACTGAGAGGTCACGGTTATTATAGTATAAGTTAGGTTTAGCCTCTGGAAAGTGCTCTCGCGGAAGTTGTTCGTTCAATAGGCCATCACAATACTGTCGATGCTTTCTGCATAATTTTGTCGGCATCTACAAGAAACTGTACTAAAGAATCGTTAGTACCAGAGAACGAATCTCTTGAAATTTTTTTTATTGAAGTTTTTACTTATCGCTTTATCGAGCACTTTAATTCCACAATTCGACATTTTTTCATCAGAATTTGAACGAATTGAAATCGATAAATGAACAACAGCCTGATGTTGTTAAACTCGATCTGAACTACCGAAAACTGATGCGGTAATTCTCTTTGAAAATCGCTTTTTTCTTACTTATCACTGCTCTAGCTTCAACATTCCACCACCATATGGAATGCTTTGTTGGTGGTGTTCTTTTGACCCCAATGGCAACCATTTAGGTCTTTTTAAACAAATTTGTTGTAGGCAATCGGACATACTTGGGCTGTGAACCATGCGTTTTGAGCTACTGTTTTGATGGTGTTTTTCAGATAGTCTTACATGTTCGTAATGAATTCTTTGGCCTTTGCTAAATTACACCACTTGGTTAAATTAATAGCCTTTGTCCACCTCCATAAAAAGTTCTGTCAGCAGAAAAGGCTGTTGCTGGATGACAGCTTTACCCAGTATCGCTTTTGCGGTCCTTCACCTAAGACTTCATAAATTTGGTATCGAATGGTAAACCCTCTGAATAACCTATACACTTGTATAATCTTATCTACCCTATTTGTACGTTAAAGCCTCTTTCCAGGTACTTGTAGAACGGGCAAATGCAGTAGCTTTCTATCTTTTAATCTTTTTAGTTCTAAAAGTCTAAATATCTACATATTATTTTAAATATGTAAATAAATTGGCTGGCGCAACAGAGTTCTCGCTCAGAGCCTAGCGTATTTCTCTCAACCGTGCCTTGTGAGGGAATGGAGATGACCTATAATTTTCTGCCGGTTTCGAACGGCTAATCAAGAAAGCGCTTTTCATGGTGTTGAAATTGCTAACAAAGAACTTGCCAATTTTTCGCAAAAGGCGATAGCCGTGGGAAAACATTTTTACCTCTGCTGAGATTCGAACCACGAACCTCTGGGAACCACATATTATATTAAAGGCACAGTTCAAATGATGACCAATAATTTTCAAATAAAACCGGGTAGTTCTAAATAGCCAAAACTTTCAACTTGGTATTTGTTGCCGTTCGCATATATAAGTTTTGCAGATAAAGGACAATCAATATTAATTTGCTTAGTATTACACTTCGTTGTGCTGTGGTTTGGGTTGGTTGTGTTAATATTTGACCCACAACAATGCTCGGAAGTGTCTTAACCATACCTTGGTGAGGAATGGAGGAGACCTACAAACTAATGCCGATTTCCAACGTCTAAGTGAGAAAGCAATTTTCATGCCAGTGCACTGGGGCTCCACTGGAGTCCAAAATTCAAAAAAAAAAAAATAACTTTAACGGTTATTATGTAATAAAATAATTTAAATTAGTTGAGAACATCCTAAAGTCATTATAAGTAAAAGCTAAATGCTGTTATCTATATTGTTGTCTTCAAAGTTTTAACATTGCCAACACATGACATTTGTAAATTAATGCTCCAAGATTTAGTACGACTTCATTTGAAGTTCTTTGTCTTTTTGTGGAATTTGATCGAGTTGGGTAAGTTAAATAAAGAATTTTCCGTTCTAGTGGGCAAAATGGGAATGAAATACATTCCATGTTCCTCAGAGACAATGAAGCACTCGAAACTTTAGAATATTCAATGTTCCGGGTTAATTATTATTATTATTATTATTATTTTATTTCTAGTGGTAATATTGTGATGAAATACAATCTATGTTACTATAGGGTATTGTAGTGCGTTTATGTGCACACGATATATGCGCGTGTCAGGCGACGAATTCCACTCGTCACTTGATACGCCGCAATGTGATCTTGTGCACATCATCACACCATAATTTTCCCACGAATAATTTCTCATGAATAATTTGCTGACTCTTCTTCATGTATGAATAATTTGCTGACTCCTCTTCATGTATGAATGTGGAGTCATAGTTTTAGTTTCTAGAAGTAGTTACTTTAAAGACACAGAACAATAAAAATTAAAATAAAGAATCCGCAATGACTTTTATTATTACAACACTGAAAAGACTTTTTTATTATTACATGGCGACCGTGACAGCTGCAATCTTCAACAAATGGAAGTATTGAGTGAAGTAAAGAAAGTGTGTAGTAAAAAAAAAAAAAAAAGCTCGCGTATAGTGAATCATTGAAGAGATCAACCTGTAATAATTAATCCAAAAAGAAAAAACCCAAGAGATGAGAGTGAATAAAGTTATTGATAAGCGAAATGGTGTTAGTTGTTAATTACATAGTTGCGATGATGATTGTTCAAAAAAAAAAAAAATAATTGAAAAAGAAGTGAAAGAAAAGTTAGGAAGTGATTACGATGTTTCCTTGCCTAATTAACTAATAATATTTGTTAACGCTTTTACTTGTGACATCAACTACCTACCAATACCAAACAATCCACCCATCGTATTTGATAAATCGCTACCATAAGGATTTTCCAAAGACGGTTAGACGGACAACCGCATTGCTGAAGTGATTACGATGTTTCCTTGCCTAATTTACGAATAATATTTGTTAACGCTCCTACTTGTGACATCAACTCACTGCCAAACAATCCATCCATCGTATTTGATACATCGCTACTCAAAGGATTTTCCAAAGACGTTTAGTAAATGGACGTTTAGTAAATGGACAATGCTGTAAGCCTTTTGTATTTTTTGTTATTATTTTTTTAACATCTCTGAACTAGTGAGTAAAGAATGAAGAGTTTGTTTTAATTTTAATGAAAATTATTCTAGTTATGACTTGTAGTGCCATGTATATTTAGCAAATGACAGTCAGTCACACACACAGTCAATTGCAATAGCCGTAAGTTCATTAGAAAAAATAAAGAGAATGTAATCCAAACATTGATGAACATATTAATACAAAAATCCCAAGATGTTTTTTCAAATATGTTAAAAGAACGTATAACTTTCAATTTTAGCTGTAACTTTAATGAACATTGTTTTAGTGTTGTACAAGTAAGAAAAAGTAACTTTTGCTATTGAACGACAAGCACACATGTTAGATTCGTAGAATTTCTTTTGTATTCGATCATTTTTTTTTCTCATCAAATTAAATTAGATAATGGCACTGCTAAAGAAATTGCCAAGCGCCATTTTAATGGGTTCATCAGGTTATGAAATAGGTAAAGACAGGCAGGAAGAAAAGATAGAAAAGCTTAGAGACATACAAAACAAATTTTACGAACAAATTAATAATAACAACAACCAGCCAATCCAAGACAATAACCAAACATTACTTATCTTAGTACCCATATTTATAGTCGTGGTAATTTTGTTTTGGTCATTTAAATTTTTCCTGTTAATCAAGTTTAACAAGACAGTCCAAAGACCAGGAATCTAAACCTATTTTCATGGCTCAACCAATAACATGGGAAAGCTTAACACAAAAATTAAAAGAAACAAAAACCGAATTTGAAAAATCATACAAATGTTTAAACAGATTGCCAATTCCAAAAAAAACAACGCAGATTAAACATCTGAATATCTTACAATGTCTACACAATACTATAACAGGTATTTTTAATTCAGTAGACGCGGATTTAACCACAGAGCATCGGGCAGATTTCACTATACATTTCACAACAATAAAATCAAAACTTGAATCATTATTTGATTTACTCCAAATTCCCCAAGAGGTCCCAAAAGACTTCAAGAAATTTCTTAATATAGATTTCGAAACCTTTTTTGATCCCGATCCGGAAATTGAAACACTGGATGAATCCCCAAAACCAGCAATAAAAAGTGATGAAACCATGGCACAAACTTTAGTAGAATTTCTTAAATTGTCCTCATCACTCTTACCCGAGTTCGATGGAAAGGCAGAAAATTTACAAAGCTTCAAAGATGCTCTGCTTCTTATTGATTCGTTAAAAGGTGCACATGAAGCATCAGCAGTTAGTCTTGTAAAGACCAAACTAAAGGGCCATGCTAGGAACCTAATAAGCAATGAAAAAACAATAGTTGAGATAGTTGAAAAGCTAAATGAAAAAGTAAAAGGAGATTCAGTAGATGTAATTTCTGCGAAATTACTAAATCTACAACAGAAAAATAAGACAGCAAATCAATATGTACAAGAAATAGAAAAATTGACAAAATCTTTAGAAGGAGCTTATATAAACGATGGTTTATCTTCTGATCTAGCTGCTAAGTATTGCACAACGCTCGCTGTAAAGGCTATGACACAAAACTGTTCTATCGATAAGGTAAAACTTATTATGCAGGCCGGCACATTCAGCGATATGAATGAGGCCATGTCCAAATTCGTAAACAGTTGCACAGAGGCAACCGGACATTCTAATTCTGTATTGTTTTACAGGCAAACCAATAACAGGGGTAATCGTGGAAATTACCATGTAAGAGGTAACTATCACAATAATGGCTACCGCAACAACCAGTACAATAACAGAGGAAATGGCCGATATATAGGCAACTCTAGAGGCAACCCCAGAGGCCGTGTTAACTCGTGGCGTGGCCACAATAATAACAACCGAAATAATGTTCGAGTTACCCAAAGTAACTCGGAAAACTCCCAAGACCCTTTAGGAAACAACATATAAGTACAAAAGTTCATGCTATCAATTTTAATCTCAACGTTTTCGTGTCATTTATGAATGTATTTACTAAACAAAAACTTAAAATATTCACAAGAACAAAGACACCATTGCAAAAGGAACAACAACATGACGTGGTCTACGAAATAAAATGCAACGGCAAGACGAATGAAGTGTGCGATCTTGTATATATTGGCACAACACAATTTTCCACACAATTTCCATATAGTTGATTCAAATTTTGCAATACCATGTGATGGAATCATAGGCATAGATTTTATAAAACAATTTAACTGCCAATTAGATTTCAAATCAAATGAAGATTGGTTTATAATCAGACCCAACAATTTAAATTTTCCGAATTATGTCCCAATAACATACAGTTCTGGTAAAAATTCAATCCTTCTACCAGCAAGATCACAAGTAATAAGAAAAATTGAAATAAAAACAAAAGACGACTTCATTTTTATTCCCAACCAAGAAATAAAACATGGCATCTATGTTGCAAATACAATAGCAACATCACAATTTGCATTAGTCCGTCTACTAAATACAACCGATACTGACCAACTGGCCAGCCTAAGTAACTTAAAATATGAACCACTTTCAAACTATGATGTGGTCCACACTAATCAAAATAGTAGAACAGAAGCAGTTCTAAATCAACTAGAGAAGAATTTTCCGCCCCAATTCAAAAAGAAATTAACAGAAATATGCACCGAATTCAGTGATGTATTCGGATTAGAAACAGAATCAATAACTACAAATAATTTTTATAAGCAAAACTTGAGATTGAAAGATAGCGAACCAGTATATATTAAGAACTACCGGAGTCCTCACAGTCATGTTGAAGAAATTCAAAAACAAGTTAATAAATTAATAAAGGACAAAATAGTCGAACCGTCTGTATCTGAATATAATAGCCCGCTTTTACTAGTCCCCAAGAAAGCCCTACCTGGTTCCGAAGATAAAAAATGGAGATTAGTAATCGACTATCGCCAATTAAATAAAAAACTTTTATCCGATAAATTTCCACTCCCAAGAATTGATGACATCCTAGACCAATTGGGTCGAGCTAAATACTTTTCATGTCTCGATCTAATGTCAGGTTTTCACCAAATTGAACTAGAAGAAAGTTCCAGAAATTTAACGTCTTTTTCAACGAGCAATGGCTCATATCGTTTTACGCGACTACCTTTTGGTTTAAAAATAGCCCCAAATTCATTCCAGAGAATGATGACCATAGCTTTCTCTGGACTTGAACCTTCACAAGCATTTCTCTACATGGACGACCTTATGGTTATAGGCTGTTCAGAAAAACATATGCTTAAAAATTTAACAAATGTTTTTAACACATGTAGAAAATACAATTTAAAATTGCATCCACAAAAATGTTCATTTTTCATGCATGAAGTGACCTTCCTGGGTCATAAATGCACTGATAAAGGAGTATTGCCAGACGACAAAAAATATGACGTCATCAAAAATTATCCAGTCCCACACGACGCGGATAGCGCTAGACGATTCGTTGCATTCTGCAACTATTACAGACGATTTATTAAAAATTTCGCCGATTATTCACGGCACATAACGAGGTTATGTAAAAAGAATATTCCTTTTGAGTGGACAGATGATTGCCAAAAAGCATTTCAATATTTGAAAAATAAATTAATTGAACCAAACCTATTACAATACCCAGATTTTAAAAAAGAATTTTGCATAATAACTGATGCAAGTAAACAAGCATGTGGAGCGGTTCTAACCCAAAACCATAACGGAATTCAACTCCCAATAGCTTATGCATCACGTTCATTCACAAAAGGTGAAAGCAATAAAAGCACAACAGAGCAAGAGCTCACAGCCATTCACTGGGCCATAACACATTTTCGACCATATATATATGGCAAATATTTCATAGTGAAAACAGATCACAGACCACTCACGTATTTATTCTCCATGACAAACCCAAGCTCAAAATTAACACGCATGAGGCTAGAATTAGAAGAGTATGACTTCACAGTTGAATACCTAAAGGGAAAAGACAATTTCGTGGCAGATGCCCTGTCTAGGATAACAATATCCGAGCTCAAAGACTTACAAGCTAAAGTCCTGAAAGTCACTACCAGGCACCAAAGTAAACAGAAAAAATCCTGCGCAGGAGAAAAACAAGTAGATCTGCATAAGCAATCTCTTGACATTGCTTCTAAGCCCAAAGTATTTGAAGTCATTTTCAATGACGAAGTACGAAAAGTAGTGACCTTGCGAATAACGGATTCCTTATGTTTATTTAAACGAGGGAACAAAATTATAGCAAGAATTGTAGTTAAAGATTTATATACCAATGGAACTCTAGATTTAGGTCAGTTCTTCCAAAGGCTCGAAACAGAAGCCGGTATATTAAAAATCAAAAAACTCAAAGTGGCACCGCGCGAAAAGATATTTGAATTCATTTCAATTGAATCTTTCAAAAAAATGGGCAACAAAATACTAAAATCATTACGAGTAGCGCTACTCAAGCCGGTGACCCAGATAAAAAATGAAAAAGATCAAGAAGCAATACTGTTTACATACCATGACGATCCAATTACAGGAGGTCATACAGGCATAACTAAAACGCTAGCAAAAATAAAAAGACATTTTTATTGGAAAAATATGACACGTCATTAAAGAACACATAAAAAGATGCCACAAATGCCTGACGTCGAAAACAACGAAACATACAAAAACACCCCTAATAACAACAGATACACCTACATATGCTTTTGACAAGGTAATAGTTGATACAATTGGTCCTTTACCTCGATCAGAGAATGGCAACCAATATGCAGTCACTTTAATTTGTGACCTTACAAAATATTTAGTAGCCGTCCCAGTTGCGAATAAAAACGCAAACACAATTGCAAAAGCAATATTCGAATCTTTTATTCTGAAGTACGGTCCAATGAAGACGTTCATTACGGACATGGGAACAGAATACAAAAATTCTATTATAAATGACTTGTGCAAATATTTAAAAGTAGATAATATATCGTCTACAGCACATCACCACCAAACCGTTGGAACAGTAGAAAGGAGCCATAGAACTTTTAACGAATATATTCGTTCCTATATATCAGTTGACAAAACAGATTGGGATGTTTGGCTTCCATTCTTCGTTTACTGTTTCAACACGACACCCTCTATGGCACATAATTATTGTCCATACGAACTAGTTTATGGTAAGCAAAGTAATTTACCAACAAAGTTTAATTCAATAGATAAGATAGATCCTATATATAATGTAGATGACTACGCTAAGGAAGTAAAATTTAGATTAGAAACAGCATATAAGAGAGCTAAAATACTATTAGAAGTAAATGAAGCTAAAAATAAAGATTATTACGATAAAAAAATAGTTAGTCTCGATTTAAAGTTAGGAGATAAAGTTATGCTAAGAAACGAATCAGGTCATAAGCTGGACCCAGTTTATTTAGGCCCCTTTGAGGTCATAGAAATAGAGAACAATAACAACATAGTTATAAGGACAAATAAAAATAAGAAACAGAAAGTTCATAAGAATAGGTTAAAAATATATAATACTTAAGAGTTTTCATGGAATCGGTCTGATCAGCCTTTTTCAACCAAAAAAAAAAAAAAAAATATATAAACAACCAACTTGTTTTTTTTTTTAAATAACTTTTTAAAATTATTTTTTCTTCTTTCCTTGTCTAAACTTCATGTTAAGCATACATATATTTCGATTTTTTTTATATATACATATGTTAAAAGAATAATAATTGATGTAAGAAAAAAAAAGAATAAATAAATAAATAATGGTCAAATTAAATAATGTTGAAAAAAAATGTAT
Source organism: Melanostoma scalare (assembly GCA_949752695.1). Taxonomy (NCBI): domain Eukaryota; kingdom Metazoa; phylum Arthropoda; class Insecta; order Diptera; family Syrphidae; genus Melanostoma; species Melanostoma scalare. The sequence goes on along the minus strand of OX456985.1, from coordinate 189,064,542 downwards.
TACTTAAAATATATAAAATAAAAATATATTTGTTTTTAATTTGTTAATCATTAAGATTTATGTACAATTAAAATAACTCCATTTAATTACGTTATTTCTTAAAAAAGGGAGGTGTAGTGCGTTTATGTGCACACGATATATGCGCGTGTCAGGCGACGAATTCCACTCGTCACTTGATACGCCGCAATGTGATCTTGTGCACATCATCACACCATAATTTTCCCACGAATAATTTCCCATGAATAATTTGCTGACTCCTCTTCATGTATGAATGTGGAGTCATAGTTTTAGTTTCTAGAAGTAGTTACTTTAAAGACACAGAACAATAAAGATTAAAATAAAGAATCCGCAATGACTTTTATTATTACAACACTGAAAAGACTTTTTTATTATTACAGTATAATGAAGAACTTTTACGGTGAAATAATTTTTGAAATCGGTCCAGTACTTTCAAAGCTCCCGGTTATATCACCGTTCAGGGAGAAACATGGGAAGGTAATAAAGCCAATATCCTTTTCTAGGTTCTAAACAATTTCTGTTCCGAATTTCATTCAAATCAGTTCAGTAGTTTTGGTGCATATTCAATACAAATGCTTGATTACCTATTGCGTTTCCGTTTCCGTTCCGTTCAAGATGAAATGAGGCCCTGAGAGTAGAAGTGGCATAACCCTCAATTTTTTTAATTATGGGTACATTGCAATATTAACAAGAAAAATTAATGATTAGAATAAAAAGAAACCCGTTATTTTCAAAAAAAGACGAATTTTCTTTTCTGCGCGGCACTCTTTCTAAAACAGAAATGGTGTAATCCGCTAAAATATAAATGAAATATAAGTGGTGCAACCTAAAAAATTTCTTTTCTTTAATGCTTTTCTGGCAATTCAATAGATAAATATAAAACATGGCACTGTTTTTGACTTTATGTAAATTTTGTTTTTAGGGAAACTACAGTGATTTTTTCAACAGCCAAGTTCACACTGTACAATTAGTTGGACAGACTTCGTTGGATGAAAGTTGGATGGTCGGATGTAGTTTACGTTCACACTTATCAAGCTTGTTGTCCAGCTTTATGTCACATACTCTTCCAATCCGTCCAGCTCCTAAATTTTCAAAAATATTTGAAAACCATCCAATAAGTTGGTCAAACGGTCGTCTGAGGATCCACACTATCAAGCATTGGTCGTTCAATCCAAAATCTGTCCAACTAACTAGTTGTACAGTGTGAACTCGGCTAATTTAGATTTAGAGAATAAAAAGAGTAGAAAAATTATATTTCAATAAATAAAGAAAATATACTTTTTACAAGATTTTTTCTAGTCCCATAATAGCTGAATTAACTGAAACAGATCTCGAAGCCATATCCCACATTTATATCAAAGACTTGACAAGATACCTCAAAACTGGTGGTAGATACGTTATCAGAGATTCCAAATCATTTTAGAAATTTACTCTCTTTGGGAAAACAAAAAAACCGATATTTTCACGAAGTTTTTTCAGCGTTATAAACCATAAATATGAATATAAAAAGTCTTAAACCTGAAAAATACACTCTGAAAATACAAAAAAAATTTATTTATATCAACTATACCTACTCAGTTTTTGTGCAAAAAAAAGTGGTAAAAAAAAGTGGATGCGCACTATTGATGAAATATCTACGAAAAAACTCGTTTCTAAAGATCTTTTTTAACACTCAAAATTTTCTATGATATGCGCAATAGACTCAGCCCTAAGAAGCTTCTTCTTTCTTTAGGTGGCTCAACTAGATCGTGGTGCTCCTAGGCCTTGTCCAATATGCCCCTCCAGCCGGCTCTATCTCTAGCCTGCCGTCTCCAATTTTGCACTCCAAGTTGGCGGAGATCTCCTTCTACCTGGTCGCTCCATCGAAGATGAGGTCTACCTTGGCTTCTTACTCCCTCTGGTTTGGCGTTGAAGACTTTACGCGCTGGAGCGTTGATGTCCATTCCCTCTACATGGCCAAGCCATCTTTAGTCGTTGGACTCTAATTTTTCTGGCTAAGCTTATGTTGCTGTACAGCTCGTATAGTTCGTCGTTGTGTCTTCTTCGTCAAACGTTGTCTTCTCGATTTACGCAAACAGGACCATAAATCGTACGCAGAACTTTTCTCTCGAAGACTCCAAGTTACTTTTCATCCGATTGGGGGAGGGTCCATGCTTCTGCACCATATAGCAGGGCCGGTATGATGAGTATTTTGTATATAGTGTCTCCTTTGTTGTTCTCGATAGGGCTTTATTCCTCAATTGCTTATTTAACCCAAAAAAACAGCGATTAGCAAGAGTTAGTCTGCATTTGATATCAGCGCTGATGTTGTTGGCTGAGTTTACAGCAGTGCCCAGGTAGACAAATTCAATGATTACCTAGAAGTTATACTTGTCAATGGTAACATTTTGACCAAGCCGATGGTGGGATTGGACTTTTGTTGATGAGAGCATATACTTCGTCTTGTCCTCGTTTATTTTCAGCCCCATTTGGCTTGCTGCTGACTCCATAGTAGTGAATGCACTAGTTACTGCTCGCTTTGTTCTTCCTATCACGTCTATGTCGTCTGCAAACCCAAGTAATTGTGTTGATTTATTGAAAATGGTGCCTGATGTACTGGCATGGGTGATACGTATTACATTACTGATAAGGCGTATCAGTTTAGCAGGGATTCTAAAGTTAGACATAGCACGAAACATTTCAACTCTGTTAACACTATCGTACGCAGCCTTTAAGTCGACGAACAGGTGGTGGGTGTCGAAGTTGTACTATTGGGTTTTCTCCAGGATTTGGCGCAATGTGAATATTTGGTCGGTGGTAGATCTTCCAGGTCTGAAGCCGCATTGATAAGGACCTATTAGATCATCAGCAAACGGCTTGAGACGTTCACATAATACGCTCGAAAGGATCTTATAGGCGGATGTTTAGAAGACTAATGCCTCTAAAGTTGGCGCAGAGTAGGCGGTCTCCATTTTTGTGGTTCGGGCAGATGGTACTGAGATTCCACTCATCGGGCATACTTTCCTCCGACCATATTTTGCAGATGAGCTGGTGTATGCTCCTGACCAGGTCATCTCCAGCGTGTTTAAAAAGCTCCGCTTGTAGACCATCACATCCAGCTGCTTTGTTCATCTTTAGTCTGGTGATGGTTACTTTGATCTCATTTTGGTCGGGCGGCTGCAGTTCGTGGTCGTCATCTAGATTAACTAGTACAAGTTGATCCTAGATCGAGCCCTAAGAAGCAAGTGGTTAAATTCTGGTTAGTAGCTTCAGAGATTTTATGAATAAGGCCCCGAAGAACTTTATTCTGAGAAAAACGCGTTAAATATTTTTGTAACAAAAAATCGTCATAATAGGCGGCGAGGTAAACCCAAAAGCACAGTTAGAATGCCCTGATCCTTATCAAATGTAAGAAAATCGATTTTTTGAAAATTCTAAAGATGATAGTCCCCTTGAGTAAAAATATTTAATTTCTATCAAGAGAGAAAGCATAATAATGGCCACACTTGTTCGGGAGTAGAATCATCTGATCTGAGCAGTGAAGGTTATTACTTTGGGAAGTTTTGCAAATTCCTCGTGAAAAACGATTTCCTTGCAAAGCAATTGAATGTTTCTTTGACTTTAATCTAGAATTCCTACGTAACTGGCAAACATTCTAATAACTAAGATACGGCTCATCTCTAGTATTTCTGTCAAGTCAAAAAAATAGTTAAGAAAAACACTAGAAAAATCTACAAAAATTTAAATCGTCGCTACAATGCAGAACTAGCTTTAAGTCCAAAATTCTTAAAATCGGAACATCATTATCAGCATTATGCCAGTCATCTTCCGCCCGTCTCAGTGTGAAGACGGTCTTCCTGATCGTAAAAAAACAATGTTATGATTGTTTGCCTAAAATATTTAATAATTGGCTTTCGAGAAGTAACTTCTTAATGATTTCCAATTGTTGTCTTGCATAGCCGAGCTTTTATGATTAAAGCTAGTTCTGCATTGCAGCACCGAGCACCGACATGTATTACTTAGAGTTTAGACATTATCTAATTTGTAAACAGAAGCCAGATTCGAAAGAATTCCAATCATTTACATCAAGGAAAAAAAATTGATTCTGAACCGAATGCTTTCTTCAATAACAGGAAAATCAGCTTCACTAAAAATCAATAACACTTTTCAAGGGCGTAAAATAGGTTTGCTTTTATATTCAACACCCATTTCAGTATTCATATCATTTACACCCTACAACATTCCGGTTCCACTTGGGTTTGCTCATTTCGCCTCAATTTCAATTTCCGTGTCGGTTTTGAAAAATGATACCAAAGTGATTTCAATACAAGACTGCATATAATTAATGACTTTCCGTCAACGTATATCTGAACCAAATATTCCCCCTGTTAGACAGGGCAGGGAGACTTTTTATTTGTTCTATTTCTGAAAACAGTCTCATCTGAAACGGATAGCTGACATTCCTCGAACAATTAATAAAAACTGCAAACCACATCAAGACACTCCGTTTCAAAACTTAATGTATTCAGATCAAGGATACTACTCGTTGTTTAATTGTCACGGGGAACCACAAAAAGTCCTTGAATGCACAAACCGAAACAAAAGTATCAAAGGCAAATGAAGAAAATCACGCGAAATTCTATAGCTGCGTGTGCTAGAGTGTTTATAATATGAACGATTTATAACGAACGCATCCGTTGGTGTGTTTATGGAATGATCAGGTTCATTACATTGTCTTGCTCGTTGTTTTGACGGGAAATATTATTGCAATAGATGCTTATTTGATGCATAAACAAACCAACCTGAAGATGTCTTGTTGCCGCCTCTGTTTGCTTTCTTTGTTTGGGAAATAATCTCAACTACTAATGTTGACAGTTTCATTGACAATTGTTAGGAACAGGAGTTCAATTTGCTTGGAACTCATCTATACGCGTGGAAGAATACGAAGAAAAACAAAAATTTAGTCGTCTCAGGAATAGCTTGTCGTTCACTTTATGGTTTTACAACACGGCAATAATTTTTCTTCTTGGGTAGCAATAAAGCAATAAACAAGGACTGTTTCGCTCATTGTCCTCCTACATCTTTAGCGATAATTTTAATATACCTTTGCATTTCAAGGACATATGAGCGTGTGTACGCGATTATTTCGCTGCCTGCAAGAAGTGATGTTCTTAAACTTCCTCGGAAAAATGTCGCTAGATTTTGAATAGAAACAAAGTGAAAGATTCTGTTCCCGCGGCTATAGGTACATCTACGTTTGGGCTCAAAAAGACATTAGACTAGTAAACTATACGACGGATAAGCAGGATTCTAGGCAAGTCTCTTTTTTTTCTGTATTTGAAAATATTATGAGAGTATATTTGGAAGGTAAGATCTTTTATTGAGGGTAGAGCTTATGAGAGCTAGTGTCGGTGTCACTCTCTGCGAGAATTTCGACTTCAACAGTTTTTTATTATTCATTTCGTAGGAGAGAGTCGTAAAAAATTTTTTAAGTTGAAAACGGAGCAACTTTAGAGATGCAAGAGCTACCTAAATAGAGAAAATTCATTTACTGAATAATTCAAAAAAACCAATCAAGTAGACGGTATAGGAAGACGGTACTTCAATTCCAGTAACAAACTAGAATATATAGATAAAACGGTATACCTACAGAAAATGAAAAGTAATTGTTGCAAATAGCAATTGAAAATGAATAAGAGCTAAGGCAGTTAAAAAAGTTGGCTGTAAGTAGTAACCCATTTTATGTTTTTCTATAGAGCCACTACTTCACAACTTCAAAGTGTATACTGCCTCAAAGCAAATGGAAGGAGGTATTTATGTCTTCAGCGACAGCCAAGCAGTGCTTATAAATTGTCTAAACCCTCTAACTATTACGAAAGCGATGCGGAAGTGCAAAACCTCTCTGAATAGTGTTGCAGGACTTACTTCTTTGAGTTTTGGTTTTCAGGCTACCAAAGCATAAATTTGTATGAGATTACCGATAATCTTGTCAAGTCAGGGTCTTCAATAACTTTTTAGTTTGCCAGGGTTCTCAGTGAGAACTTACATCAGCGATTGGATCTGGCAGGAATACAACCGTTTTTAACACGCCTCCGATGAAGGCAGACAGACTAAACGTAGGTATGCTTTCCAACCTTAATAAAGAAAATTGTTGGTGTTGCCCATCCTTATGCTCTTTATTGCCCAGTATGTAAACGAGTTAGGCTCTGTAAATCCTGTGTTCTTGTCCTACTATTCGGGAATTCTCTGATTGGTGTCAACTTGACGGCGCGGCCGGCGCGCCGCGGGGCGCCCAGATGTTGCAACTTATAGTACACGTCAATTGTGCTTACTATACCTCCACGCGGTAACCACAGGGAACTAGGATGGCCCGTCCGGAAAGGACCTGCAAAACTAGTAAGTGCGAGTGTTGACAAAGGGCAAAAGAAGAAATAGATCAACACTATAATAATGCTCTGCGAGTAATGACTGACTGCCCGAAACCTCAGTGGTTTACCAGAGCTTTTTGGGAATGTCTCAGCGGTTGGATTCGACTTACAGCATCAACGGTGGACTTCAGCAGTCAGAAAAGCAGAAGCCCTTGAATAAGCTAGGGCACTACCCTGCCCCTACCCTGAAGAGATGGTGCCGGATAACAACCTGGCGACTTAACGACAGCTCTCATATCCCTGCAGCAGAGTACTGCTTCCGGATTATCCGGCACTTTATGTCCAAGGAGATACCAAAGACCTGGGCCTATAGGTTGGGGGTTATGCGTGGGTTGGGCCGGGCATAGAGGAGATTTAAAGCTGCGACATCTAGTATGGCGACTGGTACAGACAACAGAAACAACGCTTATTTGGGTGCGAATTTGTAGTTAGAGGAAAACTCTGGGATAAAGATACCAGCCAAAATCCAGTTAATGAGCGTATAATAACCATCCGCATCAGTGCTAGATTCACCAACATTTGCTTTATATGCGCCCACACCCCCACAGAAGAGAAAGACGACAATTCCAAAGACTGTTTCTAAAAGCTCCTCCAAAAACATTTGAGCAATGCCCAAGACACGACGTGAAAATCGTTCTTGTCAATTTAAACGCAAAACTAGGGAGGGAAGACAGTTTTGGAAATACAATCGGTAGGCATAAGCATGACAAAACATCCGAAAACGGACTCAGGCTCATCGGGTTTCCTGCTTAATCGGGTTCCTTGTAGTACACGCTTCCCTCATCTCAAAATTCATAATGGTATATGACGATCTACAGATCAATCAACCGTCAACCAAATTTATCATGTAGCGATCGACGCAAGGCACTCTTCCAGTATGATAGATGTCCGAACTTTCCGAGGGGCCAACTTTGACTCGGACCACTACCTTGTTGTAGCCAAGGTACGAATGAGGATATCCTGTTCACGACTCGCACGACTCAACGCTGTGAAAACATATGACGTCAGAAATCGCAAGAGATTGCCAATGCAATCTCCAATCAAGTGTCCCTTCAATTATCCTTGAATCTTATGCCGTCAGCATTAAGCATTGAAGACCAGTGGCAGCTTCAGAAAGCCATGGCTCGATGAAAAATGCAGGCAGGCAAATGCAGCCAAACGATAAACACGACAAATGCTGATGCAAAAACGAACAAGGGCTGCTTGCGATCAGTATAACGAGATTTACAAGGAGAAAAGAAGGGAAAAACACCGAATTCTCAAAAAGAAAAAGAAGCAGCATGAGAAACGCTCGTTGGAAGAAATTGAGAAGTGCCATGACGGGACTGAGATTAGGAAATTTTACCAAAAGGTAAAATGATCCTGCTAGGGTGGCAAGCCCGAACTCAAGTCTGTAAAGACCAGCAAGGAAACATAGTCTTAGAGTCACAGTCGCTATTGAGGATCTGGAAAAATCACTTCTGCAGACTGCTTAACGACGCCGACGAGGCGATGACTCAAATTCCGCTGTCAGGCAGATTGCCCCATTCAGCTTGGACGATGATCAAGAAGAAGTTAAGCTTGCCAATATGCAAACTTAAATCAAATAAGACTGCAGGTGCAGATGGCCTTGATGGCGAACTTTTAAAGGCAGCTGGAGATCAGTTGGAAAGGAGCATGCACCACACGGAGAGAATTGAAAAATCGCCAATTGCGAATTTCTAGTTTGTAATTTGCGAAATCCCTTTTTTTTGTTAACTACACCGCTTTAATTATAAATTGATCGAAAAAATAGCAATTTACTCTAAATGTCATCCAAAATTATAAATTTTTTTAACTTGTGATTTCCAATCAAGTATCGTAATTTAAGAATTTTGTCTTTTTAGTAGTTTATAAGCTTTTAATCGCAATCTACTACTTCCGGAGCACAGCTTCGTTTTTTACAATTTATTCATCGTGGTTTACAAAATAAGTATGGCGATTTGCTTTTCGAAATGCTCAAATCAGGAAATTTAAAGGACGATGTAGATATTGACCCCAGACGAACGTAATCTACGAAAATACTGTACAGTAAATTACAAATGATGAGTCGTATTTCTCTAATCTCTTGAACACAAACTCTTATTTAACTGTCTGTTTATGGTCACATTTTAAGCGATCATTTTTTATTTACCTTCGCAGCTCAACGTTATCATCGCCGACTCACAACCTCAAGACGTCTGGTTCAAATCCACACAGCGCCTAAGCCTGCATTGTTTTCTTTCTATTATGCACACCGACACTGAATCACAACAAAACAATTCAAAAGTCCCATATCGCCCTATAACTACCTATACCACTAGCCTATACAGTTTCAAAAAAGGGGTTGTTATTCGATTTTTGCTTTTACTACAAATTAGTTTTGAATTGCGATTTGCGAGTCACAATATTTTTACCTGGAAAATATTTAATGATACTTAAAATTTCTGAAATACAATTTTTGAGTGTCAATATCATCATTTCGCTCTTTTTTTCAAATTGCAAACAAAAAGCCGCAATTTGATAATATCGGATCCAAGGTCTAAAACTGGATTCGTTTGTCGTGATTTACAGCAGATTTTCCTTGATCCGATCTTGGATTTCTTTCCGTGCAGCTGATCTGCATGATATGGTCGGAAGAAAGCATGCCCGATGAATGGAACCTCAGTATTGTATGCCCGATCCTATAGAAGGGAGACCCTTACAATTGCGCCAATTATAGAGGGATTAGCCTTAGGAGAATTCACTCTGCTCCGTCAAAGTCGGTAAGGAATTCGTCGAGACCTTTGATGTCGAAAAAGGCTTTAGGCAGGGCGACAAACTGTCAAGCGATTTATTCAACATCATACTTGAAAAGATTGTACAAAACTCAAAAGCAAACACCAGAGGAACATTCTTTCAAAAGTCTGTACAATTACTTGCCTATACGCAGACGATATTAACGTATCCTGCTTTACGGCGCATAAGCATGGACCTTATCGAAAGCTGATCGGGAAAGCCTTGGTCGTTTCGAAAGAAAAACTCTTCGAATGCGAAGACAATGTGTGGAAAAGAAGATACAACAACGAGCTGTATGAGCTGTACCGCAACAACGGGATAGCCAGAAGAGTGCGCATCGCGAAGAAGAGTGCGCAAACGCTCCGGCTCGAGTGGTTTTCAAAGGGAAGACCTCGTCTAAGTCGGCGTAATCAAGTGGAAGCAGTTCTCAGCAGACTTAGAGTGCAAAACTGGAGAGAGCTCGCCCGAAATTGAAATTAATGGCGTATGATGTTTGCAGAGGCTCAAGTCCACCCCGAACTGTAATGCTAACCTAAGTAAGTAAGAAAATTTAACAAACAGTAGGTTAGTTTACAAAAGCTATGACTGGTACCTATTCAAATTATTTGCAGGACCGTTTTAGCATGATGCATGATTTTACGCAGTTATAGAAATCGGACTGTGCTTTAATTTTAGTTCAGTGTGTAAAATAAATATAAACTATTCACTCAATTTATCAGTACATAGTATAAAATAAAGCCACTTCCCGCTCGCTGTCCGTCTGTCCCCATGTACAATGTACATATGATCAGATATTTGAAACTACACAACGGATTTTGATGTGGTCTTTTTTCCTTGAATAGGTAGAGTGTTTCAAGAGAAAAGTTTATATGTCTAGCTTGAAAGGCAACCTTCATACTAACCCAGCGAGTGTTCTTGCATTTTTTGGTTTTCTGTCAGTTTTTTGTGAACATCACATTCATTAACACTTGCAACGCCGCGCCGGGTGGGTCAGATAGTAGAAAATGTAATAAAATTTACCTACGAATTTTAAAGCTTACGAAAGTCAAGGGAACAATTTCCATTATATTTTATATTCCAACACACCTTTGAGTAACCTGGAGAAAAAACACTCCTTTTTAAACTAAACCACAGAAATTGGTTAAGATAAAAAAAAATATCGTTAGCAAGTTCATCATTAATTTAAATATTTGTCAACATTCAATGTCAATGCATTTACAAGCACAGTCCATCTTCACACACCAGCTGTGTATCGTTTCAAACAACCAGCTTTGCATATATGACATCATTACGAACAATAAACGCCAGCAATGTCATTATGATAATTAATGATCCAACGTCAGAGGATATCAGTTTCTGAACAGGAATCCATTATGCATAACACTTATATTGGAAGATATCACCGATCGGTTATGTATCGAACATACCGTGCGCCAGTCACGCCACAACGCCTCTGCCGCCGCCCAGCGTCGCACCACCCTGCTTTACGCTCTTTCTCCCAATCGGTTTCTCTAAACCCACAAGGAGATATTTACTTTTTTCTTCTTATAGATTTGTAATGTCAGGTTGCTGGCATACATTCAGCATTCTTATCGGGTATCCCAAAGCGGTTTGTAAAGTTAAGCGCGCCCACAAAGAATTTGCAACATTTTTCCCAAACAGTCCCAAATAGAGAGAAGAGACGAAGAAAAAAACAAACATCAGCCGGTGTGTCGTTCTAGGATTCAAGAATATCTATCTGACTGCTCACAGGGGGGAATAGCTTAGATAAACCTTCGAGATTGTGGACATCGTACACTGTGGCGAATAGAGCAGCAGGGTATAGTGCAACTGGCAATATGCAATAAGAAGTCCCTCGAACCAAACAACACCAATACACTCTACCATCGGCGAAACGCGTTGCGTGATTGTGATTGCAGCAATGCAATGCCAACCATGTCCGGCGAGCACCGGTGGTCATTAATTATGAAGATTGCAGGAGGTCTTCAAATCACGTTCAACATGAGATAAACGTGACAGCGTGAAATGTTGGATCGTTGCCATATGCGGATTGGAATTTAAGTTACAATATACAGTCAGACTGGACACTGGGCACGGGTAGTGGTTGCACGTATAGTAAACAACGAGTGACATCCCCTCTCTGCCAGTGATCTGCCAAAGGGAAAAACAATTAATTATCCTGTTTCGGATATGGGCTACGGATTCATTAGAAACAAGAAGCTCAATATAACAGCCTCGATCACCAGCGAATTGGTGGATGAAGGTTCTTCTTGCGCATCACATGTTTTGTTTTAGAGAACTGCATGAGGGGAACTTAAAATCATCAAATCTGAACCATGAGATGCTTTGACATCGGAACGATTTAGAATGATCTTATCTACTGACTAACAGATCCCAGGTCCTTCGTTGTCTTATTGTACTTGTATTTCCTTCATTTAATGCTATGGTATATAGTTTGGAAGGAATGGCCAAGCTTTAACATTTAAACCAAACGATATTTGTTTATTAGCTAGGATAACATTTCAATTTCCCCAACAACTGGTTAAAATTAGCAGCAAATAGCCTTGAAGACCTTGATTTTCTTAGTTTAGCTCAGTGAACCGTGAGAAAGAAGCTGACCTTCGAGCCATCGTCAATAGGTTAATCTTCACAACAGCTCCTTAAATGTTCTCGTTTTTTGTAAGACTGTCAATTATAATCCTAAATATGCATTTGCTTATCCTACATACCCAATTGGACATTATTTTGCCGAAGGCCATCACTCTCCCAAAAAAGGCCGAAACAAATAATTACCAGCATAACGCAATAACGATTCTCATTAGATACAGATCAAAAGAAAATGTTTAACAACAACATTGCTCTCTCACACAGTCAGCCAACATACAAAACTGTCGTGTGCCACTCACACGGCGGGCGATGTCCTTCAAAACCTGTCAACAGATTGTATACTATACACACAATGTGTTCTTATTGTCATCTTCATTCAGAATGATTCGAGGACATCTTCGTATTATTTTCTTACTTATGTCTTTATTGCAATATCAACAGAACAGTGGCATCAAGGACGTAGAAGGAAAACAAATTTGGCTTCTGCAGTTAATTTTTATTGACCGGGAAGAAAAGTCAAGAAGTTAAACATAAGTTCGAGCTGGAAGGGGAATCAAATGAGAGGAGTTGTGTTTTAAATTCTGCACAACTTGTCCTTGAACTACTTTCTTCTTGTTTGGGAGATTGTTTTTATTCCAAGTGCAATTGGATGGATGGTGATTGAGATGATTAGTTTTCTGTTACGCTTAGTCTCTGTGTGTGGGATGACACTTGGCTAGGAAAAATGTAAAATGAAAGCAGACATCTGCTTGGATTTTGTTTAATTACTCAATTTAAAGGATGGACAGCATTTTCTTACTTTAGTGCAAAAGTAAATTTTACAATATCAGGCCTAAATTACACTCAACCAAGGGTGGGTAGGAATCATTCGATATGATTTTTGTGCAATGAGTGCGTAATTGATTATTGTAAATTGAACAAGACATAAGAACAGAAAGGACATTTCTATTCTGTTAGCCCCGTCTGGCAAATCTTTGGGACATTTCTTGCTTATTTTAATTCCGTTTGTGAATGTCATTAGTCAAATTCACCACAACACAAATTGAACCTAGCGACTTGAATAGCAATTCCTCCTTTAATCCCGTGTGGAAAGGTAGGCTGAGTTTGTTTTCAAAAAACTCTTGCTGCATACACCGTACGTGAGAAAAAAAAAACATTCTATTGAACAGTTTTTCAAAAGAAGGCGACACAACCAACATTAAATAACAACACTCTGCGTGCCGTTAAAATCCACTTGTTAAGATTACGATGCCAACATAATTGACCTACCGCCAGCTTACCGCCTTCGATTGCTCACTGCAATCATTAAGAGGCCTCAAAATTAATCAAAGTAAAAACAATCGTTATCTGAAGCGATTGATAAAATCATCATTAACTTGCTGCCTTTCCGATGCAGTAATTGATCCCTTTTTGTATGCATCTGTGGAAACACACATGAACTAATGAACACATATATGGATGTACGGGAAAGTGCACTAGCACGTACCACATCCAGATAAGGGACTCACTTTTGTGTGAAGATCATGAATTACGAACGTCGCCGCACCGTTGCACTGGTGGGTTGTACCATCAATGTCAAGGTAATTTATTAATTTCTCTATTTTTCTAAACTAACAACTCAATACGAATGATTCACATCTGAAGGAACAATGTGTTTTTGGGAAAACGAATGCATTGCACGAGTTTTCAGGAAGACACAATAATGCAGGAAGAGGTCAGAAATCCCGATTTTATAAACCTTGTGTTAGAAAGGGGGCCAAATATTTGTAAAACTTATGGAAAAGAATATGATGCGTACGGCTGCGGATGCATGTACCTTTTTGTTTGAGAGCTGAATTCAGCAGAAAAGGGGGTTGAATTGACTTCAGATTTATGGCATATCTGACAGCTATTTTAATAGGGTGTCTGCAATCGGCAACGGCGACGTTAAGTTGAATTACTTACTCAAGCTCTAACCTCAACTGTTTGCTTAGCAGATATTTGTTGCAAAAGTGTGTCTTTTTGCGATTTTTTTTTCAAACTGAATAATTCTATACTTACATAGAGCGTGTCTGTTTAACTGCAAATTGTTTTTCAGAGAAAACATAAAAAAAAAATAAAAATGAAGAAGTTCCAATAGAGTTTACGTATGATAAGGGCGAACAAAAGAGTTGAGAGGCAAGCGTGATGGTAATTTGTCATAAGGTTGACCGTGTCTGTAAATTGATATGTTATTCCGTTAGTAAAGTGGCGTAATGTTGAGAATGTCTGAATGTTACGAGAAAGTTTCGAGATTCCCTTTTCAGAAACTTTAAATGGTTTCGGCACGGGTTCGATTTTTGGCATTGGAAAGCCCTCCGAAAGCATGTAAGTAATTATGTAACGACAACGAGTTTGGCACAACAGAGCGAGGAGCCTTGAGGCCTGCCGTATTTTTCAATCAATCATACCTTGTGAGGTGGTATTGTGCGAGCCTAAAACTAATTGTCGATTCCAAACAGCTAAACGAAATAGCGCATTTCATGTCAGTGAAATTATCATCGGATGACTCAACTTGCAAAAGGTAATGCAAGTCGGAAATCATTTTTTTTTTCTGTTGGGACTAGGTATAACACGAGTTTAAGGAACAGTCAGACATTATAATCATTACTACGTGCACCACTGCGACTGCGAGAGTATTTTAAACGAGGTACGAGCAAAAAAAAACAGCTGAAAAGTTGGAGCTATCAAAAATATTTAAAAGAAGTTGTGCTAGTTGGAAAATTAAAAGCCATTGAAAAACTTTTCTATGAGGCTTGCACGTTTGATAAGCAGTTGTATACAAACACACTTATTATAGATTGTCAGTAAATCTAAAAGACAAGCATATTGGTTTTTAGCTAACTACCTCGAAAGATCAGTATAACGATATATACAAGGAGAAAAGAAGGGAAGAACACCGAATACTCAAAAAGAAAAAGAAGCAGCATGAGAAGCACTCGTTTGAGGAAATTGAGAAGTGCCATGACAGGAACGAGATTCGGAAATTTTACCAAAAGGTAAAAAGATCCTGCCAGGGTGGCAAACCCCGAACTCAAGCCTGTAAAGACCAGCAGGGAAACATAGTCTTAGAGTCACAGTCGCTATTGAGGATCTGGAAAAATCACTTCTGCAGACTGCTTAACGACGCCGACGAGGCGATGACTCAAATTCCGCTGTCAGGCAGATTGCCCCATTCAGCTTGGACGATGATCAAGAAGAAGTAAAGCTTGCCATTATGCAAACTTAAATCAAATAAGACTGCAGGTGCAGATGGTCCTGATGCACAACTTTTCAAGGCAGCTGGAGATCAGTTTTAAAGGAGCAAGCACCAGCTGACCTGCATGATATGGTCGGAAGAAAGCATGTCCGATTAATGGAACCTCAGTATCGTATTCCCGATCCTAAAGAAGGGAGACCCTCACAATTGCGCCATTTATAGAGGGATAAGCCTCCTTAACGTCGCCTATAAGATCTTGTCAGCTGTAATATGTGAACGTCTGAAACCCCACGTCAACAACTTGATAGGTCCTTATCAATGTGGTCTTAGACCAGAGAAGTACACAATAGACCAAATTTTCACATTACGGCAGATCTTGGAAAAAATAATAGTATAATATCGATATTCACAATCTCTTTATCAATTTCAAGGCCGCGTAAGACAGTATTTACAGAGAAGAGCTGTACATAGCCATGTCTAGTTTCGCCATTCCTGCACAACTCGTACGATTATGCATGCTGTTCCGCCAAGGCCGGTAAAGTAATCACCGAGACCTTTGATGTCGACAAAGGCTTTATGAAAGGCGACAAACTGTCATGCGATTTCTTCAACATCATACTTGAAAAGATTGTAAGAAACTCAAACGTCAACACCAGAGGCACAATCTTTCAAAAGTCTGTACAATTACTCGCCTACGCAGACGATATTGACGTAATGGGAAGAAAAAAGCGTGATGTAGGTGCTTTTGCGAGTATTGAAACAGAAGCGGCAAAAATGGGTTTGATGGTTAATGAGGGCAAAACGAAGTATATGTTGTCATCAAACAAGGACACAGAACATCGACGAATTAGACAAAACGTCACAATAGACAGACATAACTTCGAGGTAGTACAGGACCTCGGCTATCTAAGATCCGCTATAGACACGGACAACAACATGAGTGGGGACATCAAACGGAGAATAACTCATGCCAACCGTTACTTCTTTGGGTTAAGAAGGCAATTGAGAAACAAAACCCTCTCCAGAAAAACCAAGGTAACCCTGTATAAGACCTTGATCATCCCAGTCCTGCTTTAAGGTGCGGAAGTATGGACCTAATCGAAAGCGGATGAGGAAACTCTTGGTCGTTTTGAAAGAAAAATACTCCGAGTGATCTTTGGTCCTGTGTGCGACATGGGCATAGCCAGCTGCGATGGGCCTTGTAGAGCGGATGAACCCAAACACTCCCACTCGACGGGTTTTCGAAAGCACATTGCATGGAAATCGCGGAAGCGGAAGACCTCGTCTTAGGTGGCGCAATCAAGTAGAAGAACACCTCAACCGATTTAGATTGCAAAACTGGAGAGAGCTCGCCCGAAATCGAAGTCGTTATAGAAGGCTGAGGCCCAGGTA
Organism: Melanostoma scalare; assembly: GCA_949752695.1. Taxonomy (NCBI): domain Eukaryota; kingdom Metazoa; phylum Arthropoda; class Insecta; order Diptera; family Syrphidae; genus Melanostoma; species Melanostoma scalare. Next base: position 189,048,126 of record OX456985.1, on the reverse strand, counting down.
CACCCCGAACTGTAATGCCTGCCTAAGTAAGTAAGTAATTACCTCGACACAAAGTCGAGACGTTCTTCTTTGTCTTCATCTTCTTCTTCACTTTTCTATCCTTGTGAACATCGTGATCTTCAAGGGATCATTGCTTTCTTATTTAACTGCTTCGCACTAGTGATCCACTAACTAGCGTGGTACGTCGAATTATCAAAATTTAGATAAAACTAACTAAAAGCAGTTGTCTTTGTTTATATTGAAATTTTTAAAACCGTTTAACAGAGGAACTATGTATTTTAGGACAAAAATTCAATTTTATACAATGACCTTCGAGATTTATGCGAGGAAAACAGTTTGCGGGCCTCAATTTTTCGAATGGAAAGGCTAATTAATTGTAATAATCTATTACTTTTCACTTTTAAAAATCTTTTTCTTATCATGCAAAAGGAGTTGTATCTGCAAAAGTGCTTGTATGATGTAAGGTCATAAGAAGGGGTTAATTGACAAAAGTAAATGTAACTAACTACAATATTAGAGTGACTTCAATATTTTGGTGTGGAGATAAAAGCTCTATTTCATATTATTTTTGGATTGCCTCTATAGATCATAGCAAGTGATAAAAGTACGTTATTAATTTATTTGCTTCAGTAACATTTAGATAGAGATTTTAACGAATACTTGCCAAAGAAATAAGAATGGAAAAAGAATAAATAGGAATAGAATAAAAAGGACGAGAAGAAAAAGTAGAGAATGAAGAAAAATTTGAGCAATTTGAACAGAAAAACTGAAACTATATTTTATTTTTTTGAAGAAGCCTCATAATTAGATTTTCCAGAAGCACTAATCAAAACCATCTACTTCTTCTTTTTCAGATCTCTCTATGTTCACATTTAGGAAGTTACCAGTCATCAACAAGGACAATTAATCCCGGATTATACCTAGGCCCCTTCTTGTTCAATATTTACACGTTGAACCAATCACAGCCAAAAATTGCACAGAATATCTTGATTGCCGACAACCCTCTCACATTTGCAAAGTCCGTTTCACTGGTATTTGCTGCCTGAAGAGTCATAGCATACGCGAAACAATTTTTACTAACAGCACTCAGGATTAAAATTCAACTCAGCAAGCAAATAATGTAGAAGAACCAAGGTCTTCTCACTCGATGGAGTGCTGTTAACAACCAAATACATCTTGAAGCACCTTGGATAAAATTCAATGGACTACACGTGTTCAAACTCCAATATAGGCTGTTTTACTAAAGAAAGCTAATTTCGCTGTACACCGCATCAATCCACTAATGCGAAAGCATAGAGGACTAAGCCATCAGGAGACGGAAGTACTTCTCAACCAGCAGCTTATCTGACCTGTAATCACATACTATTTCTTTACTTCGTACGCCGAAACAAAACCTTACCTACATAAGCAAGCTGGTAGCTCTCGAGCGGAAGATTTTGAGGATCTGCACAGAACTACCCTGCGTCAGGATACAAAGGACTCTACTAAGAAGTCAAAAAATGCAACTCGACAGATACTTCATCCAATCCACCGAAGATGTCTGCAGAACATGACTGACCTCTCAAGGGTCGAGGCCAAAACTTCGCGATATCTTTAAGCAATTGAGCTTCTCGACGAGGATCTTATTGCAACAATCTTCGATGAGGATATCAACTTTTACACTGACCTGGATTCATCTCACCACGAATGATGTTGTTGTATAAAACGACTTGGCAGATCTTTAATAAAGGATTATCTTATCTAAAAAACTCATATAAAGAAGCCTTCAGCATAAAGTAAAACATTTTCTGAAAAATTTTCTAGGCACATCTAACAACATCTTAGTTCTAATTAATATGTTATCTATAAACATGTTGGACCGATTGAAGCAAACTATGCTTCAAGTATCTTTCTACTTTTTTTCTATTTTCAAAAATCTGGTTCTTCCGGATACAGAAAACCTTAGGTAACTTATTTTTTGGCTAGTTTTAAATTCATAAAATCACGAAAATTCGTAAGTTTTTCAACTAAAATGGCGACAATGTTTCTGGAACACGCTTTGCCAACTTGTAATCAACTAAACAGTTACTTTTTTTCTTCTAAATCGAAGCACAAATTGAATCAATAAAATAAATTTATCCCTTGCATTACATTCTAAGAGTTTGTGTTGCGGTCCTTCATTCGTCACTGCGTATTCAGCCCATATGTGTAAACATATATTCTACCCGAAAAATAATCTTTTGCTATCGTCGGAAATGGCAAAGAATATACCAGGAAACCGATACCCCGCATTCGATAAAATTCACACCCTTTTCTTCACTTAGATGATAAATAATCGAGGGTTGCCAATAATTCCAACCCATAGCGTATTTTCATTGAGTGGCTCAGAAACCAAAGACAAACAGGATAACTTTGATTTGCTTTTTGACTTTACCACTGATACGTATAATATCCCAGATTTTTATCCAAATTTGGTCGACTTACTGACAGATGGGATACAATCGCATATTTACTCAATTTCACTAAAAACCGATAAAAAAAAAATCCGATTACGTTCTTGTTCATCCATGTGTGGTTAGTAAGCTGAGCATATTGAGAAAGTCGTCATTTAAATACAAAACGTCAACACACCGAACATATCGCTACCGGACCATATAAACTTTATTGCGCTTGTTGCTACAGAAGGGAAGCATTTTGGCAATGGATTCCCAAGAATTGGTTCACAAAACTCACCTTTAAGAGTCTATCTCAAAAAGACATAGCGTAGGAGTGATATGGAGGCTGGAAAAACACAGGCAACCTTTGAAAGATATTATAATTATCCTCGTAAGGACCTTCAAATTCGTTTCAGAGAAAAATAATTTCTTTGTACCTATCGCCCCTCTCGCAAGATCTCGCTGCTTCGCGTGGTCTTTTAAAAATTTATGTATTTATGATTAGGTGCAATTAGGCCTAAAGAAATGTCTGCCTATGCTTAAGGGCACACAATGCAAGAGGTCTTAATTACCCAAAACAACACCATCAGCTGAAACTCTATAGCTCTATACCTACCAATACTAAGGAGAAAATCTATAGTGTGGATAAAATCTCAGGTAAGACACCAGCTAAGGGGTAGTTTTGCGGATAAAAATCTCTTCTCGGATAAAATCAGTATAACAGGACAGGACATATTTTTACTGCTTCCCCTCTTGGTAAACATTTCCTATGTCCCTATGCTAGAAGAAGAAGAAAAAAAAACAATAAATAAACATTGACTGACCTGCATTCGTTTGCAATATTCTTCCTCTCCTGTCCCATTGAATACACTTGGTTCTACCCTCGTGAGCAATAATAAAGAAAAGTAACTAGGGGAAGTGCAGAGCGCAGTCAAAGTCTATTGTCAGGATGGAAATTTATTGTTTTTGTGCAACAACAATGCACAGGGAATAGGTCGTGTGCCAAAATTGTCATATTCCGGCCGGGGTAGCGAGAGACTACATTAGGAAGGAGCACTGCCGTTTTGAAATCATTCGGCTTCGCAACTTCGTCGTGATCTCTTCGTTTCTCGTTGCAAAAATTTATAAAATTTTATTTTTAAACGAAAATGGCAGCAACAACCAATTTTTACCCGGAATACGCACAGGAAAGCAGCTCATACAGCATGTACCACCATCACCAGCAGCAACAAAATCAAGCACAACAATCGGTTTCTCAGTTTTACGATGGATACACAGGAACCTACCAGCCTAATTTTAATAATTGGAGCTCCTCCACTTACAATGGCCAGTACTACCGCCCAGACCAGTCTCACTATTTTGACTACTCAAACTACATAAATACGGCGGATTATAGCAACGGAAGCCAGAGTGAAGCCTTGGTAACAAATTCTACCGTTGATTCTTCGAAGCAAGTGGAGGCTGATCCCTCACCACTGAAATCTTCTAAACGTAAGCGTGATGACAAGGAGGAATCTGAGCCACCTAGTGCCCTGAGGGCATTGCTAAGCAACCCAGCAAAGAAGACCAAACATACACCAGAGACATTTTACGATCAATTCAAGAGTCAGAAACTACGAAAGATGTCGAAGAAAGAAGCCAAAGCTAAGACAGTTCCTTCAGCTCTACCCGAGCTAGACTCGACATCCATCTTGTCGCCGAATCGTAGTGAAATCGACTTCCATGATGTTTACGCATCAAAATTGCTGAATCACCCAAGCAAAGATGGTTTTCCAACTCCACCACCACTGCCATTATCGACTGTCACATCAGTTTCAAGTCTGAACTCTCCAACAACTGCTTCCATTGTCGAGGGCATTAGTACTCCACCCCTATCGCCAGGGGATGTGAGTTGTTCGGTTGTTTCATCGCCACCAAGGTACTTCAATGAAATCAATCATCAAAATTTGACAGCTGTCAGCGAAGGCAGTGAATTCAATTGGTCGCAGAGTGATGAGGGCTTTCCAGGTAAATTAAAATTTCTTTTGCTCTTTCTCTCTTCACATTTTTCTCTTCTTTTTATTTGATTCCGTGGTTCTAATCAAATATTTACTTTTAGATTCGAAAGATTCAAAGAGAACAAGGCAGACCTACACTCGCTTCCAAACTCTCGAGCTTGAGAAGGAGTTTCATTTTAATCGGTACATCACGAGACGTCGTCGGATCGACATTGCCAACGCTTTAAGTCTCACTGAAAGGCAGATAAAAATTTGGTTCCAAAACCGTCGTATGAAGTCGAAGAAGGACCGTTCTGTAGCTGCAAGCCCAGACTCCCTATCCCAACTGCCCTTCCCTCCACTCTTATCCAAGGATCATCAAGTTCAGCGAAGCGCCATGCCATACCAAACACCATTAGACATGCCAACATCAGTGTCATCCACCGTAGCACACAACTATGTGAATTCAACACTCAACTATTATACAGGTCCTACACCAGCCACAACAACAGCCTCCTATGGTCAATACAATGTCCCATCCGGATATGAGTCCTCATCTCACACCATGCTTGCACCCACAAATCAGTCGGTTGCGGCAGCGGCACCGTCTCATCCTTCCCATCGCCAACAACAACACCAGCATGAACTCTACCAACATCATCATCAGCAGGATCACCATCATTATGCCCATCATCAGTATTCTCAGCAGCAGTCTGCCCAAATACCATCGGGATCCGGAATGTATCAGTTGGCATAGATAGGAGCCACAGACCATAGAAAAAAGGATCTCGAAACGGCAACGATTTTTGTGTGTGTGTGCGCAGAATGAAAGTAAAAATTTTGAAAGAAAATTTTTCGTAAAAGGTGTTTGATAAAAGTCATTGTTGTCCCTTCACTGGCAGGACATGCTACAGTGCGCACTCGGGGAGGGTACCATGAAACAGTGTTTGGTGAAAAACCAATGTGTTTGTGGAAAGGGCATATATTTGGCAACGAATCCCCTTTTGCTTGGTTTTGCTGTTGTTTTGTGAAGGATAACCAATAAATTATGAGTTTGTGACACGCACAGCGAGCTCCGGTTAGAACGGATCATCGAGAGGGTGCGTTTTATACAACAGACATTCGATAGAGAATTAGCTGCGCATCATCATAAGGAAATGAGTTTTCATACCATAACAGTTAGTAATATTATTTGAAATGATCATTCGTTTTTTGTTAGGAAAAATGTCAAGTCGATTTAATTTTAAAATAAGAATTGCTAACGTCAACAACTGTAAAGAAAGAACTAAAGACTGAACAATTAATTATTAAAAGTACAAATATTTAAATTGTAGATATAAATAATAGATATTTTTAAACTAAAATTAAGACCAACTTTACAAAATTAAATCGAAATGTTAAGAAAAATTAATCAAGAGAAGCATTTAATTTAATGGAAGGCCTTGAATTGCACTTAAGTCAGAAGGCATTCTATCTGATATTCTAGCTGATGATGTCATTGTAGTTTATAAAAACAAGTCGTCAGGAGAGCAGAGGTAGTAGACAGCGGGAAATACCCAAATTTCAAAAACTGATTTTCAAAAATTTTATCTGTACCTATACTAAGAGAGCACAGCTTATAGCCCCGTTCACCTTCACATTGTACAATTAGTTGGACAGACTTCGTTTGATGGAAGTTGGATGGTCTGATGTAGTTTGCGTTCACACTTATCAAGCTTGTCGTCCAACTTTATGTCACATACCCTTCCACTCCATCCAACTTCTAGATTTTCAAAATTTTTTGAAAGCCATCCAACAAGTTGGACAAGCGTTCGTATGAAGGGTTCACACTATCAAGCATTGGTTTGTCAAGCCTAAGTCTGTCCAACTAATTGTACAGTGTGAACAGGGCTTATGCTGAAGATGTAAGAAGTCAATAATTAGCAAACTTGTAGGGCTATAGCAATAATACTCGTTTCATTGTATATTCAAATGATTGCATTAATGAATACCAATCTAATCTTTTAAGGCTGCAACTGATTGTGTTCAGCGAATGAACCAGGTGATGAGATTAAATCCAGTGTCAATTCAGGAGAAAACCTTGTGTTAGGTTAAGATAATGCTGGTAGTTTCAAGCTTGTTACATAAGCTTCAAAAAAAGTGAAAACTCCTTACTATCGATTTTGAGACTCATGTAGGTAACAAATTTTTTATGTCAATCTCAAAATTTCTATATCTAAAGGGATCAGAAAAGAAGCAGAATCGAGTCTTTTTGGCAGGCTAAGAGTTTAATAAGTAAAATGAATATTATTTGTTTAAAGTGCAACAACCTTGTTAGTTAAATAAGAAAGATTTCATTATCTTAGCAGGCATCGTATTTTTTCTTTTCTTTTCTCTAGAACTGTTTTGAGATCAAAAAGAGAAACCATTTTGAATAACAATAACAAAATATAATAATAGCTAATTTTGTAAAAAATATCCACTTTACTGTGTAGATTTTGTACCTTGCTCATATTAATACTAAACAGAGTCATCCATCTCTTGTCGAGGGTGTCGAAAGGCTATCCAAAGAAGTAGAAAGATACCTGTTTGACAAGCTCGGGCACTCTTAGACTATAACTTTTGAATGTAGCTGTTCACCAAAGATGTTACAGAAATAGTTTTAATCGTTCTTATATTTTTCGAGGTGGACACTTTTCTTGGTTTGATGAATGTATACAAATTATATCAAAATATGGTACCTCAGAAACTAGAGCTGGCTGATGAAGAAAAATTATGGGTAGATTTGAGTTCAGCGGCCTTAAATCAATAAGTGATTAATAAATCTCTGTGATTCTCCCTACCCCTGTAGGTAGCCTAAATGAGCATGAACACCAGCCGCCACCGACCCCTTTTCTACGGCTTTTTAGCCATCGATATAGAAATGAACAGAATCATCTGAATCAAGACACCAATGTCGTCCTATGTGAATATTAATGGCAAACCCGAAACAATTGTCGAAAACCAATTGTGGAGTAGTGTTTCGGTGAGGAATTGAGATTGATTAAAGTAAATTCAGATAAAGCTCTAAGACAACTTGCTGTGTTCGTAGAAATTTGTTTATTGTAAGTACCTACCGACCGATATGAGTTGAAGGAGTATGTCTAAGGGTACGACCACGTACTAAACGACATTGCTCTGCCTATCAGCTATCAATTTTGTTTTAATTTTGACGCTCAGTATACGCACCCATGCCTTAATTAAGCCAAACTAATAAATTAAGGCAGCTGAAGGAGTGGAGCAGAGATATTCGCTGAGAAACATTTTAGCTGATCGCTGTACTTTGCTTAAATTGTTACGGCAAGTCACTTTATCTAAGGTCGTCCACTATACTGACACGTCTGATGACCGCAGACTCGTAGTTGTTTGTAAGAAAAAATATTTTTCCATTAAACATTTCGAGTACTTAGGACTTAGGTACATAAGGTCACTGAAAAATGGGTATATCAGTGATGAAACATGAAGTTTGTCTATATTTGGTTAACCGTGTAAATACCAACTTAGAGTTGCTCGATCAAATCTTTTATGAACTGCTCCACTTAATGATTAGCTTTCATTTTTTTTTTTTTTTGCTGAAGATTAAATAACATTCAATTCATTCCCTTTTCTTCTCTTCCTTTTTAATTGCTCTAGGCAAGTTTTGCAATCGTGTGGAAAAAAAAAATTTAAATAACAATCAAACATGACATTACGATGATAGAGAATACGAAAAAAGAGGGTCATGCAATTCTGTCTGTCTGTTTGTATATGAATCTACAGAGCCTAAACCGCTTGACCGGCAGCTTACAGAGGTGTTTTTACAATTGAGTCTCTAGGTCTTGAAATAACGGTACCTGCCATACAACCGATATGATAATTATTACTTATTTTTCTCGAAAACGGCTCCAATGATTTCGATAAAATTTTTGTATGAAGGATAAGTTTTAGATTTTCTTCTTTATGATGCAAAACAAATTTTAGGAAAAGTCTAAAAACGGTACCTCCCATAGTACCATTTTTTTTTTTTAAAACCAATTTTCTCATTAAAGACAAACACTATATTGATGCCATTTTGCATTTTAGAAGTAGTTTTTTTTTGTACGCCAATAATATTTTCAAAAGTTTAAGAAAAGGGATTCCTGCGTTTATAATACAGATTTAGTAATAAATTACGGGGAACTCTAAGACACTGGATCTAAGACACAGATCTAATTTGAAAAACTTGCCCAAGTCTTTCGCCTACGTTTTATCGCAGTTGAAGTTTAATTACTTTTGCGATACATAAACAAGCTTAATTCTCTTCTTTAACTATCAAAGTCTGATAACTATAATTGTTTGATAAGATAATTTTGACTGTTTTTAGTTACCACTGTAAATAAAAAAATATTGATATGAAACAGTAAAAAAAAAAAAATTTCAGCATTTCGCACCAAAAACATTTTTTACTATCACTAACTAAAGTCAGTGGACGTGGACACTTCGAAGCGTACAGCTCTTAAGTCTATCAGTGAATATTTTAATGTATGTAGTTTCAGTGAATTATTGAAGTTGATTCAAGTCCCTCACATGATCAAGTTTCCCGTTTTCTCTAAAAAAAATTTCGTCCTTTGTGTGTTTGTTTGTTTGATTGCACCGAATAGGCTCCAAAACTACAATTTCAAAAATTCTTTCACGGTTAGAGTGTCGGATTAGCATGCATTTTTTTTTTCATTCGCTTATTTAAACGGGAATATAATCAAGAATGCCGTCCTCCCGACCTAGAGGAAGTTAAGCTTGCCATATGCAAACTTAAATCAAATAAGACTGCAGGTGCAGATGGCCTTGGTGCCGAACTTTTCAAGGCAGCTGGAGACCAGTTGGAAAGGAGCATGCACTAGCTGATCTTTATGATACGGTAGGAAGAAAGCGCATGCCCGATGAATGGAACCTCAGTATCGTAAGCCCGATCCTAAAGAAGGGAGACCCTCACAATTGCGCCAATTATAGAGGGATAAGCCTCCTTAACGTTGCTTATAAGATTTTGTCTGCTGTAATATGTGAACGTCTGAAACCCAACAACTGAAAGTCAACAACTTGATAGGTCCTTATCAATGTGGTTTTAGACCAGAGAAGTCCACAATAGACCAAATTTTCGGTGCAATGCATAATAAGACCCGCGGCAATAAGACCCGTGGGTCTTATTGCCCAAGGAAATGGAAAAAACACCCACGGGCTTTGTTTACACATTGAAAAGGCAATAAGACCCACCTTAGAAAAGAATTAAGGCCCATGTCTTTTGTTGCCATTTTGAAGCAGCATTTATATGAGTCTGATGAACATGGGATCTTAAAATTAGTTTTCCTTCTTAGAAAGGGTGAAGAACATAGTGAATGCGCTAAATGCATATACAACAACAACATTTTGAGGTACCGAAAAACAAAGCTCCAAAATTTCGAAACTTATTTCAGCTTTCCATGGATATGAATTCATAGCTCACGTTGTCTCCCACTTCGTGACATAGGACATAGGATGGAAGCTCAGTCCACTTTCTTTTGCGCACATAATAACTAAATCTACTTTATTAATGTTTAATGTGCTTTTAGCTACATTCTCCTGTTCTGTTCGTGTGAATTTTTATGTTCAACCCCAAGCCCGTACTACTTGAAGGGAAATTTCGTTAGCTTCGCTTTGCTTTTTACTCACGGATAGAATAATGAAGCTAAAAGCGAAGCGGAAAAAATTTTCTCAAGGGAATATGGATGTGTGGTGTAAAAATAAAAATTCGCGCGAATTTTTATTATTACACCACACATCCATATTCCCTTGAGAAAATTTTTTCCGCTTCGCTTTTAGCTTCATTATTCTATCCGTGAGTAAAAAGCAAAGCGAACAAAATTTGCCTACGTAATACGTGCCTGCGGTTAAACTTAAGAAATACGCGCGAATTGACCGCAGTAAACACATAGTATTTTTCATAGTTCCATAGATATTTATTACGTACGTGTGTTCCTCTTTGGTATGTCATAACCCACAATCAGAGCATGGACTTATGTCAAGTGGAGTTACGTCCCTGTGCAAGTTTATTCACATTGAAAATAACTTTAAGTGCAAACGGTGAGACTTCTTTCCATTACGAAATGGTATTTAAGTTCGCAGAAAAAGGAACTAAGGCCCGCGGCTGTTACTGCCATTTCATCATGGAAATAACCCCCGTGGGCCTTTCTTCCAAAACAAAGAGGAAATAAGACCCGCGGGTCTTATTGCCGTGGGCCTTATTGCACTGCACCCAAATTTTCACATTACGGCAGATCTTGGAAAAAACTCGAGAATATAATATCGATATTCACCATCTCTATATCGATTTCAAGGCCGCGTATGACAGTATTTACAGAGACGAGCTGTACGGAGCCATGTCTAGTTTCGGCATCCCTGCAAAACTCGTACGACTATGCAGAATGACTTTGGAGAATTCACGCTGCTCCGTCAAGGTCGGTAAAGAACTCACCGAGACCTTTGATGTCGAAAAAGGTTTTAGGCAAGGCGACAAACTGTCATTGCGATTTCTTCAACATCATACTTGAACAGATTGTAAGAAACTCAAACGTCAACACGGACAACAACATCAGTGCGGAGATCAAACGGAGAATAACTCTTGCTAACCCTTGCTTCTTTGGGTTAAGAAGGCAATTGAGAAACAAAACCCTCTCTAGAAAAACCAAGGTGACATTGTATAAGACCCTAATCATCCCAGTTCTGCTTTACGGCGCGGAAACATGGACCTTATCGAAAGCGGATGAGGAAACCCGTGGTCGTTTCGAAAGAAAAATTCTCCGAATGATCTTTGGTCCCGTATGCGAAGACAATGTGTGGAGAAGAAGATACAACAACGAGCTGTATGAGCTGTACCGCGACATGGGCATAGCCAGAGGAGTACGCATCGCGAGGCTACGATGGTTGGGCCATGTAGAGCGGATGGACCCAAATGCTCCGGCTCGTCGGGTGTTCGAAAGCACATTGCAGGGAAATCGCGGAAGGAGAAGACCTCGTCTTAGGTGGCGCAATCAAGTGGATGAAGACCTCAACCGACTTGGAGTACGAAACTGGAGAGAACTCGCCCGAAATCGAAATCGTTATAGAAGGATGTTGGTTGAGGCCCAGGTTCACCCCGAACTGTAATGCCCACCTAAGTAAGTAAGTAATTTCGAGTAGCTATTTTAAAAAACACTGGAGGGAATGTTCAAGTTCGTGAAAAGTTAAATTTCGTTTGCAATTCTTGTATGAATAAAGTTGAGTGCTCTTATATTTTAGTCAAATAGCTAGGTAATCTAGCCGCGTACACAATATCCATAAGCGTGTGCAAATCGGATTTTTCGTTTTCATATTTGTATTAGTCAATGACTACATTTTTGGAATAATTATTGATAATGTTGTTTTTTTTTGACGCGGTTCTCTTTATTTCTCCTTTCAAGAATAAAATACCAGATCTATTTTCTTTAAGTTGCGTCAAGGCTTCAACAAATACGTCTCCATGCAAGGAAGGTATCATTTCACAAACAGTTGTGCTCTTCACAGAATCTTCAACAGTGTGCATTCTCAAAAATAAATTGGAACACAAAAAATTCAGTGAATTCATTTTCTCAACTGCATTCATTACTCTCAACATTCATTACAAGTTTGCAAGAGCGGGTTGCAAACTTGTAATGAACTGCATTCATTACTCTCAACATTCATTAGGTACAAGTTTGCAAGAGCGGGTTTGCGCAGGCACTTGTAACATGTACATATCAAGCTGCTTTTTGCATCGAAGTTGTTTGAAAATTAAAAAAATTTAAATTCCATTTTGCTGTAGGTACTTATGGTGGGATCACCAGCTGATAACAATCATAAAATTGAAGAAAAAAAGTACCTACTCGTCAGATGAAAAGACATTCAACTAAAAAAAAAAATTTGAGTGACTATGTAAGTGAATGGAAAATAAAGTGTTTTAGAGATAAAATTCTAACAACTGCCAGTTCACTTATCCTTTCGTATTTGTAGGTTAGCCTATGATATACACATGCGGTACACAAATCCCTCGTCCATTAAATACTTTTCCACCCCAAACCTTTCTTTCCAATGGTGCTAGCCAGCTGCACTTTTACGCCTCAGATGTCATTGATACACATAGTTTGTACACACAACACACATACCTTTGGAATTCCTTCAAAGCAAAGAAGAAACTTCCCTTAAATCCAAATTTGACTTATCGGTAGTATGTATTTTTATCGATTCGATGTCACGCAACCACCGCCCTACATGTATGGTTTAATTTGCCTTCGACTGGTCATTTTTCATTCAATGTGTCGCAAGCGTGCTCTGCCATAAGAACCAACAACCCAGATTCCAGGGGTCAAATTCAGTCGATCTTCTTTATCTGAATAGCTCAGGCTCACGTGTTCGTTTTTCGATTGAATAGTTGGCACTCGGGATCCTTTGTGAAACGATAAAAATGCAGCTTCATTCTAAATTCAAATCTTCGGAAATCTAATTCTACAGCATATACAACACGCTGCTGAACTATTATTCAAATGACCTCATTTAAATTGCCTGTTGCTTCCTCTCTTCTGAAAACACAAGTTGCTTACAAGGCCCATGTTTTGGAAGAAGGCGGCTGGTGGACAAAATTCAAAATATTTGCAAATGCAATAAATGTTTTTATTGGCCTTACCTAGACCCTATTTCAATTTGTTTACTGTAAATATCAGGATAATGCCATTAAATCCTTTTCCAGTTAAAAGGATTAAAACACCCAAGGGTTAATTTCAAAATTTCCTATGTTTGCAAAAAGGAGAAGAGAAACACAAATGGCAAGCATTTCTATTTTGACAAAGCAGAACAAGTATTTGTTCGAGAAAATCCTTTCGGTTTTATGAGGTGCTATGTCTGAGTTGGCAAATTTGCGAATAACTTACTCTGACTTTACCTTGAAAACGATCTTTTCTTGAGAAAAATCGGATTGTTTTGAAAGGCGGGTTTTATTTTGGGTCTTTAAAAGGATTACGCTAAAAGGATTACAACTCTTCTGCGACAGTGGAAGGGGTGTTTCATTTGATGTTATGCATTTTCCTTTTATTATTTGTACGTTTTTATTAGCGACTGAGACTTAAAGGCAATAAAACGACTTTACTGTTTGCAAGAGTTGCGCGGGAATTGATCACAGCATACAATTTATGAAGATATATTTTTTATTACAGAGAGAGTTGTATTTACTTGAATATGAAATCTTGCACAATGACACATAACTCGTTGAGTTTTTTATCTGAGTTTTCCGGGAAGTATTTTGTTGGTGCATTTAAGTGTATATAGAGACCTTTTTAATGACACTTATTTTATGGAAGACAACATGATTGCCTATGTATCGATTGCTGCTAAAATCATTTAACGATTGTTTCAAACTGACCTTCAGTATTTTTAACAATAAACTTATTACCAAAAAAAAATTTGTTAAATGAAAAATTAGTAAATTTTTCAACAGTTTAAACATGTTTACAATATCTCCCCATATGCAAATTTAGTTATTTTTCATTTTCTAGATAAAAAACACTTGTATGATCTCAACTGCAAAAATCATTGACTGAATGTTCAGCGACAACCGCGACGGAACATCCCATGATCACCCAAGTCAACGGACTTATAATTAAAATTTTTCTTTTCTTTTCAGCCACATAATATTAAGTTATTATTTTAATTCTAGACAATGTATTTGGTTAGGCCCCCTATTTGCCAACATTCTTACATCATCATTTTTAAATTTTTATAAGTTATTAAGTATAAGTGTCAATTGTATATATACAACGTTCAATAAAATAATAATTATTATTATTATATTGACTGAATGTTGCCATTAGTGATTGTAGCACGTTTTAAAATCATATATTATTATGGAGTAGCTAAAATTATTAATACTTTTTTAAAGGAAAGTAAAAATGTTTTGAATTAATACTTTCTTCTCTTTGCAGAATAAGAAAGAGGACCAACCATTTTTTCTGTCGGTTCTAAACGACTAATTGAGAAAGTGTCATAAGGTGTATTACTCTGGGAGGTTATTCGGTTATTATTCTGAGAGGTTATTACCCTAGGAGGTTATTACTCTAAGAGGTTATTACTCTAGGAGGTTATTACTCTCTGAGGTTTTGATAACACCTGAGGAAAAGAATTTTATGTTTCGCAGTCCTCTTTTCGTATGACCTCTCTACAAAATTTCATCTCCATACTTTCATAACGGCTATAAACTGTTTGTTGGGAACGTTGTCCTTCATATTCGGAATAAACTCCCACTCAAAATTAGGTGTAAAGTGATGGTTTTTAAAATTAATCAGCTCACTCTCTTACTTCATGCAAGTCACTAATCTGACGGTCTGAACAGCTGTATGATAAGTGATACAACAATGTAAATCCATTCCAATTATGAGAGGCGATTATTATTTGTCACACAGTTTTCTATTTCCTTTTAACATCTTGGAGTAATTCTCTATTCTCCTAGTGCTGCTCTCGACGCAATGCTGAATCTTCCTCCTCTTGCATCATGGGTTGTACTCTCAAGACCAGTTCTCGTTTAAGCAGATGGAAAAATTTGTACCGCATCTTTGAGGAACTCACAAAACTCACATCTTTTGACTCACGTCTAATGGACATGCTTTCTGACACGATTATCAGAGGGCTCAAACTGCTACAAAAATGCACGGTCAATTTTCCGCCTGCTCAACACTAACCGTAGAACTTGGGGTGGACCAAGAATCAGAACCAGGAAAGGATTAAAAAAAATTTGTGTGAAAACATTTTTGTGTGAAAACATTAAGGTGCTTTAATTAATCTTTAATTAATGTTCATGTAAATTGTGTTCGGTTTTCACGTGTTCGGTTTAGTATAATAACAGGAAAGGATTGTTTTAGTATCTTCACAGATGATTTCCAAACCGATGATAGATCCTAGCTCTAGTGCCTTTTTGAAGAGCGATGACATACGACTTCACGCCTCAATAGGCGCATATCCAAATGGCTATGATACGTTATGAAAAGTAGCTTGATGAAAAGGATTTGTAACTGCAGCTACAGCTAAGCTGTGGTTAAAGTTCTGAATGCGGTAGGAAAATTTAATTTTTGGAGTAGCGACTGGGTTCCAGCCCATCACGGCATTACTGGAAATGAGATCTCCAAACAACTCGCGGGGCAAGCATCTGAGACACCATTCTGCTGACCTGAACCGGAGCTTCGCCAGCCGTGGTCCTCAGTGAGAGCTTCAATCAGCAATTTCATCGGTCAGGAGTACAAGTCTAGATGACATTCCTCCATTGGATATGCAGAGAGACCAAACGTATGATCCCCAATGTCAATAAGAAAACAGCAACATTTTTGCAATTTCGTAGAAAAAAAAGAATGTAGAAAGCTTACTGGCGATACCATACGTGGCACTTCCCTTTTGCTGATCGTTTGAACGTGCTAGACCAAGGTGATGTCACACTCTGTCAATCCTGTTGAGAAGATGCCGACATCGCTGAGCACTTCCTCTTATCAGGTTACAAATAGTCAGCCCAGACATGGTGAGGGTCAGTAACCTAGACTTTTTATTATGGCACCGTCTTCTGGCTTTTCTCCCAGCCACTGTAAAGCTGTAACAAAAGAAGGTTGAAGGTTGACCGGTATTAAGGTCTGAGTGTTCCAGTTAGGTTGTTCTCAAAAAACACAGAATATGGTTGTATTTATTAAAAAACACCTTTTCTTCAGTAAAAGCGTATGTACATTTTTCTTTCTGGTAACAGCTATACACGGATTCCTGGCGGCTATAGAAATGTTATACGATGAAGATGGCAGGTTTATTATAGTCGCAAGTTAAAATACTGAAAGTATACCTACGACTGTCGAATTTTCAAACTGGAAGAGATGTTGTGTAGGAGGTGACAGATTGAAAGTATCCACTGCTAAGACGACTATTCCCGTGGCGTGATGGTTAGCATGTCTGCTGTTAACCCAGAGATTTGTGGTTCGAATCCCAACAGAGACAAAAATGTTTTCCCACGGGTATCGCTTTTCGCGAGAAATTAACAAGTCCTCCGTTAGTATATTTATTGCCATGAAAAGCGCTTTCCCGATTAGCAGTTTTAAAAAAGTCGAAGGATGGGGAAAATGAATGAAAACCAAGAATTGGTCAAAAAAACAGTATGGAAGATAACCCAAAGGAATTTTATTCTCCAGGTGGCAGTCGTAAAAGCGAAAATCCACCCGTAGTCTTCACTACGGCAGGGGCACGGATTCTGGAGGCCCCATCTGACATACAAACGCACACCTTTACTGGTGGATACACGCGAGTTGAAGGTACCGTAACCGATGACTCCTGCAGTTCTCTCCATGAAGCTCTTCGTGGTTTGAGCTGGAAAGATGAAGAAGGCAGCTCGGAGGTCTTACCTCCAAAGCTAAATTCTCATCAGGGCTTAGCTGTTGGTCAGAGCGGTACTATCACCGGACTAAGTGAAGCTGAACAAGTGGATCCCACTCCAACGATGGCATCCTCTGGAGAACAGCTTTCCAAGCGCCAACAGAAGCTGGAGAGAAGTCGAGCGGCAAAGGCTCAGTGCAAAGAGGACACCAGGGTGGCCGAAGGCACTGAATTAAATTGCAAACCTTTGGTGACGGCGGCGAAAAGGGACAGGTCGGAAGAGGTCTCACCCACCAATTCAGGACGGTCTCCTGTAACCGAAGTCACCCCAACTTCTGCAAACGCGAACAGGGTCATAAGGAAGAAGGTTTCTGGAAGCTCTGCAAATCTTCCTGTTGGTCTAACTGGAAAGTCGGTGAATGAAACTGAAGGAACAGGTCGCAAGGCTTGCGAATTCGGTCCACGGACACTGGCTGGAAGGGACGAAGCCGGCATGGTTAAAACTCCTGGAGGTCCAACCGAAACGTTGGTGAATGAAACCGTGACTGCTAGTCAGTCTGGTCCACGGACACTGACCGGACGGGATAAAGCCTCGAAAGGAGCAATGATAATAAATCAAATTAACTTAACAAATCAACATTCTAAGGCTGCTACTGCACTCCTATGTAGCAGGCTTTCCGTGTTGAATACAAAAACTCATCTCGTAGCAATCCAAGAGCCATGGGCCTGGAAGGGCCGAGTTCTTGGTCTTGGAGGGCTAAAAGGGTTCAATATTCTCTATGACGAACGGTCTGACTTACCCCGGACCTGTCTCATCATACCGAGCTCTTTTGCAGCAACTAAACTTGATCACTTCTGTGGTCAAGACCTGGTTGCGGCTATGATAAACTACGAAACGAACGGTGAGTGGAAAACTTTCGTCGTTGCGTCAGTTTACTTTCCCTGGAACTCCATTCTACCCCCTCCCTCAAGACAGGTTGTGGATTTGGTGGAGTTTTGTGAAAACCGGAAGTTGGGGCTTATCATGTGCTGTGATGCTAACGCTCAAAACATAGTTTGGGGCAGCGTCAAGTGCAACATGAGAGGCAACAATCTTCTTAACTACATTCTGTCTTCTGACTTGAACATTAACAATGTTGGTAATACGCCAACTTTTGTTACGGCTATACGACAGGACGTAATTGACTTGACACTATCTAACAGATATGCCAAGGAGATTACCAACTGGAAAGTGTTGCTGGACGTGTCACTCTCAGACCACAGATACATTCAATTCCATGTAACAAATGTGATTCCCACTCCTTTAGTTACAAGAAATCCTAGAAAAACTAACTGGACACTTTTCAACGATGAGCTCGGTAATTTCGTCAAAACTCTACCTAAGCTCTCAACATCACAAAAAGTGGAAGATGCAGTTCTATAAGTGAATTGTGCCCTTACAAGTAGCTTCGAGCTGGCATGTCCAGCTAGACAATTACCTAGTAGATCTATGGTTCCGTGGTGGAACAATGAACTACAGAAACTTCGCAGGGAAACCAGAAGTATTCTGAATAGGTCCCTCAAGACCAAATCAGATGTCGACTGGAACCTGTATCGATCTAAACAGAAGGACTTTAAAAGGTTAATTCGAAGATCAAAGAATGCCTCTTACAAAGAATTCTGTGAAAGTATAGAAACACTCAGTGAAACTAGTCGACTTACTAAAGCCCTTAAAAGGAGCAAGGTAAACAAACTAGAAACGCTCAGGAAATCAGACGGTTCCTATACAGAGTCCAAAGCAGAGACACTCAGTCTTATGCTGGAAACTCATTTTCCAGGAAACCAGATATCAATTGGACCACAGCAATCTATTTCCCTTAGATCAGTTGAATCCGATAAATCCACTCGACTTAGCTGGTACACGTCATCGTTAGTTGTTACCGACGAAGCCATAAAATATGCCGTGGCATCTTTTGACAGTTTCAAGTCACCTGGCACTGACGGTGTTTACCCAGCTATGTTGCAGGAAAGTATAAACCTTTTGCTTCCTACTTTGAAAAATATTTTCACTGGTAGTTTAGCCCTAGCGTATATACCAACTCCATGGCAGAGTGTTAGAGTCGC
Source organism: Melanostoma scalare (assembly GCA_949752695.1). Lineage (NCBI taxonomy): Eukaryota > Metazoa > Arthropoda > Insecta > Diptera > Syrphidae > Melanostoma > Melanostoma scalare. The sequence continues at coordinate 189,029,246 of OX456985.1, read as the reverse complement.
CTTCATACCAAAAATTGGTAAACAAGACTACTCACTCGCCAAGAGCTTTTGACCCATTAGTCTTACCTCCTTTCTGCTTAAGACGCTGGAAAGAGTGGTTGAGATTTACATTCGTAAAACCTCACTCCAATTACACCCTCTGTCTCAGATGCAACATGCTTACCAAAGAGGAAAATCTTGCGAGACCGCACTTCAAAATCTTGTTAGCAGAATTGAATGCGCGCTTGACAGGACAGAATTTGCGGTAGGCATTTTCATCGACATTCAAGGTGCTTTTGACAATGCTAGCTTCGATGGTATGTGCAATGCTGCCAGAGAACACGGTGTGAACGAGTCATTAGTGTTGTGGATTAAAGCAATGCTAATGAAGAGAACCGTAATCGCTGAGGCGGACTGTGGACAATATGTTGCAACGGGAGTAAATAAGGGCTGCCGACAAGGTGGCGTTTTATCTCCTCTTCTGTGGTGCATGTTGATCGACTCTCTACTTGTAATGCTCAATGGTTCTAACGTTCATGCCCAAGCATATGCAGACGACGTCGCCGTGCTCTCGGTTGGCTCCAGCCTCCAAGCTGTCTGCTTCCAAGCACAGGCTGCGCTTTGTATGATTGACACCTGGTGTGTTAGAAACGGTCTCTCCGTCAATCCTCTTAAAACCGAGGTTGTCCTCTTCACGAGACGTAGAAAATTGACTGGTCTGACCCAACTTACGCTTAAAGGCGTCAACATCCCCTTTTCAAAGGAAGTCAAGCATCTTGGAGTAATCCTGGATAACAAACTTCTTTGGTCGAAACATGTCGAGTCTAAAACTACTAAAGCACTGTCAGTTTTCTGGCAATGTAAAGGAGCTTTTGGCAAGACATGGGGTCTTTCACCGAAAAGGGTCCTTTGGATCTTACCGGCTATGATAAGACCAATCATCTCCTATGCGTCAGTCGTTTGGTGGAATAAGCTCTCGTAAATACGTTACTGCCTCGTTTGCCAAACTTCAAAGAACAATTTGTCTGGGTGTTACGGGGGCTTTCCCCAGCACACCGGGTGCTGCTCTCGACGCACTGTTGAACCTTCCTCCCCTTGATACCTTCATCATGGAGTGTACTCTCAAGACCATTTCTCGTTTAAAACGATGTGGTCTCTGGCACAATTCGCACTGGAGCTTTGAGGAACTCGCAAGCAGCATATCTTTTGACCCACGTCTAATGGATATGCCGTCTGACACGATGATCCCAAGGCTCAAACTGCGCCAAAATTACTCAGTCAGCTTTCCTTCGGTTCAGGACTGGTTCGCTCCAGAATCTGAGCCTGGAAAGAACTGTTATCGTATCTTCACAGATGGCTCCAAAACCGACGAGGGTTCTGGTGCTGGTGCCTTTGTTGAGAACGACGACATACGACTGCACTCATCTTTGGGATCATACGCTTCCGTTTTCCAAGCGGAGGCTTATGCTATCCTATTGGCCTCGCTATCGTCGCTATCGCCGACTTTGGGAAACCCGACCGCAAACTGAGTGAAGACGAATGGCAGTTACTTGAACTAAGAATCCTGGAAGAGGTAAATGAGGCGATCGTCAAGAGTAGGCAACCGCCACTCTTCGGGGACCTCACTACCGTCCATGGTTTCAAGATGATGAACTGCGAGAATGAATGGACCCTTAAATGGCTCCAGGAGTTCGTGGAAAAGACGGCAGCTCCCTGGCAGAATGCCGATCTACGGCTTGTGACTGCTGGTGAGATAAAAGATCTAAACCGACCAATGGGTAAACTGTTGGTCAGAGGCCCCGCTATTCCCCGCGATCGGCTGGAAAGGTACATCCTTTCATTAAATGCCGAACTTCTGAGCGACCAATGGAAGATCATGAAGGTGGAGAAAACGGAGACGGGAACTGAAGTGATTGTGAGATTGAACCACAACTCCATACCACTTCTAAGACGAGTCAGCTTTAAAGTTCGCGTTGGCATTACCCGATGCAAGCTCAAGCTGATAGCTAGAAGCAATAAACAGGTTAGTAAGGCGTTGTATATAAAACAAAATATGTCATGGATTTGAAGGTAATACAAATAAATCTCCAACATAGTAAAGCCGCCTCCGCCAACCTGGTCTACCTCATGGAGAGTAGACAAATTGATGTAGCCCTTATACAAGAACCTTGGGTCGCAAGAGGAAAAATTAAGGGCCTACACTCCAAAGAACTCACGCTGTACAAATCCAATTTTGTCAGCCCAGACAGTAACCATAGAACTTGCATAGTAGCTAGAAAACAGTTAAATCTCTTTCTTCTAACTACTTATAGCACAATAGACCAGACCGTAGTAAAGATGGAACGCGAAGGACTCCCATCTCAAATTTTGGCTTCCATCTACATGCCATATGATGGAATTGAAGGACCACCAGCGGATATCACTTACCAGCTGGTAGAATACACAAGTAAGAGTAGACTAGATATTATTATGGGATGCGACGCCAACGCACATCATGTGCAATGGGGAAGCACCGACACAAATTCTAGGGGGGAACTCTTATTTGAATTTATTTTAAGAAACAATCTTTTGGTTATCAATAGAGGTAACACACCTACCTTTGTTACAAAAAACCGTAAAGAAGTACCTGACATTACCCTCACAAATAACTCGGACACTTGTCCAGTAGAGCAGTGGAAAGTACTAGAAGAACTCACTTTCTCAGACCATCGTCTGATAAATTTTATCATTCCCACTACAGATCGCCCAATCAAACCATTTCGTAATAATAGACGTACAGATTGGGCTACCTTTAGTAAGGAGGTGGACGATAACATAGATTCCCTTAATACGAATAGGAACCTTGAACCGCAAAGCCTTGATAAGTTGACGGCAGAACTCACAGGGATTTTGAGAAATGCCCTGGATAAAAGCTGTCCTCTGATCACAACGGTAAAAAAGAACAAGAAACCAATTTGGTGGAATAACGAACTGAGCAGCATTAGGAAAGAAACTAGAAGACTTTTCAATGCTGCCAAACGGACCGGCTCCGAAATTGACTGGGAGCAATACAAATCCAGCCAAAGGAAATTCAAAAATGAAACTCAACGAGCAAAACGCTGCTCATGGAGAAATTTTTGCAGTGAAATCGAGTGTACGAACAAATCGGCCAGACTGCGGAAAATCCTCTCCAAAGAGACCATACCACTTGGTTCTCTGAGAAAACCGGATAACCGCTGGACTGAATCCCCGGTCGAGAGTCTAGAACATCTGTTCGATTCGCACTTCCCTGGATGCAGCCCTATAGAGAACAATGAAATAGAAAACACTAGGTTTTCTAGACACGAAATCCCGGCAGATATTGTAACGGAAGAGAAGTTGGAATGGGCTATCAACTCCTTTTCATCTTTTAAATCTCCGGGTCACGACGGCATTTTCCCTATGATGCTACAAAAAAGCAGCAGGAAAGTCATCCCACATCTAAAGAACATTTTTGAGAATAGCCTCATATGGGGCTACATTCCCAAAATATGGCGGGAAGTTAAAGTCGTCTTCATACCGAAAGCCGGCAAACCCAGCCATATAGAAGCAAAAGACTTCAGACCTATAAGTCTGACCTCTTTTATACTGAAAACGTTCGAAAGGCTACTTGATTTACACATCCGTAGCTTCCTGAAACCGGAAGTAATATCTACCTTTCAACATGCCTACACAAAAGGACGAAGTGTGGAAACAGCACTTCACTGTGTAGTAAGGACCATAGAAAAAACGCTGCGCTAGATAAGGAATACACTCTGGCAGCTTTCCTGGACATTGAAGGAGCCTTCAACAATGTACAAAACAGTGCAATTGAGAAGGCCCTAAATGATCTAGAAGTAGAGGAAACAATCACAAATTGGATCATGTGCATGCTAACAAAACGTCAGATCCACAGCGAACTGGGAGGTACAAACTTGAAAAAGTGTGTGTCACGAGGAACCCCACAAGGAGGTATTCTCTCACCCCTGCTCTGGACCCTGGTCATGAATGAGATCCTCGTAGCTCTCAAGCATGACGGCGTGAAAGTGGTTGCCTATGCCGATGATTTAGCTCTTCTGGCAACAGGAAAATTCCCTTCCACTATTAGCGCACAATTGAATTATACACTAACCAAGGTAAGCGCCTGGACAAGAAGATGCGGCCTTGCAGTTAACCCCCTGAAAACGGAGCTGGTACTCTTTACAAATAGAAGAAAAATACCTACTTTTGAGTTACCAAGACTAAACGGGATCCCTCTTAAGATCTCTGATCAAGCCAGATACCTTGGAGTGATCTTAGACAAAAAACTAAATTGGGGTCCCAATATACAAGAAAGATACAAAAAATCTATGATAGCACTGTATTCGTGTAACAGGATTTTTGGCAAAAAATGGGGACCAAATCCCAAAATCATCCTGTGGATGTATACTGCCATTGTAAGACCTATACTTTCATATGGCAATTTGGTCTGGTGGAAGGCGCTGGAAAAATCCACGCATTTAAAAACCCTAACCAAAGTACAAAGATCGGCCTGTATTTGCGTAACTGGTGCAATGAGAACTACACCAACCGCGAGTTTGGAAGTAATCCTCGATCTCACATCTCTTGATCTTTATGTTCAGGAAGCGGAAGCAAACAGTGCACTTAGACTAAACCAGTGTAATGTCTGGAAAACTAGCCAAACAGGACACACACAGATCTTATCGCGATACGCAGAAAACAACATCTGCACGGATTACATAACTCCATACCTGGACTTTAAAAAATCCTTCACAACTAGCTTCCCCAATAGACAGGATTGGGAGAATGAAACACCTCACTTGAACGATACGTCTATATCAATCTATACCGACGGTTCAAAAATGGAAGCTGGAACAGGAGCAGGCTTCTTTTCAGAAAGCCTAAATCTTGCCAGTTCATTCAGACTTCCAAATCACAGCAGCGTCTTCCAAGCCGAGATCTTGGCAGTTACAAACGCTGCTAAACAGGTGTCCATGATGGCGCTATCACATGCTGATATCACTTTTTTCATTGATAGCCAAGCAGCAATAAAAGCGATTTCTGCCACTCTTGTCAAATCAAAGCTTGTTTCTTGCTGTCGCGAAGAGCTAAGGGTTCTTGGCACGCAGCATAACGTTAGACTCTGCTGGGTTCCCGGTCATAGTGGTATACCGGGAAACGAAAAAGCGGACGAACTAGCGAGAAAAGGATCAACACTTGACCCTTCTCTCATTGATAAATCAATCAGGATTCCACCATGTGAAATGAAACAAATCATTGGTAACAAAATAATGCTAAAATCCAATGAAAGATGGGAATGCTTAGACTCCTGTGTTACTTCCAGGAAACTATGGCCGAAATACGATAAAAAAGAATCTGAAAAGCTGCTATCATTGAATAGACCCTCATTGCGAATGCTTATCAGTATCATAACTGGACATAACCTACTAGGTTATCACAAAAAGAAAATGGGTCTTTGCACCGATGACATATGCAGAGGATGCAATGACGAAGATGAACATGAAGACACAAGTCACTTCCTTTGTCAATGCCCAGCACTCTGCCATACCAGGAAAAAATTTCTAGGAAATTACTTTCTAAATGAACTAGAAGAACTATCAGGCGCTCCAAAAAGCAGCCTGTTAAACTTCACCAAGGCCACAAAATGGTTAAATACTGAACAGACATAAAATCATAGGTTTCTAGGACGTTACAATACGCCAGGGTATCACAAGGGATCTACATTGATCTAAGTGTGACGGAAATAAGATCAACCGTCAGCACATTTTACCTAACCTAACCTAACCTATCCTATTGGCCTTGAGCCACGTAACGAACAATGGATGGACGGGGAGAAGTATCTTTGTTTGCAGCGACAGCCAAGCTGTGCTTAAGGCCCTTCTCAACCCTCTAACCACTTCGAAAGTGATCCAGGAATGCAAGAGCTCTCTGAATGCGATCGGAAGATTAAATTCATTGAACCTCATTTGGGTTCCGGGCCATCGCGGCATAGCTGGAAATGAGATCGCCGATGAACTCGCTAGGCAGGGATCTCAGACAGCTTTCTCAGGACCTGAACCGTCGCTTGGTCTGCCAGCGTCCTTAGTGAGGGCTTCAATCAATGATTGGATCTGCGAAGAGCAAAACCGTAGATGGCATGCCTCCATTGGATGCAGACAAACCAAGCGTATGCTCCCCAACGTTAGTAAGAAGACTGCAACATTTTTGCTAGTTCGTAGTAGAAAAGACTGTAGAAAGCTTATTGGCGTTGCCAGCAGGCACTTCTCTTTTGCCAAGCATTTAAACGTGTTAGGCTTAAGTGATACCACACTCTGTGAATCTTGTGGAGAAGATGAGGACACCGCAGAGCACTTCCTCTGTGAATGTCTTGCTTTTTCTCGCATGAGGTTACAGATACTCGGCGCAGACATGGTGAGAGCTGGTAACTTAGGCTCCTTACCATGGCAGCGTCTTTTGGCTTTTCTCCGAACATCTGGAAAGCTATAACAAATAGAAGGTTGCTATCTGGTAGTACAATGGACCGGTATTTAGGTCTGAGTGCTCCAGCTGGTATTTTAAAAACCTCCAACAAAAAAAAAAAATAGCCTTAAGTAAATTTCAATGACTAACCCACACTGGGGAAAGTTTAGAAATCAGGGGGGAAAAGTATTGCGTTGCTGCCTCTAAGTTGGAGTAGATACTTATGAGTAAACTGGACCCCCTTTTGCATCCAAACTTTACATCAGATAGGGATACCCTGGGCCCAAATTTTTGACTTATAACTTTTACTTTAAGGTTATTTGGTAAGCAAAACATCCTAATTCAATTCCATTGACTCCTTCCGTTCGTGGTCTTTTGCATGAGTTTTCGTCCTGTTTGCTTTTGCTTTATTTTTGTTCATTTGCATGAGCTCTAGAATAAATACACTGTTCTCTTTATATTTGAATTGAATACAACCAACAAAAGAACCAGCAAATTACATAGCCTTCATTTAATTGAAAAATTTTCAATTTTCCAAAACTTATATCGTTAAGAGTTTTCTTTTGAGATTTCAATTCCCGATCCCAGAACTAATTAAATGCACAGCCATCACCGCTCCATTCACTTGGGAAATTTTCATAAATGATAAAAAATTCTTAATTACACCACATCCTGCACAATTTCATGCAAATGCGCTCAGAGCGCAAAACTTCAAATTGTTAACCATTTCATCCAAAATGTTTGCAATTAAAAATTTCACAAGCGCCCAAAGCGCGTCTTCTTACCCCTTATACCTACACCACAACACCATTACCATTCCCTCCCACCATTTATGGCACGAAAGACAAAACACCACCATTATTTGAGTTTTAATTACTTTTTTGCACTGTGTTGCAGGGTTAAGGAATCAAAAGGCTGCCATTCATCGTCTTTCGTCTTCAATATTGATGTCGGCGCGCCTTGTTTGCATGTTTCAAATAGAATTGCTAACAGTGTTGACTTGCCTGTAAACATAATATTAAAAGAAAACAAGAATCGTACAACTTGTGCCGCATGTTTGTGGCGTAATAGGGAAATCCTTGATTCGAACACTTAGCTTAGTGAGTGCTGAAATGGGTCTCAGCACGGACTCTGTGTTTTTTTTCTTTCTTGAGTTTTTATCAAAAAAACTTTATTATTATAATTTGATTTTAGGCGCAATGTTCTATTAGCTTTTTTTTACTAAACTTTTTTCTGCGTTCAAAAGAATTTCTCTCGCTGTTGCGTGATGACTTCGTTTCAAAACAATTTACGTTCACAAAGATAGAACCGACAGAATGACAAATGATTGAAAAGAGAAAGCGTATAGAAAGGGCAGCCTTTTTCAAACGAGACCAAGCACTTGCACCCTCATCGAAGGATACACTTCCTCTCAATGCTCCAGAACGACCTTGGCACAATGTAAATTGTAACAATAACATTCAACAAAAGCATCAGCATACGCTCGTCGCAGCTCGTTTTAAAACATTTTTTTTTAAAACACACTTAAATCCTGAAGCCTTTAGAACTTTTGTGTTTTTCTCGTTTGAATGTGAATGACGAGGGTGTGTCAGTGCTGCTGTTGGTGCGTCTCAGAAAACCTTGAACCAATTTGTGAAATAAATTAAAAAATTCTTTCACATTGCATTGTTTGAGCACGCTTGGTGGGAGTTAAGGTTGAACTGTAACATATTTCATTTCATTTAGAGTGATCGATATAAATGATGCAGTTTACAGATCAAACAACTGCTTATTCAGATATTCAAAAAAATGTTCACTTCTATAATTACTTATATCTGATTTATTTTCTTAGCAAAAGAAAATCGTGTCACAAAAAATTAAATGCAAATGAAAAACATCAACTAGGAGGTTTATGTTGTATTGTTACTCTTAAGCGTAAAATTTTTGCTTCAGGTGTAAGCAAATAGACTTTGAATGTCATGGAACAAAATTATTTCCAACAAGGACTATAAAAGCGGGTACTACAATCCTATTTGCATTTCCAAACCCTATAAAGATAGAGAGTTTAAGAAAAGTAGTTTAAGTTTAAAGTATACGATACCCGCCGCACCACTGACCATAGGTTAAAGCAGAAAGTCAACGATCAACTCAATAAAAAAAAAATATCAATATTTCCAAGTAGAACACATTTGCAATCATATTTACGCAGATTTATCAGATAAATTTGAACGCATATTTATGTCAAAAAATAAACCGTTATGTATCTATGTACCAACAAACATACATATCTACATATGTATGTATAACTTTGATTAGCATTATTCATTACTTTAACTAAAAATGTTGCCTCTTTTTTTAGTTCTGTCTTTGAATCGATCTTTTTCATTTGCTCAAGCCGTTGGCTTCAATAGTTTCATAGTTTTTGTTTGTTCTTTTTTCAGTTTAAGGTTTTAGAAAAATTTTTGCTGTTTTGTTTTTCTTATACAGTGCCGGTCAAAAAAACTTGACCGATGATAAAAAAACCAATTTTTCGACTTTTTTTCATGTTTCATGTATTGTAAAAGCTTTATTTCGACAATTTCTGAAAGAATTTACATAACTGCAGCTTATGTAACATTTTAAAATTATCATTTGATGAAGATGATGAAAGAAATAAAAATAATCTTTAATATACACTTAAACGCATTTTTCATCAAGGTGACCACTTTTTGCTTTAATGACAGCCGCACACAATTACGGCAGTCTTTCTACAAGTTTTTGTAATGTCTCAAGATTGATATTATTTCAGACTGACTGAAGACAGTTCCAGAGATCGGTTAAATTTTTTATAATTTTTTTTATATATCATTTTATTTTATTTGTCGGTCGATAATAGCTGAATATCGATCAATTCAAATTTGAAAATGTCTATTCTCTTATCATTCACCTTGAATGAATAAAAACAACCATTAGGGGAGAGTGGGGCAAGAAAGACCTCGGGGCAAAAAGAACCAAACCGATTTTTTCCATGGTTCCTAACTCCATCTTATATTCAATAGCTAGAACTAATAAAAAACCTTCTTTCCCAACACATCCCTTAGTTTCACTGAAAAACTGAAGTTAGTTCCGGTTTAAATGATGAAAGTTTAAAAACGGTCTATCAATAAAAAAAAATTCCAATCTGCAAAACCAATCCTAGGCAACCAGTTGACAGTTCCAAACATTCTGATAATTTTAAGTTGTTTGTGATCATTAGTGCTTTTTTTAGCAGCTGGATATAAAGATAATTAAATAATATTAAGGAAAATAAAAATATTTTTTTAAAAAAACTCCTTATGGGGCAAATGTAACCAGTACTTACTGAGAAAAGGACTGGTAGTCCGTTTTGCCCCACTTACTGCTGGTTCGACTTTCAAAGCAAAACAACAACACAAGATAAGTATGTTTTGCTCAATGACCCTCACGAGGATGTTTTTCACAACATATTTTATGTACTGCCTACCTATTTAGGTACTCAGTTAAAATTAAACATTTATATTTTTGAACATGGTTCGTACATACGGTCGAAAAACGACTAGGGTGCTAGTTGGACCAATGAGGAATTGAAGAAAGCTATGGAAGCAATTAAAAAAAATTTTAAGGCAACATCCTTCAAGAGTGATATTACAATTTCAAATAGCTGGTTTATTTGGAAAAGCATACCTTAAGGCAGCAGTTCCTAATAATGCTATAAATGGGTTTTGGACTCTATCCTGTTGACCCAAACGTTTTTTCAGAAGACGATTATATTCCAGTTGAGACAACAGAAATGTCGAAATCCGCAGCCCTTTATGCGAACTAACCGTTGAGTTTTCAAACTCTGCGGATATAGCTGCTACAGAACTTCCTCAAGTTGCGATTCTCAACGAGAAAGCAAATGAAACACCAATCTTATCTTCATTTCCGTGGAAAGCCGTATCACAGGGCCATGAACTTCCTAAGGCTTCTTCAAGTGGCACTATAGTTAGAAAAGGCAGGAAAAAAGGAAAAACTGCAATACTGACATCCAGCCCATACAAAAATGTTAAAAGAATTCAGTGGTTCGTTTTGCCCCATTCAAAGGTCCTTTTTGCCCCGCTAGTGGGGCAAGACGGACTTTCGAGATAAGTTTGTAAAATTGTGTATATCTCTATATACAACTGTTCAACTATTTTGATTGTTTACTATGATGAAGTTCAAAGGTTTAAGTATTATTTAAAAAAATATTTGCTTCCGTTTTAGGACTAGAAAAAAAATTAGGAGTGTTTAAAGCTTAAGCGGTCCTTCTTGCCCCACTCTCCCCTACTTGTACATACAGTGGTAGGGGAGAGTGCGGTCGAAAGTAACGCGTTGCAATTGTAACATTGAATTTTAAAAGAAAAATTAGCCTGTAACCGTTCATTTTTAAATGTAGAATTCTCGCTATTCGAGGCTGAACGCACCCACAAATCAACTGTTAAAGTACTGAACTGTGGCCAAATATAATTTCAAAAGGCGGAATTTGTGAATAAAAGTAAATTTTTTTTTGTGAGTTTTTGAATAAATTTTTTTTAAATAAAACAATTTCGATTCAGTGTAACATTACCTTTCTACTTCATTTTATTTCTAATTTTATTGTTTAAGTGGTTTTGTAATCGACGCAGAAGTATTTGAATAAACTTCATATTTAATCATAGAAACGAGATGTGGACAGTTGTAACATCTTTTGAGTGGACAATTGTAACACGTTACAACCGGGAATGATGAGTATTCTCCATATAACGTTCCAAACATTCTGAAACCATCTCAAATGTTAACTTAACATCACTGCCTCCATCCTCATCACAAGCTTCGCTATTTCTTGAAGCCACCTCAGGTATTAATTTACTATGGTCTTCGGGTCCGGACAAATAGGGGGAAAAATATGTTATTTGTAACATTAGGAAATTTGAACATTAGGAGCCGATATCCTAATGTTCAAATTTCGTTACGGGACGGAAAAATATAGCATGAGCAAGACAGAAAAGTAAAGGAGAAGTAATATTATTGCTTTAAAAATTCAAGAACTTTATTGATTATAAAAATATAATCGACATTCTTGAACGACTTGCTATTGAAAACCTGAAAAATATCGTCAGATTGATGTTTGTATATGTAACTCGATCTGATAAAAGGGACTTACTAGACAAAAAATCGGTTGTTGGATCATAACTTATTACACAAGTTCTTTTACTGAACATTCACGAAGCGCAATCAGAAATTGTAACATCGCTATTATTTCGCAAAATATAAATTCAGAGAAACAATTTTTTGGACGGGTTTGAATGGTACATCTGCGCCTTTCAGAGCGTGCTGTGTAAGCTTTCACTTTTGCCTAAAAGGTGCCTTTTCTCAGATCGCGTCACATATAATATTTTTTAACAAGTAAATTTTTGATCGAAAGATACTAACCAGTAAAGCATCAATCGCATTTTGGATGTTCTGGCCCTGGATTCGTTGTCTCCACATCTTGACTTCTGACAGAAAATTCTCTTTCGAACAATCCGATATATCTCCGTAAAATGTGTAGAGGTCAGCACATTTCTTTTCGTTAAATTCTTGTTTAAGAAACAGTTGCCCGAAACTTTGGTAAGTGAATTTGTGTTCCGAGAACCGACTTTTGAGTTGAGAAATGAACCTATCAAGAAACGGAATGTAGAAAGAAATTCTGTAGTAGTCTTCAATAATTTGTTCTTGAACGTTGCAATGATTTTTTTGTTGATTGCAACGGCGCGGCGGCGGCGGCGGCGGTGGTGTGGCAATTTCATTGTGATTTCGTATTCAGAACAAATTCTAGCAACATGCTCATAGATACATGGAAAGTAGAATCTGCGTTTTCGCGTTTGAACGTAAATTCATTCAAAGCGTCATCTACCAGCTTAGTAGCCTCACCCAGATCTTGGTTTTTAGATGGCAATTCCCGACTCAAAGGCAAAACAATCGAATCAACTGATTCCATAATGTGACAGGCGATTTGGAATTCAACCGTCGAAATCGCTGTCAAAAGATGCAATGCATTTTGCGAAGTATCTCGATCTTTTCACGTTTTGATTTCTTCCAGATTCCAGATTCAATTACAGCCGGTTGCAATTCAACGTACGTTCCTACTGCTTCATGAAACTGAGCCCACCTGGTAGGACAAACAGACTTCAACTTTTGTTTTTTTTTCTCAATTTTGTTTGTCATTTTTGAAATTTCTTGGTGTAGAACGTCTTGTCTTTTAGGCCAGTGAAAAAATGCTTCTATCGCTCCGATAGTTCCTAACGCATTTTTGATTCCTGACACTTCGCATGCTGCATTGACTGCCAAACTAAAGCTATGTGCAGCGCAATGTACATATATTGCCAGGGGGAAATACGATCTCAGATGAGCCTGTGCACCTATGAATTTGACACTCATTGCCGGAGCTCCGTCGAATCCTTGGCCATACATATATGAGCAATCGACGCCAACATCACGTAAATAATTTCTGATTGAATCTGCTAAACCTCGTATATTATATAAATTAAATTTTGAGTAATAGACCCCCCCCCCCCATGCCCAAATCCTGGATCCGCCACTGGTTGTTATGGTACCCGAAGTGTGTTGGTTAGCATGTCTGCCTGTTAACCGGGAGGCATGTCTGCCATTAAAAGCGCTTACTTGATTAGCCGTTCTGAACCGGTTGAAAATTGTAGTTCCCATCCATTCACTCGCAAGACATGGTTCTAATAAATGCGCTCGCTCTATTGCGCCACCTTATTTATTTATTAATTTATTTATTTATTTATTGTTGTTAGTTAGTTGTTAGTGTTGGGAAATGCTTTGTTATCTCTTTTCTCTTTTGAATGTTTTTTTTTTTTGTAGAACCAGTTTCACAAGAGCATTAAAAAAAACAGAATCCAAAGAAGCTTTCTAAAAACTTCGAACAACAGGGTAGTTAAAAATTTGCCAGCTCTCAAAAAACCAATTGTCAGGTATTTCTCAAGTTAAAAAAATTCTGCTTCAGCTTCCAGGTGGTACATTCTCCTTTCCAGCTGATCTCCACCTGCCTTGAAAAGTTCGGCATCAAGGCCATCTGGAACCTGCAGTTTTATTTGATTTGAGCATATGTACGGCAGGCATAACTTCTTTTAAAATCAAAATGAAAAGTTCAATTGACCTTCACTCCTTATGCGTTTCATTTTAATTTTTAAAAATCAACACTCCATAAGAAAATAATAAATTCTTTTTATTATTTTTTCTTTTTTTCAATAAACATCGGCCAGACCACGGGCAAACCTTCTCTAGGTGCAAGAATGCAATCCCATTCCCCTAGAAATATAAAGTTTACAGTGTGTTTGCACTGTAAACTTTATATATGTGTCGATAAACATCGACCAAACATTGCGTCTTAGAAAGGTACAAACAACATCTAACTGATGGGCCCATTGTTTGTACCTGGGCGAAACGCATAAGGAGTGAAGGTCAATTCAACTTTTCATTTTGATTTTAAAAATCAACACTCCATAAGAAAATAATAAATTCTTTTTATTATTTTTTCTTTTTTTCAATAACTTCTTTTAGGCCGGGGGGAAAGGATTCTTGATCATCGTTCGAGTTGAATGGGGCAATCTGCCTGAGAGAGG